>JAKTTU010000006.1:0-600000 GCA_030581595.1 Yamadazyma blattariae | reverse complement strand
CTGGATTAATTGATTATAATATAAAGATATGACCCTTATTTATATTTTAAAATAAATTTAGGAATTAATTAAAATGATTAATTTCCTAGTTTATCTAAATCCTTGTCACGCTAAGAAACCTTATCAAAACTGCGCGAAAGATTTCTGTTGTGACACTGTCTGTTTTTTTTACCGTCCCAGAAAAAGAATCTGCGATTCAATGCACTTAAAATCCACAGTTTGGTACACCCACGGTTAAACGTTGAATTTGTTGATCTTTACAATGGTTACTAGATAGAGGGATGAAAGGGAGTTTTCAAGTGTGAAAACTGGATTTATTCAGTATATAAAATTTAAATCTATGATAAACTTGTTGTTATATTATTCCAATCAATAGTATGAGGTGATAATAATATACCTCTTTGAATACATCTTTTACCACCATTTAAAATGTAAGCTTTTGACATATCAGTTGAAGTTAATTTGGCATCTGATAAATTTGCAATTGATAATGCTAATTTTGAATTAATATGTTTCCAAACATTATAATCATTTGGGAAAAGTAATGCATTTTTTTCCCAAATTCTTAATCCTTTATCACCATTATTATTATTTATTCTTTTAACAATTTCTTCAAGTAATTTAGGTACTAATTTAAATGAATCTTTTACTATTTCATTTAATGATAATTTAATTAATTCTTCTTTAATTGGTGATAAATAATCAATTAAATTATCTTTTAATGATATTGCACCTAATGTTAATACTATAGATAAACTTGATTCATTCTCTTCAATAAAATTAAATAATTGATCTAATGACGCTTGTTTGGTATCTTCAGTTCCAAAACTATTTAAAATTTTAGCAGTTAATGTAATTAGTGTTTTGGATTTATTATATTCATTTAATATGATTTTTAATTGATCAATTGATTTATTCATTTCATTTAAAAAGAAATATGACATACAAATTGTTACTCTTGAAGATAATAAAAATTTCTTATGTAATGATTTTATGTCATCTTTTCCTTCTCCTTCTCCTTCTGCTTCACATAACGCTAATACCATTTCACTTTCTTCAATTGATTTATTATAATTTTCAGTTGATAAATAAATTCTTGAAACTTGACATTTAACTCCTAAAAATTCATCTAAAATTTCTTGAGTTTCTTCTTGTTCGTATTTTTGCTCTAATAATGATAATAAATGTTCACCAATTTTTAAACTGGTTTTAAAATTTTTACATCTTTCACTTATCGTTAATGCAATTTTTAATCCTAATATATCATTAGGATAAAATTTTAAATAATTTTGAATGGCAAAATTCCCAATACTAAATTCTTGGGCAGTTTCAATATCTCTTGGATCACTAATTATTTTATCATTATTAATTCTTTTATTAATTATATTTAATGCATATAATAATTGAGCTAATGGTGATCTACCATTTGACAAGATATAAGCATGAGTAAATAAATTATAAGACTTTTCTAACTCTCCATTTATTTTAGCAGTTAATGCATGACCTAACCATGGTTGTGACTGTTCTGGTGAAACTGATTGGGATCTAATATATGATTCTTGAGCTAATTCAATATCACCATATTTTAAGTATAATGCTGCTAAATTATTCCAAATATCTCCATCTCTACTTTCAATAGCAATAGCTTTAATGAAACAATGTTGTGAAATTTGTGGATTGAAAGAAGCATATGAATTACCTAATGAAATCCAAAAATTTGAATTTTTACCTTCTAATTGAATTGCTTTTTTCAATATTTTAATTGAACAATCACGATATCTAGTATTATTAGATAAATTGAATGCTTGATAATATGATAAACCTAAATTATAATAATTAATCGATCTTATATAACGTCCTTTATTAGGGAATAAATTAATTGAATTTTTACATGATAATATTATAAATCCAATAATGCATTCAATAATTTTATCATTTCCATGAAATTCAATAATTTTTGTCAAGTCTAATTCATCATTTAGCTCACCTAATACTGGATCAGCACCATTACTATTAGCATTAACATTATCACTCTCCACAATTTTGAAAATTTCAATTATATCTTCTAGAGGGAAACTTGTTAAATTATCTTGAATTTTTAAAAAGATTTCCAAACTTTGATTTAGACTTAACCATAATGATGGTGATTTAAAATTAATTTTACTACCTTGATTAATTAATTTGATATTTGAAATATTAATATTTTTAACTTTACCGAAAAAACCACCATCCATTAATTTTTTAATATATTCTAAGTTACATTGATAAATAGCATTAACTATACATTCTTCATTAGGTTTTAAATTTAATGCTTTATTTAATGTTTCAATACCAATTTCAAATTCTTTAATATCACATAATACTTTACCTAACATATAGATGACAACCCATGAGTTTGGTTCAATGACTAATGCTCTTTCAAATACTTTACGTGCAGCATCCAATCTACCACAATTATAATAAGCTTCACCTAATCCAACCCAACATTCAAAATCCATTGACGCCATTCTTAATGCGGTTTGAAACCATTCAACGGCTTTAGCATCATCTTGTTTATTTAATGATGAACAGCCTAAAATTCTATATGGCCAAGATTTATCAGGTTGCACAACTAATAATCTACGAGATCTATCAGTTTCAACAATTTTGGCACATAAGATTTCAGCAACTTCCCATTCATTCTTATTTGTCATATCTTCAACTAAATAACGTGCAGCTATAACTTCTGCAACATCTAATTCAAAAGCTTTGAAAAAACATTTATTTGCTCTAATTTTATCATTTTGAAATTCATAATAAATTACACCTAATAACGTATATGATGGCGCAAAATTTTTAAATTCTTTTAATGATTGAATCAGTAATTCATAAGCTTTTGAAACATCTCTAATAGATTCATCATTTTCACCCATAAAACTTTTAGCTAATCTCCAATTAATTCTTGCTCTTAATTCACAACTTTGATTATCCAAACCTTTAATTTTGGTTAATGCTTTATTTAAATGTTGATTACCCAATTCATTATTACCTAATTGCACTTCACACCAACCTAATTCAATTAAAATATCTGGTTCTTCAGGGTACTCTTTGAACACTTCATTTAATAAATTATTAGCAATTTCAAGTTTACCTTTTTCCATTAAAATTAATCCTTTACCAATTCTAGCTCGTTTATTATGTGGATTACCAATTAATATTTTATCATATAATTCTAATGCTCTTGAAAAATTTTTTGGTGCTTCGTGATATGTATAAGCAACAGCTAATGAACAAATTATATCTTCACGAGAATTCAGTAAATTAGCACTAATAGTTCTTTGAGTATCGGCTAACATTTTAATACCTGTTTTACAACTTTCTGAAGTTTGTGAATATTCTCTCAAATGAATATAATAATTAATTATAATTCTGTTAGCTAATATTGAATTTGAACATCTTGCAAAACCGTCAAGCATATACAGAAGTACTTGTTCTGGTGGTAAATTTGAAGATAAAAGGGTTTCTTCTTGATCTGCATTTAAAAGGGAGGTATCGATTTCTTCATCATCAAGTTCATCTTCCAATTTATCTTCATCATCTTCGACATCTTTTTCTTGTTCTTTCTCTTTTTCGTTTTCTTTTTCAGTATTTTTTTTGGAACTAATTGAAAAATCTTTAAGCATTGTTTTTTCAAATGGTGATATTTCACTATTTATAAATCCATATAAAAGACTACCTAAACCTTCATTATAAAAATTCTTGATGAAGAAGATTAAATCATCACGATTTAAATCATGGAAACTTTTTATATCTGATAAATCAAAATATAAAGTCCATACAAATAAACTTGGAATTTTAATAATTATTAAATCCTCCACCATAGTCTTCACATCCTGTAAGTATTTTGGTTTTTCAGATTCTGGAGCGGTAGATAATATGTCGTATTTATATTTTAAAAATTTTTCTTGATATTCAATTCTTAAATCATCATTGTCACAGATATTTAAAAATGCATCGAAAAATGAAGATAATTCTGAATTTGCATAAACTGGCCAAATTAATTTATTTAGAATTAATTTATTTTCAAAATTTAATTGTTTTGGTAATTTTAATCTTTCCTTAAATGTAATTTTAACAATTAAATCATGTTCCTTTTTCATTATTAAATCAATTAATTTTTTTAAATTATCTTCTCCTTTACCAAATTGATGGCCAATTAATTCATATAATTCCGATCCAGGTATAATGTTTTTCAAATAACATTCATTTAACAAATCATTTTCATTTAATTTATGTGCAAATAAATAATTTGTAGAATCTCTTAACGTTTCACCTAATGGTTGTTCTTGTTCAATTAATTTCTTAATATATTGAGCAAATACTTTAAAATAAAGTTCATAATTATCACCCATTCTAACTACTTGAAAATATCCTCTCCAACCTAATAAATTATTTTCATCTATTGATGTTGCCCTTTCAAATGCTTTAATAGCTTCATCTTCATTTTTTAAAAGTTGGTAAGATTTACCTCTAAATATAAAAGCAAAATAATTATCTTTATCAGCTTCTAACACATCTTCCACGTACTCCAATGATAATTCTGGATCATTACTTTCAATTGCCCCTTTGGCTAATTTTAAATAATGTTTGGCAGTAGACATTAGTTTATGTACCAAAATGTGAGTCTGTCTCAATAGTATTTAATCTCAAGAGATCAGAAATTTCGCGGTACAGTTTAATGGTGAAGAGAGAAACAGCTCTCTGAGAAAAAAAAATTTTCTGTGTGAAGACCCATCTAGAGTGATTACAGTTAAAATATTAAGTGTTTCCATTGAAAAAACAAATTTTCAAGTGTACATATATCTAAGGAAATCAGGCTTTTAATATTACACACGAGATGATAGCAGAAGTCCCACCAGCGGCCGAAGGTCAGTCACCATTAAGTAATCTATTGACTATGGTTGCAAAGACTCATTTAGGTGAAGTTTCAGCTATAATAATATCAACATTAATTTCCCATGGTAGACTTACAGCACATGAAATTAGTAGAAGGTCTAAAGTACCAATCAAATTAGTTAAAACCACGTTGGTTTCATTAATTCAATTAAATTGTATGCAATATTGGCATGAAGGTAATAAAGTTGAATATCAATTTCAAGAAACTGGATTATGGATTTTTTTACATAGTGGAGAAATTATAAATTATATTAAAAGTAAATATGATGAAGAAACCACTGGGATAATTCAAAATTTAATAACTATGGGTAATATTAAGATTGGAGATTATTTAAAAACTTTTAGCGAAGAAGAAAGATATTCCAAAAATTTAAAATTAGTTAAATTATATAGTGATGGATGGATAAAATTATTACAACCACATGATTTTAACCCAGTGGAAGATTTATGGATTCATATTTTTAATGATACATCTAAAAAAGTTCCAAGATCAGTAACAATTAGTGAAGTTAAAAGAATTGCAGAAATTAAAGAAATTTCTAAAAAAAAATTAAGTGATTTACTTGAAAATTTACCAATTAATTTAAAACTTTATAAGAATGAACTGGGTAATAAATTTTTAAATGATAAATTAACTATCTGTTTTAATTATAATAGATTTGAAAAATATTTAAGATCAAAATCATTAATTGGATTATGTGAATCAAGAATTGGTATAGTGACAACTGAAATTTATAAAATTATTTTAGAATTAGTTGAAAAACAACTGCCTGATTTATCACCTTATTTATTGAAAATCGATGGATTAATAACTACTCCCGAGGAGAAACAATATTTGTTAGATGATATTGAAAGTAAATTAATTGAAAATAAATCAATTGTTGTAAAAGTTCATGATATAAGTAAAAAGTTGCCAAAATATCTTGATTTAAGAAATAGTATATTAACACATAATTTCATTAAACCTTCAATCAAACAACAACAGCCAAAAAAGAGAGTTGTTAGTTTCAGTGAAGTTGAAAAAACCATTGACGGTTTAAATAAAAGACCAAAAATAAAGCATGAAGGTAATAATGATCTTCACACATTCGATGAAGATGACGAAGAAGTAGAAGATGATGTAATGGATGAAGACAAGGCTAGTAATGGAAGTTTCGTAAATGGTATTAAACAAGAATTAAATGGTAGTACCGATAATTCGTCACCTCATTCAATGTCATTAATAGTTCATCATTTAAAACTACTAGCATTTTCTACCAAAATTCCATTTTTAATAGAGAATGGGAATGGAACATATACTATCCCATATTATAAATTAAGTGAATTAGTTAAAGAATATACTTATGAAGAATTAATTAAGAAAACTTTAGGTATGGAATCATTAAGAATTTTAAGATGTATTAAAAATTTTAAATTAGTTGATGAAAAGACAGTTTCTAACAATGTATTATTAAAGGAAAAAATTGTTAGAAATGAAATTTATAAATTAATTAAATTAAACATACTTGAAATCCAAGAAATTCCAAGAAGTAATGATAGAGCAGCACTGAAGACTTTTTTCACTTTTAGATATAAACAACAATTAAATTTTAATTTTTTAAAAAATTCATTACTTTTCAATATTGCAAATATTTATCATAATATTGAAGATTTTAAATTGAATTATAAAATTTTATTAGAAAAATGTGAAAGAGAAGATGTAAAAGGTAATGAACAAGAATTATTATTAGATTCTGAATTAAGAAGTTTAAATCAATTACAATTAAGAGAAATTCAAAATATTGGTAAATTAAATAGATTATTATCTTTGTATGATATTTTTAATTATTAGCATAAATGGAATAATTTTCCTTTGTTTTTCCTTCTTTCCCGTTCCTTTATTCTCTATCTTTGTCATTTTTCTTTATTTATCTGTTTATTTTTTTATCTTTTCGTCTAAAAATCATCATTCAACTCACTGTGTGAATTCTATGTGCAGTGAGATCGTAAAATTAGTACACGAATAGTTGTCAAGTCAAATGACACCTCAAAACACTTGAAAAGAATAATAAAGACACGTCAATTATAAATATTATTGATTTATTCCATGATTTAAGTAATTATTTAGGTGACCGTTGAATATAGCGCAGATTGCATGAATAAATTTGTTACAGAGTGTCAATTACAACTCGTTCAAAGCACATGTATATTCAAAATAGATTTTTCAATTACAGAGTTACAGAGTTGATGATTTAAATTTATTTTATATTATTATTAATTATTAAATTAGGATGTTATTATAAACAATTTTTTGCAGAAATCTGCTATTTCACTTATTAAGGAAACGGAATATGTAAGTAATTTTAATTTTTAAATGTTTTTTGTGTTTAGTTTATTTATAGTAGAAACTATTTTTTAAAATATTTTAAAGTGTTTCAAATCAATCTTAATTCATTTAAGCATCAGCATCTTGACCTGGATTACAAGTTTCATAATTTAAGATTTTGAAAACCTTCCAGATACCAAAAGCCATAACTGAACCTAAAATTGGACCAACCCAATAAATCCAATGATAATTTGGGAAAGATCTAGCAGCAACACAAGGTCCAAAAGTTCTTGCAGGATTTAAACCAGCACCAGTATAAAAAACACAGATTAAATGTCCTAACATTAAAGCAATACCAATAACAAATGGAGCAATAAAAGTAGCTTTATGTTTTTCAACAGCTAAGAATAAAACAGTAATACATAAAAGACAAGTACCAAAAGCTTCTAAGAAAACACCTCTAGCTTTTGAACAATCACCACCTAAACCATTAGTAAAAGCAATTGGACCAGGAGTCATAGCTGAAGCGGCACCAGCAGCAGCCATACCACCAATCATTTGAGCAACCATCATTAAAGCACCTCTAATTGGAGGAACAGCACCAGCTAAAACTAAAGTTAAAGTAACAGCAGGATTTAAATTACCACCTGAAACTCTGAAAAATAAGAAAACACCAACCATAACACCAAAACCAAAACCCATTGAAATCATAATTAATTGACCTGGATTTGAACCTTTAGTTGGGATAGTTGGATCTTGATTTGCAATTTGGGCAATAACAAAAGCAACCCATAAGAAAATAAAAGTACCAAAAAATTCACCTAATATAGCAATTAAATGATTCTTCATTGGAGAAGCTGAACTTAAAGAACCTCTTGGTTCATAAGTTTCAATTGGTTGTTGAGATTCTGGATCAATTTCTGATGAAGCAGTCATAATAAAATTATTTCTATATAAATATTTATTAAATTAAAATTAAAATTAAAATTGTTGAAGGAAAGAAAAAAAAAGAAGAAGAAGGGGGCCAAATGAGTTGTATTTAAACTAAAAGAAGAAACAGAGAACTTGTAAAAAAAAAAAAAAAAGAAGGAAAATAATTTTTAATGTAAATCCTTAAAAGAAACAAAGAAACTGCAAGCCATTAAATTGAAAAAGTAAATACAGGGAAACAACCAACAATTACAAATTTAGTAATGAAACTGCAAAAAAAACAATCGAATATGAATTTAAAAAAGCCAGAAAAAGAAAATAAAGAAAAAATAGATTTTTAAAAGGGTTAAAAGGGTAATAATAGAATGAAGCCAAAGTAGAAATTTAGTGGGCACTGCTTAAAACTCTGTTTTTGCATGTTTTTACATTGACAAAGAGAAAAAAATTTTGAATTACTTGCCATGGAAGTGAATGGGGAATTAAGCTAATTGAATGACAGTACAAGATTATCTAATTATCTAATTAGATATATTAAGAAAAACATGTAGCTATGGTTATCTTCGATCAAGTAATCTTCTATAAGACCGTTGTTCATAATTCAATTGAAAAATTCCTTCTTTCTCAGCCCTAAAAAAAATTATACTGCGATGAGCAATACTTAATTAGGACAGATCGAAAATAAACCAAAAAATAATACTAAACTTTAAAATACAATTTCAAAGGTACCTACACTTAAATGATCTTTTTAATGAAAATAATAATTTTAACTAAAAATAAATCCCGTTTTACACTTAATTTACAGGTTTATTTTATCCGAGCTTTTTATAATCATCAGTAGTTTAGTCTCTCAGTCTCATTGCTCATTAGAGAGAAAGAGAGAAAGAGAGAAAGAGAGAAAGAGAGGGAACGAAATTACCTTATCTTACATGGCCGCACAGAAGCAGCAATGTATTAACATATTAACAGGGATGGGACTGTTTCAAAATTTACCTGAAATTATACTATTTACTCTATTGAAAGTTATTATAAGGTTAAATTAAAGAGAAAGAAAGTTTAAAGTAAAATAAACCAATTTCAGTCTTAATGGTTTGTAACGGGAAAATAAATATAATACTTGTGAAAATGTCAGGAATAATGCAATTGAAGGAAATACAAATATTGTTATGAACTTTTTCGTTCATAGTAATTGCAATAATTAATTTACAGAAAATAGCTGTAAGGAGGCTCGGTATAATTAATTGTTATTCCTTCTTGTTTATCTTTTTATATCTGACAATATTGTTTTGTAATTTACCAGCACTAAGTTGATGATTCTAGAGCATTTTTCACTAGGGGGGGGGAAGTAAATTTGAAATTGAGCAGACTATAGGTTTCCCAGAATACAATTTTGCAAAAGATATAATTTTAACTATCGCAGTTAAAGAGTTTCAGACTTCTATGGATAGTTACTCTTGTAAATAATACCTTTAATGTATAACCTCCCGTTTCTTAAAATTAGTTTTATTTTTAAGATTTAAAAATATTTTAGTTTCTTTTTTGTTTTCGGTTCAAATATCAACTTTTAACTGGAAGTTCCATGTACCCACAGATTTTACAGTTTTCAATTTAAAAAAATACTGAAATACTATGTTAGGACCAAGGTAAATTAAAATCTAAAATTAGTTTAAAGTTTTATATGAAACAAAGAGTTTTCACAAACACTTTTAAAAATCTTTATTATTACTAGTTAAGTTATTACAAGTTAAAATTATTACTATTATTCAAGCTTATAGGGACAGATGATTGGTTTAAACTTTCATTAAGGTTATGTTGTAAAAACTATTATTTTTTAGTGGAAATTTCTTGGACTCAACTCTAGCACTCTAATTTCATTATTCTTACAATGAATATTTTTATTACCACCCATTGCAAGAAAACAATTTTCATTTCCATCCTCTAATTCTGTATTTTCAATTCTGTCTCACTTTTTCTAAAATGAAATTGGTAAGGTCAACTAACTTGCAATTTCACAGGATTTTCTATTACCAGCATTTTATTATATTAAATTAACTAAAATCAAAGATTTAGATTTAAAAATTCTATTGTTTAATTAATTTTAATTAGTTAATTGCATTATTATTTTTAAAATCATTTTTGGGAATTTAAGTGTAGAAATAAATTGATAATTCAGAATCATATTGGTAAAACAGAATTTAATTAGAGTGTTTTGAGTTTACTGTTTAATTCTTCTTCTTCATTTTCTTTTTCATGTTCATGACCATGGTAAAAGTCTTTTAGGTCAATCATTTTACTTTTAGATGTAAGGTTAGTATAGAAAATTCGTGTTTATTATCATCTTAAGTCACTCTAATTTCATTTCATACTCCTTCTCATTTCAAAACATTCTCATTAGCCACATGGAAATTTCAGCCATGAGCATCATTTATTATTATTGAAAAATAAAATATAATAATAATAATAAGTGAATAATTGTAATAATCCCTTTAAACCCCCTTTTCCATTTGTAAGATTCAATTAACTACAGAAAAATAATCATTTAAAACAATTTGTTGCAGATCACCAAAAAAAGAAAAGTGACTTCAATCCTACTCCTTAATCTGATCCTTCTGATCCTTTTCCTTTTCAATATTCAAGTTTTCCTTTTTAACTATAACCTAATCTCGTAAACTTAACTTAATTTCATCAATTTCCTTTGCATGCATATTGAATTCTATTAACAAGAACGTGAAAAAGAGATATTTGGTTAAAACTATTAAAATTAAGGGGATTAAATGATAATTGAGTTTTTTGCATTTATGCCCCTGCTTGGTTATTAATAGATCAATCGATTCCAAGGATGTTACTACTTTAAATTACTTTGAAATTATTTCCTTTGATATTGGTAGGGTTAGAGTCAAAATGTAATCTAGATTCTATGTAATTTTAGAATCTACCAACTTAAAACTAAGTATGATACTTAATTGAATGACCTAACATGAGATTACCCCATATAAAATTAAAGAAATTCTAATTATATGTGGAGTATTCACATTCACAACTCACATGACTACTGAATCAAATGAATCACTTACGAATACTAACATAACAGGTTTAACCCTAGGAATTGGGGAAGTGTGAAACTTCACAGGTACTGAATTAATAAAATCTTATTAGGAACTAAATTTGAATCAATAAATTTATCTTATTTCTATGTAAATATCATTGATGATCATTGACTAAATCTATTCATCAGCATCAAGGAAAGCATTAGTGATGAACTTATTTTTAAGTTTAAAAGATTTCTTAAAATCATCCATATAATTAGAATGCTTAATTCTTGATGTTAATTTAAATAACACTGTTCAATGGCTGAGCTAAAATGGGAGTATGATGATATAAATTGAAGAGAAAAGACCAGAAATAATAGGGTACATGATAATTAAAGATTTTATTGATGATAGGAGTTGGCTTTGCAGGTCATCAAGACGCATTTATTTACTCCAAAAAATAAATTTCTATATACACGCATTCTCAGCCTAATACAGAATACCAAGAAAGATATTGCGATGTGTCAAGGTTTTACAAATTTAATCAGCTGAATCCCCAGATTATTCTATAACATAAAGTGTGTGTCCGGAGATCAGAGAGGATTAAATAAGAAGTAGACATATAGTAAAAAACAGTAAAATTATGGATTATTCAAAAGATGCTAAAGTTGATTCAGTTGCAGAATCTAAAGTTCAACTGATTGATAAAAATGAGAAAAGATCTGACAACAATGGAAAATCTACACAATTTGTTAAATTATTAACTCCTCATGTGGCTAATCAACCTGATTATCCTAATAAATTCCATGTAACAGCTCATTTAAAATTACTTCATGCATTTAGAACATTAAAAGAATCAATTGTTAACGGCATTGATGATGAGATCAAAAAGGAAAAGGAATGGCAATGTTATATAACAATAGCAGTTAGAAATTTCAATTTATTTGTTAGTGCTTTGAAATATAAGTTCCCTGAGAATATTGGTGATGATCCTAATGCTAGAAATTCAAAACAACAAATTGCTTTCAACATTTTTATGGATTCATTATTACCTCCATTAGATGTATTATTAGTTTGGCATTCATTTTTATTAAACCCAAAATCATATTATACTAATTTTGAATATCATAATTTTAACCAATTTTTAAATTATCCTTTCCCACTTGCAAGAATCAATGAATCAATATCAAATGATAAATTTATTTTCATCCCATCAATTGATTTAAGTGATAATTATACTAATTTATTAGAAAGATTTCTTTATGATTTTGAAATGGAGGAATCAGTAGTTTATAATGCTTATCTGCCATTTTTATCATCTGAACGTCAACTTCCCATCTATTGTCCTTGTGGGAATCTAATGATTTTGAATTGTAGGTTAACTGATAGTGTTAATAATATTGGATTTGCAGATAACAAATTCATTGCACAAACAGAAAGTAAAGAAGGTTTTAACTGTAATTGTATTTATAGTGGTATTAATTCTTTAAATCACGATCAATTAAGGAAACGATTCTTATATTTTGATTGTCAAAATAAGAAAATTTTACCAGGAGTTCAGAAATATTATTCAACTAAAATAAATAAAATAAGGAAACCACCTAACCTGAAATATTTATCAGAAGTAGTACTTGATGCTAAGATTAAACAGTTGATTTCTGATAATGAACTTCAATTACAATCTTTTGAATTGAAATATTGTATAAATATTAATATTGATAAAATCCCTCCAGCTAATTTAGTGGTTTTAAGAGATTATATGGACATCAATCCAATATCTTCCACTATTAAACCAACTCCTTTCACGATTTTAATTCATGAAGATTTAGTTGCATGTGTTACAAGACAAGAAAGGTTTATCAACAAAATGATCGATTTCAATTGGTTACATTCTCAATTTGTTGAGTTGACTATAGTAGAAGCAATTGACAGATACCATAAATTCATCCAGTTAATGAAAGATTCAACTCATTTAATTGTTCCCACACTAGATATTGATTTGATTTGGCACACCCATCAATTATTTCAAACACAGTACTTCGATTATTGCCTAAATAATAGTGATAGATCAATTATTGATCATAATGATAAAATTGAAGAAAATCGATTAGATGATGCTTTCACGAAAACTTGTAAGATCTACAAAGCCAGATTCAATGAAGATTATTCCCTTTGTATGTGTTTTTATTGTTCCACTAATAGAGTAAAACAGAGAAGTGCTTTCTCTAGAAAATTCAAAAATGATAAAAAACATACTAAAAATTCCTTAATTAATGATGGGAACGTATCTGTTTCTCATATAAGTTATCATAACGCCGTTACCACACCGACTGAAAGATCAAATCTTGTCAGTAAAAAGATAAGATATTTCTATGATATGCCAAATTCTGGTAAATCATTACCTTGGGAAACTGATATTTTCATCCATGGTGCAAATTATATTAATGATCCATTAACTACATTCAATAAAAAGTTAGATCCTGATGATAGTCATGGTAAATTATATAAAAATGGTATGTGTGCATCATTAATTGATCAATCCAGTGCTTGTGGTGGAAGAAGAGGGGCATGTGGTTCTTATGTGCAAAAACAGGCAGGCACATGTATTACCAGTGGGGCATTCATAGTTGCTGGTGCTGCTTGTAGTTCAGTATACGCCCATGGTAATAAAGTTTTCGGTAGTGGTTGTACTACTACTAATCCCGGAGGTGCTGGTGGTTGTGCTGGTTTGGGTGGTTTTAATGGCTCTGCTTCTGGTGCTTGTGCAGGAGGTGGAAATTAAGTATTAAAAGTCTAATAAATATTCTGTTTCTCTTTACACATACCCTTAATATAAATCTTTTTAAAGCTATATTTTCACGTGACACCGATGATCAGGATAAGATTTCCAGGATAGCGGTCTTTAGATATCACCGAAAACCAAACATGGAATTGAGAGTCAAACGATTTAAAATTCAAAGAAACTCCACCACAACCTCACAACCAATAATTATATCTCATTTCGATTAGAAAGAGAGACACAATTAAATAAAAAGGTAGCAATACAACCACCAGTTATGAGTTCATCACAGGATGTTAAAGTTGATCCAGTTGCAGAATCTAAAGTTCAACTGATTGATACAAATGAGAAAAGATCTGACAACTATGGAAAATCTACCCAATTTGTTAAATTATTAACTCCTCATGTGGCTAATCAACCTGATTATCCTAATAAATTCCATGTAACAGCTCATTTAAAATTACTTCATGCATTTAGAACATTAAAAGAATCAATTGTTAACGGCATTGATGATGAGATCAAAAAGGAAAAGGAATGGCAATGTTATATAACAATAGCAGTTAGAAATTTCAATTTATTTGTTAGTGCTTTGAAATATAAGTTCCCTGATAATGTTGGTGATAGTTCAAATGTTAAAACTTCAAATGAACAGATTTCTTTTAATATTTTCATGGATTCATTATTACCTCCACTAGACGTATTATTAGTCTGGCATTCGTTCTTGTTAAATCCAAAATCATACTATACAAATTTTGAATATCATGATTTTTATCAGCTTTTAAATTATCCATTCCCAATTGAAAAAATTAATGATTCAATTTCCAATAATACGTTTATTTTCATACCATCAATTGATTTAAGTGACAATTATAATAGTTTATTAGACCTGTTCCTTTATGATTTTCAGATGGATGAACCAATAGTGTATAATGCTTACCAACCATTTTTATCATCAGAACGTGAAATTCCAATATACTGCCCTTGTGGAAATTTAATGGTTCTGAATTGTAAATTAACTAATGGTAATGATAATACTGGATTTGCAGATAATAAATTTCTTATTACAGCTGAAAGTAAGGAAAATTTCAATTGTAAATGTCTTTATGGTGGGATTGACACATTGACTCATGATCAATTAAGGAGAAGATATTTATATTTCGATTGTAAAAGAAGGAAAACTTTACAAGCTGTTCAGAAATATTACTCAGTTAAATTAAATGAACCCAGGAGACCACCCAATCTGAAATACTATACTGAATCTAAAATCGATGGTCAGATTAAGAGATTGGTTTCTAATAATGAACTTCAATTACAATCGTTTGAATTGAAATATTGTATCAATGGTAATATCGATAAAGTGCCAGTGGTTTGTTTAATTGTCTTGAGAGATTATATGGAGATCAATCCAATTTCATCCACTATTAAACCAACTCCTTATACTATTGCTATTCATGAAGATTTGGTTTCTTGTGTGATTAGACAAGAAAGATTTATTAATAAAATGATCGATTTCAATTGGTTACATTCTCAATTTGTTGAGTTGACTATAGTGGAAGCAATTGACAGATACCATAAATTCATCCAGTTAATGAAAGATTCAACTCATTTAATTGTTCCCACATTAGATATTGATTTGATTTGGCACACCCATCAATTATTCCAAAGGGACTACTTCGATTATTGTTTAAAAGCCAGTAACAGGTCAATAATTGATCATAATGATAAAATTGAAGAAAACAGATTAGATGATTCATTTAAGAAGACTTGTAAACTTTATAAAGAGCGATTTAATGAAGATTACTCACTTTGTTTATGTTTTTATTGTTCCGCCAATAGAATCCAACTGAAAAGTGTTTTCACTAGAGCTTTTAAAAGTGACAAAAAGAATACCAAAAATTCATTAATTAATGATGGTAACGTAGCGGTTTCTCATATAAGTTACCATAATGTAGTTACAACTCCAACTGAAAGATCTGAAATGGCAACAAAGAGGACAAAATATACTTATAATGTACCCAATTCAAATAAGTCATTACCTTGGGAAACAGATATTTACATTTATAGTTCGAATTATATTAATGATCCATTAACTACATTCAATAAAAAGTTAGATTATGATGATAGTCATGGTAAATTATATAAAAATGGTATGTGTGCATCATTAATTGATCACTCCAGTGCTTGTGGTGGAAGAAGAGGGGCATGTGGTTCTTATGTTCCAAGACCAATGGGTGCCTGTATGGCAACGGGTGCATTTATAGCTGCTGGTGCTGCTTGTGGTCCAACTTGGGCTTCTGGTAATAATGGTTTTAGTAATAGTGGTAGTGGTGGAATCTCTGGTGGAGGTTGTGGTGGTGGTGGTTGTGGTGGTGGAAGTTAGTGTTTAATTGTATGTATATATATAAATCTTGGAACTATAGTACTACTCTGTGTGCACGTGACTTTCTAAAACTTTCGCATCAAAGTTTAGTTAAAGTGCAAATGTGTGAGACTAAGTACTTACAGACAATTTTTAAGTTATTCAATTATGGAGGATAATAAATCCTCTAAAAAACTAAGTATATTCAAAGCTAATAATTCATCAAATTCAATTACTAAAAGAACAGATACTGAGAATTTAAATGATAAATCAGTAGAAATAATTGATTGGATTGATAATTTAAAAGATAGATTTAATCAACAATTAAAATATCAAAATGATGAAATTATAAAATTAAATAAAGCTTCAAAGATTGAAGATTTGAAAGAGAAATATAGGAATAAGATATTTGACGACGACTTTAATATTGAATTGTCTGAATCTGAAAATGAAGTAAAGAATGAAGATGAAATAGAAGAGGAAGAGGAAGAGGAAGAATATGAAGTCTCGCAAAATGAAGATGAATATAACACCTCAGAATATCATTATAGACCT
Source organism: Yamadazyma blattariae (assembly GCA_030581595.1). Lineage (NCBI taxonomy): Eukaryota > Fungi > Ascomycota > Pichiomycetes > Serinales > Debaryomycetaceae > Yamadazyma > Yamadazyma blattariae. The sequence goes on along the minus strand of JAKTTU010000006.1, from coordinate 583,111 downwards.
TCCGTTGGTGGTAAGTATCCCCGTAAAGGTCCACCACAGCAGAAAATTGGAACTCCAGAAGAATACCATAATGACGTGCTGCACATTGATGAGCATGAAGAGGAAGTTCATATTCCTGGTGATCAACTACAATATGATCATAATTATCATCAAGACGTTGAGCTTGAAACGCATCAAGATACTACACATTATACTGATACAAATGTAGAACATGAAGATCGTCATGATTATCATGAACAACAACAAGAAGAAGAGCATGAGCAATCCAAAGATGACAATTACCTTGATCCTGAATTATTTGGTGATTTAGTTGATCCTGAAATGCATGAAAATATTCAAAATTTAGTTCAAGAAAATTATGATCATATGGATGAAATGAATGAAATACCAAATGATTTAATGAATTTAGCTGAAGCAGTTTTGCAAAATTCTAATATTGAAGAAATTTCAAATATTATCCCTGGAGAACCAGAACCTGGCTATGACGCTGATATTGCTGATGCTGAAGAAATTGAAGATATGGAAGTTGAAATAGAAATCAATCATGAAAATAATAATGTTGATGCATCAGAAGATAAAGGAGATGATGAAAGAATTGTAGATAGTGAAGAAATAATGGCTCCATTACCTCTACCATTTGAGTTTGGTGATCTTGAGGTTACTAATAATGTTAAAGATATTGTTCTTGATGGTGATATGGCTGATTTAGAGGATAATATAGTACCAGTTATAACGATCGAACATATCAATAACGAGAAAAAACTAGAACAGCATCAAGAACCAAAAGTAGAAGTAGAAGGAGAGTCGGAACCAATAGAACCGATAGTGATCAATGGTCCTGTTGAAGTACCATCAGCATTTCAAACAGTCAATGATGAAGATCCAGAAGATACATTAGCTCATTTACAATTCATGGAAGAGAAATTTGGTATTAAATTATCTGTTAGGAAACAATTACAACAAGAATTGGGTATTGAACCAATGGAACAATTTAAAGAAAAAATTAATTTACCTGCATTAAATGAATTACCTTCTGACTATGAAAGTGAATCCGAACCTGAACCTGAGGTAGTACCAGAACCCGAACCAGTTGTTGAACATGAGCAGCCTACTGAGTCAATGGATAATGAAGAATCAGACAATGAAAGTTTACATGGAGAAGAGCTGGAACCACAAATTGAAACTGACCAAGAAACATTAATTGGTTCAGATGACGTTATTGAAAATGAATTTGACCGCATTGTAGATTCTGAAGAAGATGTTCAAGAAAATGTTCAAGAGGAATTCCAAGAAGAAATTCCTGAAGATATTCCAGTAGATGTTGGAATAGGCAGGGAAGAAGAAGCAGCTGCTAAAGAGGAACTTCACATAAAAGAAGATGAAGTTATTCCACGACCTGATTTACAGGATTTCACGTCAGTAGTTGAACCAACCATGGAAATTGAAGAACCAGAAGTTCCTATATTGAATAATCTTGATACTTCCGTAGTAGATGAAACTATTACTGATGTTACTATGACTCAAGAACATGAAGCTCCTGTTTCAGGTAATCTTAAAACCTTGGTTGTTGATGAGACTATTGTTGAAGATCCTGAACCAGAAGCTCCTATCTTGGAGAATATTAATACTTCAATAGTGGATGAAGTAATCGTTGAAGAGCCTGAACCTAAACATCCTGTATTAGATAGCCTTAATACTTCAGTGGTGGAAGAAACTATAATTGAAGTAGCTGAACCCGAAGCACCTGTCTTGGATAATCTTAATACGTCAATGATAGATGAAACTATGGACCTAGAAGAACCAACAGCCCCATCATCAGAAAATATTAATGCATCCATTTTAAATGAAACCATGATAGTGGATGAACCAGTTGCACCATCACTTAATGAAATAAATACCTCAGTAATGGAAGATGTTAATGCTCCAGTTTTAGATAACTTAAATACATCAATGATGGAAGAAACTGTAATGGAAGTTGAGGAAGATGTGAGAGAATATGAAGAAGAAACTAACAGTGTTGAAGATGAAAAGTCTATGGATCAAGTTATTGATAATTTAACTCAAATTGAAGAAGAAACAAATGCACCAGATATTGAATTTTTGCCAGAAGTTGAAAAGCAGTATATTGAATATAATGAGAATACTGAACTTGAACTTGATGATTCACAAATCCTTCATCCCACCACTACTGAAGAACCACCAGTTGATCCAGAAATTCCATGGCATGATTCAGAAAAGGTTTCAGAAGCGGTGTATCTTGAAAGATTGGAATCTGTACCACCAGGTGATAATGGAGAAACTATTATTCCTACATCAATCAGTGAACAATCATCCGTTGAACCTGAAGTCATTCATGAATTAATAGATGAGGAAGAGGAAGCAGGAATTGCAGTAACTCCAACTGACTATTATTTCCCTGAGGATGATGCAGTGACAAAGTCTCAATATGAGATTAATGAAGAAATGGTCGATGGTGAAATAATTTCTGAATATAGAGGTGTCAAAAGAAAAAATGATGAAACTTATGATGAAGCAGTAGTTGGTGGAAAACGTAGAAGATTTAATCCTTTTACATGGGTTTCAAAATTATTTAGAAACAATGAGAAAAAGGAAACTATTGCTGAAACTAGTGCTGAAACTGAAACTGAAGTTGAAAATACAGAGGAAGTTGCTGAAACATCAGCTCATGAAGCGTTAGATACTGTAATAAATGCTATTGAAGAAACTTTTGAAGAACCAGCTGAAGATGATAATGAAGTAACATCACCTAAATTCGAACATGTTGAAGTATCATCAACAAATGTCGAACACGTAGAAGTTTCCTCATCTGTATTTGGAGATGTTGAAGCCACTCAAAGTAAAGAAAATTTGACTAAAGAAGCAGTTGTTCCTGTAACTGATGCACCCGTAGAGCCTGAAGAAACAATAGAATTAGTGGAGCAACTTGAAAAGATTGAAACTAAGGAAGATGATGATAAGCTTGAACCAGAACCAATTCAAATAGATTCATCATTAGGAACTGGTAGTATTTTAAATCCGTTATGGTGGTGGTCAAAAATAACTACAAGTAGTGATGAACCAAGTGAACCAATAACCGATGAAATTGATGTTGTTACCATTGATCTGAAACTGGATGTTAAGTCTAATCACTCAAAATCTGAAGTTGAAATTGAATCTGGTAAGGAAGAACTTGTAAATGTTTCAGACAGTATGAAGAAATATCAAAGGAATGATGAAGATGAAGAATTGAAAGTTGGTGAAGAGAAGGAAGATATGAAGGAAGATATTAAAGGTGATGTCACAGTAGATGTCAAGGAAGATATCAAGGAAGAGGTCAAGGAAGAACCAAAACCAAAAGTAGCTAAGAAGACGAGGTCAAGGAAAAAAGTCACAGCTCAACCAACCCGAAAATCTAGAAGAGTTCAACAGCTTGAAGTTAAAGCAGAGGAATTGTTACCTATTCATTCATTACGTGATGGGCATCAATTCGGTCAGGAAGGCGATAAAGCAAAAGAAAAAGCTGAGAAAAAGCCTGAATCAAAAGTAGAAGAAAAACCTGCAGACAAGATTGAAGAGAAGGTCGAAGAAATAGTTAAAGAAAAAGTAGAAGAAAAGGTTCAAGAAAAAATTGAAAAACCTAAACTGAAAAGAGGTAGAAAGAATAAAGTGCCGGAAATAACAAAAGTTGAAGAACCAAAGTTAGGAAATTCACCACGTAAGGGAAGGGGAAGACAAAAATCTCAACAATTACCTAAAAACTCATTAGAGCCAACGTCTAAACCTTTAAGTTCTTCAAGTAGAAATCCATCACCTTCATCACCATCATCATCTAAAAGTCAAATTGATAATCTAGCTTCTAGAACCAGATCAAAATCACCATTAAAGGATACTATGCAAAAGATAATAACGGACAATACACCAATTGGGCAAAGGGTAAAAAGAAAAAGGAAAGCTAATATTTCTGATGAAGAAATTAAAGAGGAACAAGGTTCAAGAGGTAGATCTCGTAGAAGACAATAATTTAATTAATGAAATTTAATTAATGTATTTTTTGGTAATTATAGAATAGGTTTTTAAAAATAAAAGAATTTGCATATATAAAAAATATCTATAAGAGCACTATGTACAAGTTAAAAGCCGATTTAAAAAAATAAATAATGATAAATAAGTGATAGTAATAAAATAATGATAAATCAGTGATAATAATCTTAAGCAACATGACCCATCATAAATTCATAAGTACCAAAGAATACCATATTAACAATAAATGATCTAGTTACAGAAATTCCTAAACCTCTGTATAAACTTCTCTTTATACGGATTTTCCTTTCAGGTAATGGAATTGGTTCTAATCCATCACTTTTACGGAAAATATTTTGAATTATATCTTTTTGAATTAAAGATTTAGTTGTATCAATGGGGAAAACTAATGACCAACAAGTAATACCTGATAATCCACCAGCAAAAACTATGGCAATTGGAGAATTAGTTGAAGAATTTGAATTAATCAAATGATTCATAGAATATTTTAAAGTTTCATAAATTGAATAATAAATACCTGAAGAAAGCGAATCTCTCAATACATGATATTTAAAACCTGAATAAAGACCAAATATACCCTCATACTTAACAATTTTAGCAAAAGTAGCCATAGTGGAAGCATTACTTAATTTTTTATGATGAGTTGAATGTCTTTCAACTAAAGTTGAAATTTGAGAGAAAACCTTTGTAAATTCAAATGGTGATGCAAATATTGAAACTCCTGCCCCTGAAACCATACCAGCCATGATACAAACTGGAATATTTTTTATTATTGGAAGGGTAGTATCATCACTTGAATCTTTATAAATTATATCATGGCAGAAAGGTTTTGAATGAGTGAAAATTGAAACATTAATTGATTTTGAAAATGAAGTTGAAATTAATGGAGCCCAAATACCTCTAAAAAAACCTTTTAAACCTTCATTTTTAAATGTTTTAGTAGCACAATCAAAATAACTTTTAAATTCACTATGAGTTTGCATTCTAGTTTTAACTGTATCCATTGGGAATCCAATAGTTGTACCAATAAATGATGATCCATAAGCAAGTACTGTAGATCTATACGGTTTTAAAGATTCTGGAAATAAATGAAAAGCATTTGTGTGATCTAATTGTCCGGTAATTGCAGGTATCCCACCATTAGGTGATTGTGTATCTTTAATTTTTGCTGACATTTACGCTTTTAATTCATCAGATGAGGGACCTTCTTTTTATGATAAACCACGTTGATCTAAACTAAATTGATATTTCTATTAGAACAAACGTAATGATAAACCAACACTGTCTCTATGAGATGTATGGTCTGTTTATGAAGTGGATAGGGTGTTGTGATTACGGTTGATAATACTGTCACTGTAAACAATTCAGTATTTACACAATCGGGATAAAAGATCTGTTGATAAGGATGAAATTTTTCTCAGTCTCGGAGTTCTTAGGTATAATCAGCTAATGTAGGTGTATATTTTGACTATGTACAAAAAAAGAATTTTTACATTATATGTATCATTAGAACACTGTCAGAAGACAGTGTTGCGTTAAAGTAGAGGAAATATATGTGTGTGTGTGTGGGGGGGTTTGTATAGTTTTTATGTGTATGGTTTTTATGTGTATGGCTTTTATGTGTATGGTTTTTGCATGGTTTTTATATGAGTGAATGTGCTTTTAAACTATTGAAAATCTTAATAACCTTTTCTTTTAGCATCATTAACTTTACTAAGAAGTTTAGTAAACTCTACTCTAAAAGTACGTCTCCACCATTCTCTCTTTAATTGTTTTCTATATTTGGCAGGTCTGATATATCTAGCTTGAATTCTCTTTAAGTATCTGATTTTATTGGCTGATAAAACTTGATTAATCAGTCTTAAACCAGCAGAAAGGTTATTGGTAACATTAACTGTTCTACCGGCAAGTGGACCAGTAATCTTAATTTTTTTAGCAACATCACGAGGGTGTGGGACTTTAGTTTCAGTTTCGGTTTCTTTTTCAAAAATTCCAAATAAACTACTATCTTGTTGTTTAGTTTCAAAAATATCTAATAATTCAGATTGTTTCTTGTTGCATTTTATAGATGAAGTGGTGAAATTTCTGTTGAAACTATTGGTGAAACTTTTGTTGACACTATTGGTCAAACCTTTGTTGAAACTATTGGTCAAACCTTTGTTGAAACTATTTATCAAACTCACTGATGAGATTTGTTTAATACCTATCGTTAATCCGTTCAAACCAATCATAGTTCTTTCTATCTTTCTTCCTATCTTTCTCTCTGGGGACCTATGAAAATTTTTGAGATGAAAATTTTTGAGAAACCACACAGAAGTACGACATTATGGCAATTGTCGTGCTGACGCGGATGTCGTGTGGTTGTTATTTTGTTGTGGTTTATGCTGCAGTTTCAGTTCTCAAAATTGCAAATAAGGGAGAGGGAAGTTTTGATAATGATAGAGACAATTAGTTCTGAAGTATTTGAAACTAATGAAATTGGAATATTTAAAATCCCTCCAGGTGATATAACATTGAGCCAATGGAATGATTATGAATCGAATATTGTTTGGAAAGGTAGTCTAAAGTTAATTGAACAAGAAACTTTGAATGATAATGAACAAGATCAAGATATTGATAATTTAGTATTACCAATAGATCGAATAAGATTAAAATTAGAATTATTTAATGAAATTAAAAATCTTGAACAACAAATAATTGAATCTGAATTATGGGGGGTAGTTTATTATAATCCAATTATTGAAATTAAAAATAATTTAATTGAAATAATAACACTTAAAAACAAAATTAATAATTTTGAAACAATTGAAACAACTGATTCTTATAGATTATTTAAATTAATTGTTCAATTACCTAATGATGAAAATGTTCGTGTTGCCTTGGGTTTAAAATTTAATGATAAAATTGATGCTTATACTTTTATTGAAAGAATTAATACCTATAAAAAATCATTTTTTAGTTATGTTGAACAATATAATTATGAGATTGAAATGTTAAAATTAACTGAAAATCAAAAAAATTTAACATTAAATGATAATAATGATATTAAAACTAATGGGAAAGACATTTTAGATAATAATAATAACGAGATTAAGAATAATAGTGATGATAACGATGATGACGATGACGATTTTGGTGATTTTGTAAGTTAAAAAATAAGGGACAACAGAATTACTCCTATTCATGCCGCATTTTAGACAACAATATAAATTTTTTACTTTTTACCTTTAGAATATTTTTACAAATATATACATTTATATTTATATTTATATTTAATCCCTAAACCTATAATAATTATGCTTATTTATTTTTTACTTTATTTTTTCTTTTGGTAATACAACTTTTTGATTAATGGGTTATGTTCCTTAATTTCTTTATTCTTATTTTTACTATATTCAAGATATGCCATATCTTCACCACCAGCTAACCCTGCTAATGAACCTGCACTTTTAACCGCATTTGACATTCCACTAGATTCGGTTTTAACAACTCTATTTCTAGCAAATGTTGTGTCAGCATCATCACCAATTTCTAAACCTGCAGCATCTTCATTTTTCAATAAAACTTCTTGTAATAATTCCCTTCTTTCTCTGGGAGTTGCATATGCTAAATTTGGTAAATTTTCCATACCATTTAAATGAGTAATAACTTTAAATGCATAACCTTGATCAACTAAAAATGCTTGTCTTTTAGTTGAATAATACATTTCTTGAGTATCTTTTGAAACTAATGAATAAAAGAAAGCATTAAAACCTTCATCATTTCTTCTTTTAGCTCTTAAAATTCTACCTAATCTTTGAGCTTCTTGTCTTCTTGAACCATAATGTGATGAAATTTGAATTAAACATGTTGCTTCAGGTAAATCAATTGAAGTATCACCAACTTTTGATAAAAAAATTGTATTAATCTGATCATTATGTTGAAAATTTTGTAAAATCTTCATTCTTTCTTGTTGTGGTGTAGATCCATAAATAAATGGCTTACCTAATTTTAATGCATATTCTTGTAATGCATAAACATTATCACTGAAAACAATAATTTTATCACCTCTCTTTTCATGATAATGAATTAAAAATTGACATGCTTGAAATTTCGTTGGATTCATAATATATAATAACATTTTCTTTCTAGTAGTTTCTCTAAGATATTCTTGATAAAATTCAGATGTCATTGGACACCAAACTTCTGCACATTGAACATTTGCAATATGACCCTTTTGTGCTAAATCCATCCAATTGGCTTCATATAATTTTGGCCCAATAAGGAAATTTAAATCATAAATTTTATCATCTTCTCTAACTAATGTGGCAGTTAAACCTAATTTTGAATGAGCTGCAATTGTAGTAACAACTCTTCTAAACATTGCTGCTGGAACAACATGAACTTCATCTAATATAATAAACCCCCATTCTCTACTAGTTAAAAAATCCATAACCTTTTGTGAATCATACGATCTATTACGAGTGTTTGCAACCATTGAATAAGTTGAAACAACTAAACCTGCATCAGTGGAAAACATTTCTTTATTTTCTGATGTAAAAACGGCAACACTTTCTGGTTGAATCGTACTCCATTGTAAAAATTGTTGTCTCCATTGCATAACTGAAACTGATGATGTACATAAAACAATTACTGATTTTCTAATTGTGCAAGCAGCAGTAATACCAACTAATGTTTTACCTGCACCACATGGCAAAACAATAATACCTGATCTAGCACGTCCATTACCAAACATTTTCGATAACGATTTTTCTTGATATGGTCTAATTTGTGTTGATGGTTTTAAGTCAATTTCTAGATCCGGATTTCTTGCATCATTACGGAAATCATATTCTTCCAAAACTGGATACTCAATTTCTTGACATCTCCTTTTCACAATTTCAACTGAATCATTATTAATTTCAAATGAATGAACTGCATCTTCTTCATCATCATCATCTTTATTACCAACTACAGCAGCGAAAATATCTTCAGTCTCATCCTTTTTGCTGCCTTCTTCACCTTCATTAGGTTTTCTTGTACCAGGAATAATAACATTTCCTTGAGGTGCAGATGATTTAACTAATCCATTAGAATCAACTGTACTTTCGGAATTAATTCTTAATGGTCCAATTTCTGGATCTTTTAATAACATTTGTAAAACATCAGCTTGAGCACTTTCAACAAAATAACGATTATTTTTTAAAACTAATTTAACTTTACCATATGAAACAGTGGCACCTCTAATAAAATTAATAATTGATTCAGCTACCGGAACTTTTGATAATCTATTTAAAACTTGAATAATATCATCAGTTTCTAATCCAACTGAAACTGCTGCATAAAGTGAATAAGGAGTAATCTTATATTCATGAATATGAGAAGGTCTTGAAACAGGCTCAGCAATGGTAATTAAAAAATCCTGAGCTTGTTCAGCTAATGGAGAAAATGATTCTAATATAATTCTACCATCTTTTGGTGAAATCCAAATTGGTCTTGAAAAATGATCAGGTTTTAATCTCAAATATGAAAAGTCTGCTTTACCAAAGTTTTTGGAAACTGCATCTGGTACATAATCATTAGGAATATCAGGTGTTAATTCAATCATATCATCATCATTAAATTCTTTATTACTAATTGATTGTTTAATTGCATCAATACTATCTTCAACTTTCCTTTTTTTCAATTCTTCTTCAGTTAATGGTTGACTACTTTTCCTTTTCTTGCCAAATTTATAATCATTGTCTTTATAATGTTCGTCATCGGATGATGAATCTGAGAAATTCCCAGCATCCAAATCTCTATAATTAACTGCTGTTCCACGACGTGACATTAATAATCCTTATTAATCCTTATTAATCAAAGAGGTTTAAACCTGAGAAATTTATTTCTGTGCGAAATTGCCCTTAAAATAGAGTGTGCTGCAAAAGAGAGAAAGAGACTGAGAGAGACACAAAAGTTCTAAACCATTAATATTATTACTATTTGTTGTTTTCTTCTATTTGAAACCTTTAATCAGTGAATTTATAAGAACCTGAGGCGAGGGTAATTGAACCACCTCTATATGAACCTCTTTTCATTTTATTTTTATTTTTAGTAAAATTTTTACCTCTAACTTGAAGTAATTTATCATTTGCCATTTCTCCCCAAGTACCAGCAGCTCCTTTATAAGTATTGTCTTGTAAAGTAGTATCTTCAAAAGAAACTTTAGATCTATCTATTCTTGAAAAATGTTTTCTTTGACCTGGCCTTAATTCTGATTCTTCGTCAGCTGGTATACCTTGTGGTGATGGAGTTCCTTCAGTTTGTGAATCTGAAGTTTCTGGACTATCGAGTTTTGGTTTTTTAATTGGCATTAAATATGATTGAGCTTTTCTTTTTTTAGAATCAGCTTCCTTTTTGTCTTCTTCATCGGAATCTGAATCACTTGAGTCGCTTGAATCACTTGATTCTGAGCTATCTGAACTAGAACTAGAACTGTCATCTGCTTCTGAATCTGAGTCTGAGTCTGAGCTATCTGAATCTGAACTGTCAGAACTAGAGTCTGAACTATCTGAATCACTTGAGTCATTTGAATCGCTTGAATCAGAGCTGCCTGAGCTGTCTGAGCTTTCTGAATCACTTGAATCTGAGTCTTTTTTGACTTCTTTAGATTCTTCTTCTTTTTTGCTTTCAGCGGTTTTTCCTTCTGAATCATCTGAACTGTCTTCGGAATCTGAGGCTGAACTATCATCTGAATCTGAATCTGAATCTGAATCTGAACTATCTGAACTATCTGAACTATCTGAACTATCTGAACTATCTGAACTGTCAGAACTGTCAGAACTGTCAGAACTGTCAGAACTATCTGAATCTGAATCTGAATCTGAACTATCATCAGAACTATCTGAATCACTACCGGCATCTTTCATCTGAACATCTTTTTCTTGTTCTGATTCATCATCTACCTCATCTCCATTATTATCTAAAATTGATTCTAAATCATCATTAATAACAGGTAACTCGATTGAATTTTCCTTTAATTGTTTAATTAAAGTCTTTGAAGTCTTTTCTAAATTATCTTGATCTTGTAAATATTTTAAGATATAAGCAAGTACTAATTCTTTTGATGGCATTTTGAACTTTGATTAGATAAAAAAAAAATTTTGAGATGAGATAAGTCGTGAGACAAATATCCCAATGAGTTGCAAAAATATGCTGCGAGATTTCTTTTAATTTTATGTTAATACAATAAAACAAGAAAATATAATTATAACAAGAGTAATAAACAGCAATGATAATTTTAAGTTGAATAATAAGAAAACTCTTACGAGACAACTCTTAAGAGACAGAGAAGGGAAAAAGAATTAAAGGCATAAAAAAATTTTAATAAATAATATGTAACGAGAAATGAATATAAGTATAATTATAAAACTAATTATAATTTAAATCTAGATTCTGGTAATGGGCCTTTACTGAAATGAGTAGCTTCTTCCATTTTACTATTAAGCAATAATTCAATATTATGTTCCATCATTTTCTTTTTATCACCTTTAAATTTAATTTCAGGATAACAATCTTGATCTTCAAAAGCCGCTTTACCTCTTTGATCAATTACTTTAGAAAACACTTTAATAAGATCATCAGGCAATTCACCATTTAATAAATGAGTACCATTTTTAACACATTCATAACCAACTAATTTATCCTTTTTTATATGTTCAATGAAATATTGTTCACAACCTTGTGGATTCCAAGCAGCTTTTTCACCCCAAATATAAAAGACATTAGAACCTATTAATGGTAAAACAGTAGTTGATAATTCAAGAGCAAAATATGAACATAAATAAGTTGACATTTGACTGTTTTTACTAGCTTTACTTCTAATTTTAGTTGTTTTAGTTTCTGGACAATATACTTCATAATATTCACCTTCAATTAAATCATTTAATACTTTTGGATGGAAATCTTTTGTAATTGAATATTTTGTAAAATATTCTTTAAAATCATCTAATGAATCAAACTCATCTATAATCATTTGAGAAATTTTACCAAATCTTCTAATTGCTTTCAAGAAATATTCAACTTTAGTTAACATGAAAACTGGTTCAATTGGAATAATAGTATCAAATAATTCAGGTTCATAAAAACCAGCTAAAATAACTGCATAACCACCTAATGAATGACCAATTGCAATATTTCTACTTAATCTATTATTTAAAAAATCATTACAACTTTCTTGTTCATGTTTAACAAGCTTAATTAAATCTTTTGCACCATCTGGCCATCCATAAGTCCAACCTATTTTCCCTTCATTAGCAAGAGCTGAATCACCATGACTAACAGCATCAAATGCTATAACTGAACCTAAATACCATTCAGCATGACCTGTAGTTGAAAATTCATAAAGTTTATTTATATGATAATTCCAAATTTCTTTATTAAATCCAGTACCATGACAAAATGTTAAATTGATTCTAATTTTATCTTTTGGGGCTGGAATTGTTGAAGTATATTTATTATAAACTACTTTTAATCTATCATCTACACTTATGGTTGATCCTTTAAATCTTGGATAATGGGCATCAAAGATTTTCTTTTCTACTGTAAAACTCATTTTTACCTCTCTATTACTTTAAAAACAAATTACTCAATTGATCTTTTTTAATCTTTGTTGTGCTTAAACTAATTTATATAGCTAACTTGTATCAACGTTCTATAACTAATTCATTTACTTTAAACAAAGAAATGAAAGGTTTTGTATTGTATCTTTGGGGCAATTGAAGTAACTTTTATAATCTACTCCAGATTTTCTTGTCACCACACTGTGAAAGATTAATGCGGGATCACAGTCAAAATGAAAATCAGAATTAAATCCGTTGGATTGAGCCGAAGGGAAACGTAAATTCTTACTACGTCGGATTTTACAGAGAGGGGGGTCCGCAGATTTTTAAACTATAGAATGAAAAAGGTTAATAACGTAAATGAATAATATCATATGTATGGTGTATGGTGTATTAGGTTTATTAGGTGTCCTATTTAAAACTAAAACATATCGATTATCTAATCGAAAATAAAAAATTACTGAGTTTTATCATGTCTATTAATATCAATATCATATTCAGTCCCATCTGAAGTAACTCTTCTGTCAAATCTTTGCATTCTTTTCTTCCACCATTTTTTAGATTCTTTCTTATGTATATCCTCTAAGTACAAATGTCTTTCTGGATCTTCTTCATCTTCATCTTCATCACCTACTTTAAATTTATGTCTCTTTGATTTTTCTAATGTTAGTTCCATAGAATCATTATTTTCATCTTTTATCTTTTTCATTAAATATCTACTTCCAAGATTTAAATCTTTCATTAAAATTTCTCTAGTTCTACCTAATGATTCAATATCTGCCACTCTTTCAATAGTATCTTCTAATAATTCATCAAAATTATCTTGTGATGCAATTTCATGGAATGCTCTCATCATTGGTACAGAATCAGCTCTAACTCTAGATTCAGAATCTATTGTGAAAAGATTTAAATCATCATACCTTTGAATAAAATCTGGTCTAGTCATAACTTGTCTAGCTCTCCAAAGTGGTAATTCAGGTAAATGATGATTTTTAAATTTATCTTTAGTATCAGGATCATCTTGTAAAATTAATGTATTCTTTCTATTTCTATCCATTTCAACAAACTCTCTCATAAGTAACATAGCACTACTACTAAATTTACCATGTTCCATAACATCATCATCCATTGAAAATCCCAATATACCACATTGATTCAAAAACCAAGTTTTTTCTCTGTCAATAATTTCATGACATGCATTAAAAATATTCTTATGTCTTGCAACTTGCAGAATATGTTGTGGCCTACCACCAATTAAATCATAAATTCTATGACATTCTTCATCATCTAATTTTAATTTAGGAAATTGACTACTTGGGAAATGTTTCTCTCTAATAAATTTAAGGGCATCAAGTGTTTCAAACCTATTAAAATCTCTTACATTAATTAATTCTAATCTTGTACCTAATTTTTTTAAAGTTTCATAAACCCAATAATCATCTGAATTGAAAATCATTGTCATTAAACCAGATCCACTTAAAGATTCTGCCTTTTGTTGTAATAATTCAATTAATTTTATTCCTTCTTCATTTTCTTTAATTAAATGTGAATTATTAATAATTAAAATTAATGGTTTATTACCATGTTGTGGAACTCTTCTTAATGCTAATTGTTCTATTTTGTTGAAAGCTCTTTCGATATCTAATAATGCAGTAGTATCTCTTGGTCCTTTTATACTAAATAATGATCCAATATAATCTTCATTAAAGGTAAAATTTAATGCTCTACCTAATCTTATTCTAAAAATTTCAGGATCAGCATGTGCATCAAATATTGCAACATTATGACCATCTACCTTTTTCATAGATTCTAATAATAATGATGTTTTACCAGTGCCCTTCTCTCCAACTAATAAGAAATATCTACCAACTATTTTCCCTGCAACAATATCATCTAATAATTGTTGTTGGGGTCTTTCAACCCAATATGCTGTTAAATCATGCTCTTCGTTGTTGCATTCGGTTGATTTGCTGGTACGTTTATGAATAGATAATTGATAACTTGGATCTCCATTATTAAATGCTTCATCAATCTTATCTAATACATGAGCATTATAAAATTTATGATAAAGAAATCCAGCAACACCTAAAATAGCAATTGAACTGAAAGTAATACCAATTGTCTCAAGACACTTAAACAAAAATGATGTAAGTTTGTTCATTGTATATTGGAATCTGCTCTCTTCGGGTTCATCTTCTTCAAAATCTTCTTCTTCTTCTTCTGGCTCTTTTTCTTTATCTTTATCATTATTTTTATTTCTTGGAGGTTCATTCCCACCACCACTTCCACTAGTACTCACTGTATCCCCTTCATTTGATTTATTGGTTCCATCTTGTATGTGGTGTTTAGACCCTGGTTTAGTATCTCCAGATTTATCAGTGATATAGCCGTTCGATTGTTTCACTTGCAAAGTTTCAACTTCTTGAATGACAGCTTTTCTCAATGGTACTGAATCATTTTCTGTTTTATACTCTTCATTTTTACTCTCCTTTAACTTCTTTTTTAATCTTCTCTTATCCTTTTTTAACTTATCATTCTTTTCTTCTAATTCTTCACTTGTTAATTCTTCAATTACATCAAATGGTAAAAAAGGATTGATTTTGACACTACGTGATGTATGAAACAATTTTATTGAACTTGATCGTATGAGTTGATAAGGAATTGGCCTACTACTAAACCCTCTTAATATATATCTAGTTATCATTAATGCAAATATATTAAAAACTTAAACCTATACAATTATAATTCAAAGCCACTTCGCAAAAAAATATAAAAAAACAATAATGCAAGTTGGCATTAGACACATCTACAAAAAAATTTCATCTACAAACAAATTTCACCAAGAATTCTTCAAAAATTTCAAATAATTGTTTGTATTTTGTATTCAAGACGTACCCTATGGATGTCCCTCCAGATGCCTTCCTCCTTAAGATAAATCAAATCCAGCATCAACATTAATTGCATAAAGTAATTTATCTTTAATCATTTTTTTATCTTTATAATTTGGTAATTTTAATAAATTTACACAAGTTGAAGCTGTAGGTAATCTATCCTTTTGTGAGCCACTTTCTCTAATACCAAATTTTGGACTTAACACACCAAAACCTAATAATGGAGGTCGTGAAACTGAAGTAACAAATTTTAATAATTTTGATCTTTCATTTGGTGTCATTTCTTCTATAACTTCCCAGAAATATTTAATAGTTAAATCATTCTCTAAATAACCACCATATGAAACATTTTCTTTCCAATCTTC
Source organism: Yamadazyma blattariae (assembly GCA_030581595.1). Lineage (NCBI taxonomy): Eukaryota > Fungi > Ascomycota > Pichiomycetes > Serinales > Debaryomycetaceae > Yamadazyma > Yamadazyma blattariae. The sequence goes on along the minus strand of JAKTTU010000006.1, from coordinate 567,232 downwards.
TAAATCAATATTAAATTCTGATCCAGAAATTAACATTTGTAATTCATTAAAATCAAACATTCTTAACCAATTTGATGCAATTATTTCAGTTAAACCTTCTAAAAAATATTTTGATTGAATATTTAATGATGTATTTAATTTAAAATTTGCAATTTGATGAACATAATTTAATTTATTAGATGAATTAACTTTCAAATTACCATTATTCTTAATTAATTCAATTTGATTATTTTTACCATTATTTAAAGTAAAATCTAAATCTAAACTTTCAAGTTCTTCATTCGACATTTTAATTAATTTCATTAAATTTGAAAATAATTCTTCATCTAATGATGTTAAATCATTAATTGAATTTTTCATAACAGTTTTCGATGTACACCATTTATTAAGGAAAAATGGTGCAAATGAAACATCAATTAAAACACTTTCATAAAGACATTTACCAACAACTGCTCCTAAAAATTTTAAATAATTTAATTTTAATTTTTGTAAATCTAAATCATTTTTAGTTACATAATTCCAATAAATATCATCATTTGGATATAATTGATTTGATGAAGTTTCTTTAAATAAATCATATTTACCACCAGGTGCAAAACCTTCAGTAATGACTCTATTTAAAAATTCTTTAGTAATACCTCCACCATCAATACCTGCTTCTTGTTGCCCCCACAGATCAAAAAAAGTTACACCAAGTCTATTCTTAAATCTTGCTCCTAAATTACCAAAATTCTTGTAAGCATCATCTAATAAATGATCTCTTCTAATATCAGCATTCAATTTTGGGGTTTCAAAAAAAAGGAAACTATGATGATGACTATCATCTTGTCTAGCTCTATCAAGTTCAATTAAACTTTGAAAAATTTGAACTCTATCATTAAATTTAAGGAAAAATGGTAACTTATTAAGTACTTCAAGTTTAGCTAAAGTATCAATTGATCTTGATTTTAATTCAATTTTTTTCTTTATATCATAAACTTTATCTTCTTCAAATTGTTCTTCTTCTTCAATTCTACGCTCTTCTTCTTCAGCAATTAATTGTAACATACTATCAATATTAAAATTAATTTGAGTAACTTTCCAAAATTCTTTTGGTAAGAAATTAACTCTTAGATTCTTTAAATATAATTGATTTAATAAACTTATTGAAATTTGTTTTAATTTTTCAAAATCTTGATAAATTTTTATTTTCAGTGTATCAGGTATAAATATTAATGATAAACATAATACTCTTAAAAATTTCAAAAAATTACTAACTTCTTCTAAATTTAATTTATCATTTGCAAAGCTTTCTAAATCATTAGAAACGATTAACCAATAAGAATATAATTCGAGGAATGTATAAAGGGTTTTCCAAAAATTACTTATTTCTAATTCACTTAATTCTTCATAAACTTCAATTACTGATTCAATTTTAATATAATCTTTACCAGAATCCAATGCAGTTTCAAATAATTTATAAATTTTATGCTGATTCAATTGATTAAAGAAAAATTTAAAAGATCCAGGAATTATAGTAATTGAAACACAAAGACGGGATTTAAATTCTGGTAATAAATTGAATAAAGTGGATATGATACTTAATGCTGAACCTGCAGAATTATCTGAGCTTGTAAAACTCTCAATCATATTTTCAATAAATGAATTATCATATAATTTAGTAATATAACCTATTTTATCAATTGATAATTTTAAACTTGGTTTATCAGTCGAAACTTGAGCTTGATCTTTAACTGATTCTTCTTCATCTACATCCATATCATCAGTTTCTGAAATGATAGGGAATGAGATTGTAGCTAAAATATTACCAACTAATAAATAATCACTAGCTTTATAAGCTTTCTTACCGTGTGTCTTAATAAACAATACAAGCACATCTACCTTTTCAATTTTAGTCAATCCATTTATATGATTGACTGAATCAGGTTTACAAAGAACAGTTCTAATTACTTCAATATATTTGCCATCTAATTCATCAGTATGAGATAAAAATTGTAAAAATGATTTGTATGAATCTTGTACATTAACAATCATAATTAAGTCTGTGAATAATGGTTTATTATAGTTGATGACATTCATTAAAGTATTAATAATATTAGGATAATTAACGTTAAATTTACTATTTTTAATAATATAATCAATTAAATTACCCGCTGCATAAATATCATGTTTAATTTTCTCGTCATCTTCATCTTCTTCTTCTTCTTCTTCTTCTTCTTCTTCTTCTTCTTCGTGATCCTTGTTCAGGACTTTCAGAACTCTTGAAGTAACAATACTTATACTTATCAATAAACTTTCTATCAAAATTCTATTAGTTGTTGGAGTCAATTCCCATTTCAAATTTTTTGATAATTGATTTAAAAACCCCCTTATCGTCTCAATGGAACTAAATGGTAATTTCCAAATATTCATAGTTTTCAAAGTAGCTACCCATTCATTGAATTTGTCTTGACTATTAATTTTAGTAACTAACCAACTATCATAACTAACTTCTGCTAATTTCCTTGATTTTAAATATTTATTACTATATTTTTGAATTACTAAACTTGATTTATCCTTAATTCTTTGTTGTTCTCTTTGTTGTCTTTGTTGTTTAGTTTTCTCTAAATAATTGACTGTTCCTAAACCTCTCTGCTTCTTGTCTCCTAAGTTAATACTTCTCTTACGAGTTTGCCCACTGAAATTAATCATATTCCCTTTGCAAACTTATCTATTTGCCTTTTTCGCAGATTTTTTGTTACAATCAAAAGATCAAGAGATCAATGGTCTGCCAAAATTACCAGAATAAGTTGAGTGAGAACTACTACTTTTAGCAAAAAAACAATATGGGTGAAAAATAGAGACAAAGTGAAAAATAGTGACAAAGAGCCAGAGGAAATATCCTAAAACAGTAAGGAAAACCAAGATTGGTCTATAAATTAACAAGTCTAAATATCTCACCAAAGGATTCAATAATAAATGATGGAATCATTGATTCATGAAGTTCATCATTTAAATCATGAGCTTTAGTTCCACCACTTAAAACTAAAATTGAACCACCATTATTACCACCTAATTTACCATCATTACCAAATTTAATATCTGTATATAATGTATCACCAACCATAACGGTTCTTTCTTTTTCAAATCTACAATGGTTTAAAACAGTAGTTAAAAAAAGTGGACTAGGTTTACCAACATTAATAAATTCTCTATTTGCAGTATATTCCATAAAATTAACCACACTACCACCAGCTGGTAAAGTTAAACCATTACCTCCAGGGTATGATCTATCAATATTAGTACCAATGAATGGAATAGATTTCTTATCATGTAACAAATATTGTAAAGTCAGAGAAATTCTCATATAATTAAATTGTTTAGTGGAACCAACAATAACTGCTTTAACTTCTGGATCAACTTTTAATAAATGATGATCTAAATGGAAATCACTATCTAATTCAGGATCAGATCCTCCAATAGGAACATAACCCAATTCTTTAAATTCTTCTTCAATCCCATGATCTCCTAAAACCCAAACTTTACTACCAGTTGGAATTTTTAAATCTTCTTTAACTGTAGTGGCAGCAGCGTAACATGTTGGGAAAATCATATCTTTAGTTATACCTTCAAACCCTAATCTTTTAAATTTAGTAACATATTCATTTCTTGATTTGGAAGAATTATTTGTAATAAATGCAAATTTCTTATTTTTAGATTTTAAAAATTCAATAGTTTCTAACATTCCTGGAATTAAAACTTCATCTAACCAAACTACACCATCACAATCAAATAAAAAGTTATCGTAGTTCTCTAATAAAGAACGTGCTTTCTCTTTACTATCAATATTGACTGAATTCATAATGTTGTAAAATATTTTCTAATATGTTAAAAATTCCTTCCTCCTAAAAAGAAATAGCTCTCGCATTATTTGCATCAATTTTTTTTATATAGGCATATCATCATGAGTGATAAGGAAACTATACATCAAGTAGAAAATCTTTCTATAGATGAAAAAAATCAAGTTGAAGAAACTAACCATCAACCAAAAGCCAAAGTTGCTAAAGTTCGTAAAGGTCAAACTGAAGAAGAGTATGAATTACAAAAAAAGAAATTTCAAGAAACAGGACCATTAGTTAATAGTGAAGATTGGCTTATTGATGAAGATAATTTATCTAACTTAGATAAAGATAATAAATATGATAGAACTAGGGTAATATTTGCATGTGAGAAGTTATATTTTGAAAGAAAATATGAAAAATGTTTAGAAATGATAAAATTTGGTGAAGAATTCTATGGTATTGAAGGTTTAGAAATACCGACAGATCAACAGAAAAAGAAGAAAAGTTCTACAGTCGATAGACAAGTAGTGGAGTTGATGTATATAAAACAAAAATGTCTTGCGAAGCTAGAGAAGTAATAGAGTCAAGAGAATAAAAACTTGTGTATATTATAATACAATCATTATCATTATAAAGGTATTTTGGTGATCATTCAGTAATTATTCTCTTTTCAACCATATTCTAAATTCTATATAACTCGCCATACGTTTTTTATAAGTAGTATCCTCTATTGTGTCTTTATCATCTTCATTTGGTTCAAATTCATCTAAAACTTCAGTACTACCAGTTAATATATCAACTTTAAAATCTAATTCATCTTGAAATTTACTAGCTAAAGCTAAAGTTGTCGGTATAGCTTTCCCCATTCCTTTAACAATAATATATTTTACTTTTTTATATTCACCACCTTGATATTTCTTTGTATTAGATGTAATAGTTTTATTAAATTTATCAACTATAGTATTAATTTTCTTCAAAGCTGAAACAAATGGTGTTGATGATTTTACAAGAAATGTAGTTTCTCTTTCTACCACCAGCTTGATCTCACTGTTAGCGCTGTGTCTTATATGTTTACCATTAATATGGTGTTTTACTTTATGATGTGAACTCATATATATATATATATATATCCCTCTATAAAATTGTATACAAATTTGAGATGAGAAAGGTAGAAATCAGTACAGAATCGCGTCCTGTAATTAAATATATTGATGATTACACCCCCCAATTCTTCACCACAATCTTCTCCACCATCAAGGAAAAGAGGACGTGAAGATATATATGATGATGAAAATTGTAAAAAATGGCAAGAAACAAAAATATTTACTGAAATTCATCAAAGAACTGTTGAAATGATGATATCGGCACAACATGAATTACAAAAACAAGAAAAAGCTGGTCTTTTACCTGAACATCAAGAGGATCAAGATGAAATGGAACAACAACAAGAAGAACAACAAAATAGTACATATAAACAAGCACCATATTGGCCCGTATTAAATACCGTTAGGAAATAATATAATATAAAGAGAGACAAAATAGGAATATAGTAATAAATAATTTTCCACATAATTTTTATTAGTAATTTACATATTTACCTCATGAAATCCCTATGCTGAACGTTTGACTTTTCTTTTGTTCTTTAATAAAACCTTTTGTTTAACCTTTTCATCTTCACTTTCACTCATACTCATCATATCTTCTTCATCAGTATCTTCAACATTAATATCTTCTTCTTCGTCATCTTCTTCTTCATCCATGGCAGCTTCTTTGGCAGCTTCTTTAGCTGCTTTTCTTTCGGCTTTTCTTCTTAATTCAACTTCTCTGATCTTAAGTAATTCTGGATTTTCTTCAACTAATTTCTTATCTAATGCTAATGATTTTTCTTTATTACCTCTCATTCTATTCTTATAGAACGCTCTTTCTCTTCTTTGTCTAACTTCCTCCACTCTAGCCATAGCTTTCAATGTATCTGCAACTAAATCTCTATTATATCTAACTGGGACATTTCTTCTTGATGCAAAAGTTAAGGTTGAATCAACAACTAATTCTTTACCAGCTGCTTTTCTGAAAGCTTTAGTCCATCTTAATTTACGTGGGTTACGACGTTGTTTGAAAGCATGATGACATTTGGAACGACAGAATCTAAATTCTTTAGCATCATTTCTAACAAACATTATCCCATGAAGTGGATAAACTGGTGATGAGCAAAAATGACATGAATAAACTCTCATCTTTTCAGAACCTTGAACTTTTTTCTAATGAAACTCTTAATCAGTGATGATCTTTAAATTAAATTGGTATCTATTTACTTAGTTTAATACTCCTCTTAAGATGGATAATAAACTGTTGCAAAACCTATTAGAAATTCAAAAAGTACTCTATTCTAAAAATTTTTTTTTTTTCGCACTAGAGATGGGATGAGATAAGATGATCTTCTCACTCAGAAAAAAAAGTGCAGCTATTATAGAGACCGATCTGTAAAATCAACATCAAAAAAGAAAGAGTCAAGGGGTCAAAAATAAAATAGAGAAGAGAGTCTGAAGAGGATTATAAACCGAAATTATCTATTAACATATGGACATAAAACATTTGTGATCAAACACTTATAAATTAGTTTTACAACAAGATTTTGCTTCACCACTTGTTGAATTTGCTAAAACTGATTTATTAAATGAATTATTAGCTTGAGGTAAATCTAAAGCAGGATTTCTGTCAAAGAAATTGAATGGTACTAAATGAATGTTGTGAGTTTCAACTGGCATAACTGGGAAATCTTCAACTCTTGGAATATGAGTGAAACCCATAGTAGCCCAAACGATAACATCTTCATTTCTAACTGCATCTTCACCATTAGTCCAAGCACCTAAACCAGTATCAGAATGTGATTGATTAGTAAATTCTCCAGCGGCATACATTTTATCATCACTATATTTAGTAACCCATAATTGTTGAGTTGCAAAAGTAGCTCTTTTACTATTAAATGAATCAGAATCAGCTAATAACATTTGTTTAGCTGGCATAGCGATTTTATAACCAACAGGATTTTTAGAAATTGGATTAATAACATTTTCATTAATAATTTTATAAGTTCTATTAGTGAAAGGACTTTGTTCAACGTAACCTGATCTTTCAACATATTTTCTATCAGAAACGAAACCAATACCGAAAGGATTTAATGAAGATCTTGGTAATTTTTGAGTATCATCATAAACAACAGTGTTTTTGTGACCATCAACAGCTGGATCAATTCTAAATGATAAAATATGTTGATGATAAGCGGCCATAACATTTGGACCAACAATAGTACCCCATGGAACTTTTACATTTTCATCAATTGGCATAGTTGATAAAATACCAGTAGCTCTAACTTCAATATCAATTGAACCATCAGTAACAAATTTAAAATTAACAATATATTCATAATTTGCAACGGTAGCAATAGTTTGAACGACAAATTCTCTCTTTCTTGCAACAACCGCATTATCAGTTCTATAATTAACATGCTTATATAAAATACCGTTATCTTGTTCATGCATACAAACAGTATTTGGAATAACATAAGGTTCACCATTTTTATGAATACCATAACCATCTAAATATTGAATAACACCTAAACAATCACAACCTAAATGTAATTTATTACCATTAACACCAAATCCACAATCACCTAAATCAAAAGCTTGTTTTCTATGATAAGGAGCTCTTGGATCACCATAAGGAACAGTCATTTCACTTAATGAGACTCTATAGAAAACTTGTCTACCTTTAAAACTGGCATCATAAATAGCAAAACCTTCTCTAGCGTTTGGTGAAACTCTAAATTCCCAACCTTGCCATTGAACTTTACCATTTTTACATGTAAATGATGGACCTTCAGGTTGATTAACTAATAATGGTTTAACATCTCTCATAGTAGTTTCACCGTTTAAATCTGGATGATATTCAACACATGGAACTTCTTGCCATGGTAAAGTTGGAGTAATACTTTCGTCAAACCCACCTGGTAAAAAATCCATTCTAATAAATTTTCTAGTTAAAGCTTCAAAAACTGGAGAAAATTTTAATGGTAAAGAATAATGATTTGATTCAGTATGACCATTACCAGCTAAAACATACATAAAACATTGAACTAATAATCTATTTTCATTATCATTATCAGTAGCATAAATCCAAGGATCATTTCTAACAGTATAACCTTTTGGTAATTTTAATTTTTCAACTTCAGCTTTAACCATTGGATGTTCTAAACAATATTCTTCAATTTCTAACATATCTTCTGGTAAAAATGGACCAACAACCCCTTTTGGTTGTTGAACTTTAGTAATAATATGACCAACTGAAACATTAACTAAAGCTTTATTAAAATCAGTTGTATTAGTATAATAATAACAATATAAAACTCTTGGAATTTGAGGTAATGGGAAACCATGTTTTTCAGCTTCTAAATATTTAATCATATCTTTTTTTGGAGGATCAATTCTATCAATTTGAACAAAATGAACATCAGCTGAAGCTGGATAAGCATCTTTAACTAATTTTGAAGCATAACTAATTTCAAAATCTTTAACACCTTCAAATGGGTGAATAGCAGTAGCTTTTTGAGTTGCAATAGCTTCCATATTATCTTCTTTTAAAAACCAAAACCAAAACCTAAAAAAATAATAAAAGTCAAGTTATTAAGTTAATGAAAAGTTTTTAATTTGAAGGGATAAATATTTCAATTTATATGAAGGTTTTATCAGAAACCGATTTAGCGGGTATCAAGCTTCCTAATTGAGATATCTGGGATATACTGTGCTCAACTTGCCTAATTAGGATGGTTACTGCGAAGTTATCAATTTCGTCCTGTAAGAAAAGAATTAACCACAAGTCGTTCCTGAATTAAACATTTTAGTGAAAAAGAAAAAAATCGTAAGGTTTATAAAATCATAATTGCGCTTTAAATTAGATTAAAGGATAGCTTTTAAAAAGATTGAAAGTCAAATTGTGACTAATTTAATTATTATCTATTTGGGGAGATGAGATTAATTTGGAGATAATTGATCTGGTGTGAAAAAAACAGAATCTCAAAAGAGTAAAACGCATAAAAAATTTAGATAACCTAAAATTCCATTTTTCATAACTTTTTATCGTTTGTTTCCTTTTATTATTATTAAGAGGATTGATTATAAATTAACAGTAAAAATGAATACATTTTTAAATTATTTTATTAGTGATTTATTGCTTGTAGATACGAGATTATATTATATCTTCTATTAACTATTAATTCCCTATTTAACCGCACCTTAATGTAATAATTCGGAATTTTTGGTATTCCAATTGGTCCTGAATTTACCTTTATAGGAAAGTCGCGACTGTTATCTATCAAGTCTTGAATAGGCTGCAAAAGGTTTAAACAGATTGATAAAATATATTAGATATTAAGATAATATAGAATATAGATTGTTTTAGGTTTACTTCAAATTATAATTATACATGTATAGAATTAAAAAAAAAGGGCAGATAAAGCTTTACCGTATAAAGGAAATTTATTTTGATTTGCTTCTTGGTTTTCTACCTTATCTGCTACCTTATCTGCTTCTACTATCCTTGTAGTTTCTGGGGGGAATCATCCTTATCTCGTAATTAATTTTACATTTTTCGTTCTCTTTTCTCCATATTCTTTTCATTCATTAATTTATTTACTCATTATTATACATTTTCTAAAAGTTAAATTCTGATTCATTATCATTAGAAGAACTTTCAAATTTATCAATTTTTTCTTTATGATAATGTGAAGGACCAGCCTTTGAAGAAGTTGGAGATGAACTAGGTGATTCAAATTCAAAATCAGAAATTTCTTCATCATCACTTTCAATATCTGAAACTTGTTGAGACGCATGTTGAGAACCAAATCTTGATTGATTTCTTGATTGATTTCTTGATTGGAAAAAACTTTGTTCTGCAGTAATAATTGCTCTAACTTTTGCTGGTAAAACATCTGGTCTATAAAATCTTAAATCAACTCTACCTACTAAATATAAAATATTAATCAAAGTTTCTAAAACCCCCCAACTTATATAAGCAACAATTGGTTTTGCTAAAGGATTATTATTATGACTTGGTTCAGTTTGGAAAACAACAACCCCTCTTAAAATTGATTCAGTTAAAGTTAATAATGTAGTTAAAGTAACAATAATAATTGATTTATTATGTTCTAAAGTACCTCTTTCGTTAGTTAAACCTTCAACCATATTATAATGATGATGAGTGGCAGCAATAACTCTAATTGCATGTCTATGATTATGATTTCTCTTCATAAAAGTTTCTTCAGCATCTCTTGCAGCATTTTTTTTAACAAAATAAAATGGATGGAATGATTCAATCCACCAAGGTTGATAAGTATATAAGTTTTCATCTTTTCTAGTTGGTTTAAAAAAATATGATAAAGCTAATAAACTAACAGCTGTTAAAGAATATAAAAAGATTAAAACTGCTGAAACCATAACACAAATTTGATAATTTCTATTGGCACGTTCACCCAAATAATAAAGATAAGGAACTGCAGAAGCAACAATAGTTAAAACAACAACTAATGCAACAACAAGATATAAAACATACATAATATATCTAAATAATCTTCTTGCACCACCAACAGGATGTCTCCAAGAAAATAATCTTTGGGCTAAAATTAAATTAATAGTTGTTAAAAAAACTGAAAAAACAATTAAAAAAACTTCACTTGCTAAACCAACTCCAACTTTTGTTATATCTTGAGACCAAACAGCTCTTAAAATCCAACCAATACATTTACCCATACCATATAAAAACCATAAAAATGATATATAAAAAAAATGTCCTCTTGAAAAATTAACTAGGAAAAGGGTTAAATGTAACATTGCCAATATAAATGAAACAATTGTGAAAACAATTGATGGTGCTAAATCTTTATTATCTGGATAATTACCAAATAAATTATTTAAATCACCAATTGCTGTCTTAAGAAGGGTTGAAGGTAATTTTGGTCCAACAAGATTTTTAGCAGAATCTGCTAATAGTTTAATACCAGTACCAACTTTTGCACCATTTTGTAAAGAATAAAGTAATTTTAATACACCATCAGAAGTATCTGGTCCTGACATGGTGTTTTTAAATTTTTATTATGAGAAAACGGTATCAAATGTTAATTAAGTGATAATAAGTACTAATACAAATAAAAAAAATTTTACTTGATATTGATCCTATATTAAAATAGTATCAGTTAATTGAATCTACTTAAATAATCCTGTTAATTAAACTTTGGGTTAATTATTAATAAAAAATTTTTAAGATTATAGGCGAAATGATGGTTTTATAATTCATCTTCTACTCCACTCTAAAATTAAATTGGGAAATTATCTCAGTGTTCCTATGAATTTTTAGACTTTTCCAAGTTCCCACTTTAACTGCAGTTTCATTAGATTTTTAAAATAGGAAATTAACTGGTTTTATAGGATTTTATTGGACATTATGAACAGTATAATATAGTGTAGTATAGAGTAGTACAGTGTTCAATGATGATTTATAGATCTTTCATAAAACATAATTTATATCAAGATCTTTACATTTTAAACCATCATACTTCAAATGCACTTGATGGAAAGCAGAGACATTGTCTTTTTGCACCTTGTTTCTCTCATACTTAAAAATTGTAAATGTTAATATCTTTACCTAAAAGGGTAATTCGTGTTAAAACACACTTACCACAACATTTTTAACTATTATAATTTATTTAAAATTGGTAAATAAAAACTGACAGAGGGAAAAGAATAACAGGCAAAATAAAAGGAAAATACAGAATGGGGATGAAGTTCAAAAATGGTATTCTATATTTCTATCACTCTAAAGCAGTTATAAAACTCTGGTTTATAACTTTCTATCTCTGCAATTATATACCTATACGGCTGTATACCTATATGGCTGTATACCTATATGGCTGTATACCTATATGGTTGTATACCTATATGGCTGTATACCTATATGGCTGTATAACTGTATAACTGTATAACTGTATAAAAATTGGATATAAAAACACTCCCCATACTAAATAAATAAATAAATAAAAAATGAAAATTCATATTTAAACTGACCAACTAAACCATACTACAATGAAAAAATGAAGACCTGAAGAACTGAAATCATTAATGGGTATACAAAGACTTATCCTTTTCCAGGAGACTATCTTTTTGATTTAAAAATGAAATTCTGATTCATTATCATTCTTGGTAGTATCAGATGAATAAACTGGTGATTTTTTATCAAGTTTTCCCTCTTTATTATTCATTCCTTCACTATTATTATTAAAATCATAAATATCCAGTTCTGAATAATCATCAGTTAAATAATCATCATCAGAAATTTCTTCTTCTTCACTATGCATTTGAGTCATAGTTAATGATTGTTCAGCAGTTATAATATTCCTAACTTTTCTAGGTAATTTATCAGGTCTATAAAATCTTAAATCAACTCTACCAACTAAAAATAATATATTAATTATGATTTCAAAAATCCCCCATGATATATACATAAATACTGGATTTGATGCTGGTCCATGATGCCATTCAATATCAGGCAGGAAAACAACTATGGCTCTACCAATTGCTGAAATAAATAAAAGTGCAGTTGATATAGTTAATATTAAAATTGATTTATTATGTTCTAAATTCCCTCTTTGATTAGTTAAACCTTCAACCATATTATAATGATGATGAGTGGCAGCAATAACTCTAATTGCATGTCTATGATTATGATTTCTCTTCATAAAAGTTTCTTCAGCTTCCCGTTTGATTCCCTTTTTAACAAAATATAAAGGATTAAAAGATTCAATCCACCATGGTTGATAAGTATATAAATTTTCATCCTTTCTGGTTGGTTTAAAAAAATATGATAATCCAATTAAAATAATTGATGTTAATGAATAAATTATAATTAAAACAGCAGAGACCATAACACAAATTTTAAAACTTAAAAAATTTCTTTTACTTAAAAAATCAATATAAGGTATTACTGAAGCTAAAACTGTCATTGCTGCAACTCCAGCAACTAAAGCATATAATACCCACATTGTATTTGTGAATAATCTTCTTGAACCACCAACTGGGTGTCTCCAAGTAAATAATCTTTGAGCTAAAATTAAATTTGATGGTACAATTAAAACTGATCCAATAACTAATAATACTTCATTTCCCAATCCCATATCAACATTAATTATATGATAACTCCAAGTAATTCTAGTTAAAAATGAAATTAATCTCCATGCACAATAAAATGCCCAAAAAAAATTAAGATGGAAATAATGTTCTCTTGATAAATTTATTATATAAATTATTAAATGTAAAATCATTAAAACTCCAAAAAATGCTGCACAAATAGCCAGTGGTACAACATCACTTGGTTTTGGATAAGCTCCAAATAAATTATTTTGTAATAATATATTATAATTAATTAAAACTCCTGGTAATTTCCCACCTAATAAATTAACACCAAATATTGAAAATGCTCTAATTCCTGTTCCAGGATCATTACCATTAAATAAAGCATGAAGTAATCCCATAACCCCTTCTGCACCATCATAGAATGGATCAACAGGTCCATAATATCTACTATAAACCATAATTTTTTGAAATTCTTTTGGAAATTCTTGTTAAAATAACTTTAAACTTTTGTAATCAAACTAAATTAAAATTGGTGTATGTTTTCTTTTTCCCTATAAAAAAATAAAAAAATAAAAAAGTTGAAAATATATAAAAGGGAATGATGAATTAAACTTAAAGTATTATGAAACCTTTCAACTACTAGTTAAAATTGACTAAGTATATCAAAGACTCTATGAATTCTATTAAAACGACTGTAATATTTGGTAAAAATTTTATTTTCACACCAGTAAGTTTATCATCCTGTGAAAAATCCAATATTTGAGAATTTGAATATACAGCTTTCCTAATTAGGAAAAGTGATTGTTTTCATAGATAGTGAGATTTAACTACAACTAAAATCATCACTAAACCAAATATTTAAAATCTATAGTTCATTGCACCCATCTTTTAATCGGAGTAATTATTAGTATCTAAAAGGTTCACCTGATATTGTCCAATTATAGTATCTAAAATTTAAGTATTCCCGGTGGTTAAAAGAGAATTTAAAAATACACCACATGATGCACCCCAGTTTGAAACTAGAACAATATATATAACAGAGTTGCGTCAACTTTTAGTTCCTTAACTGGTTTCAACTGTTATATCAAAATTAATATTATTCCCTCTTTCTCTGATTTTTTTCCTTCCATCTATCTTTAAATATACTCAAACACAGAAAATGAAAAATTATACCCTTTGATTGCTTCGCCGCATGGTAATAAAATGTAATAAAATGTAATAAAATTTGTCTTTAATCGTTTGATAATGGGTAAACTGGGAAGAAATTGAATAAATAAAAAATATTATTCCTCTAAAATTACGGTATATTTGAGTGGTACTATAAATTAAGAAAGAATAAGAAAGATATTAGTTTTACCATATAAATGTAAGATTTAAAACTTTTGTGTGAGCATTTGCAACCAACAAAATGCGAGATCTTTTTTCACTCTCAATTTTTTATTTTTGCAACCACCACAAACAGGGTTTCGTTTAAGTTTTTATAGAAATTTTTTATAGAAATTTTTTGTAGAAGTTTTTTAAAGAAATCACAATAACTAACAGAGGTAGCTGTTAGGTATTCCCAATTATGAGTGAAGAAGATGTTCAAAATCGAAGGATTAAAACACTGGTGGTTACAAGATATAAAACAAAATTACAAAAAAGTGGTAAAAGGGTTTGGTCATTTTTAGGTAATGAAAAGGGTTCTTTAGTAATTGGTACAGTTTTAGTTTTAGTTATTATTAATTTAATTAACTATTATGTTTTATATAGTTTCCATCATAGTTTCCCTCCTGTTGATGTAGTTTCCCTTTTAAATAAACCTGAAGAAATGCAACTGAAATCTTCAGATATTTATAATTTTTTAGTTGATGCTTATTTAAGACATGAAGATTATTATGTAAATCATAGAAATAATTTAACAATTGTTACTGTACCTAAATTAATTTGGGGAAAATATCATAGTAGAATCGAATTCACTGATGGATTTGTTGCTTTTAATGATCCAAGTAAAATTTTAAATTCAAATAATAGTTTCCATTCTTGGATTGGTTCAGTTTTAATTTATGATTTTGATTATGGTGTTTTTAAACTATCTCCTAATAATACGAATTTTAAGGATTTTAATAATCAAATTAATCTATTGTATGATCAACAACATCAATACCTGATTACTGAAGCTTCAGAAGTTTGGTATTATATTCATATTTCAAATTTTGTTATATTAATATCATCAATTTTAATAACTTTAGCAACTTGCTTAGTTTGGTTCCTCAATAATTTTTTACAAGCTGGTACTTTTAGTTTATTATTAGTATCATATTTTTCTTGCTTCTGTGTTGAAATCTTTCAAATTGTAAGTATTTGTGTTTTCCATAATACTATAACTAATTCAAAATTTCTTAAACATTTTGTTATTTTAGTTTTAGAGACTATAATTATTATTATGACGTGTTATAAATTATTTAGTTATTTAATTGATTATATGGATTTAAGTTATAAATTTGCAATTGTTTTTTCCAAATTTCAAGGCTCAAAAATTCCTCCTGCTAAGTTATCATCTCCAGTAGATGACAATAGAACACCTTATCCAACATCTATTATTAGTGATATGTCATCCAACGATAAATTAGCTTTGAGACCAATGAAAGCCAGAAATATCGGTGATCCTGCTGATTTCCATACTTCTACAAGTAGTATTTATTCAGATGGTGATGATAATGAAATAGATTTTGGCACTCCATTGAATCATAACTTTACTAATAATCCACCACTTGCACTGGCGCAACTACCATCAAAATCAAATCCTTATTGGCAAGTCAGCGCTTCAACGACACCTCTATCTGGAAAATTACATGCTAATCATAATAATTCACCATATAATGCTAAATCAGACCCAATCCAACAGCAAAGTGCAATAAGTTTGGATCCAAATCAAATTTCACCAAGAGCTAAAATTAATGATGATTCAGATTTTTATAAAGTTCCAACATACCCAAAATCTTCTGTTTCTTATAAAAATCCTTATAAGGTTCCTGAGGTCGATAAACTGATGTTTCCTGATAGATCATTAATGACTGCACCTGTTATTGTATCACCTGAAAGTGATAGTACTGGATTTGAACAAATAAAACTGAAATTTTCTGAATATAATAATAAATCAATCTTTATTGAACAATCAGATTTAGAGCCAACAGAACCAACAACTCCAAAAGATTAATTATTCCATTCTACATTAGGCACTAATTAAATTAAATAATTATAAGACGAAAAGTAATTATTATTTAACGATAATAATGATAATTGAAAAAATTAAAATGAGATAGAATTGAAAAAACAAAAAATTATCTTAAAAATGTATCTATTTTTTTTTATTATATACAAGTAGTTATACAGATTTAAAACAAATCTTTTATCTTTATTTTTACTTTTAACATATCGTTTCTTTCGTTTACTCATCTGTTCCCCCATCTTTATTAATTGAAATCATTTCTTCTTTAGTAGGTTTAAATGGCCATAACTCAAATTGTTCAACAACTTCAACTACTTCGCTTGCATTTAAATCTCTTATTGTCTTATCTAACAAATGTGACAACCTAGGTTTCAAGAAATCACCTGCTCCGGCCCCTAAATATTCTATACTATCATTTAATGGAGTTGCTTTTCTAAATAATAAAATTTGAGTAACATATTCTAATGTTGGGATATCAATATCAATTTTTTCCTTCGGTATTACCTCTACCACAGCAAATCTATCATGTGGGAAAATCGAGTACGAAGGTAAGACAATAGGTTGATCGTTTATAAGTACTAAAGGATCGAAAACGTAGCCATCAGGTTCATGAGTGGTACCATCACTTTCATTTACTGCAATTAATTTAGTATCAGCGAAAAGTTCAAGCTTGATACCTGTTCTATTCCTATATTTTGATAATGGTCTTGATAAAAACTTTTTAGCTGATACTTCAGGTATAATACAAATCATTCTAACTCTTCCATATCTTTGTAACCAATTTTGATAAGCGGAACACATTAACCATTGAGCGAATAATGATTCACCATAATTACCTAATAAGTTGGCAAATATTAACATCTCATCATGAACTTTATCTCTTGATTGATATTCTGGTGATATTACTCCTCTTTGAATCATATCAGGGTATGTTTCCCATTTAAAAGCATTTAAAAAATGATGTTCAAAATTTATACCTGAATTTGGATTTTCATCTAATTTTGTTTTTAAATCGTGGAATGATTTTAATGCAGTCATCAGATTCTCTATTAATATATGTTTTTTAGGTTTTAATTCATAATTTATCATTGATGAAAGAAATCCATTCCCACTATAAATATCTACAATTTCTAATGATTCTTTTGCATTGGGGTATTTCAGTTTCAAATCAAGTTTATCAATTAAAGCTTGGGGATACTGAGGTAGTAAGAACCCTCTTAAGCTATTACTATCTATTGGTATTGGCTTAAACCCTTTAAGGGCTGGACTAAGCGAACGTAGATTCATAAAATAACCTCTTCTTAGTTAACTTTTTTTTGAGATCATCATCTCTCGCATCATTTTAATCTTTTTCCTTAACAGTAATGTCAATTAACAAAGTACAATTAAAAGATAATTATATTGGATGTGTTGAATCCAAATGTATTCCATTTGAGTTAATGGTTGGAGAAACTATTCAATATTCATCAGGTTCTAAAAGACAATCACTATCAATTAGTCTGAAATCTAGTTTACCAATTCATATAAATTCAAATGATGGTTATATTTATGTAACAAATAAAAGATTCATCTTTATAACTGCATCTTCAGGTGATGTTAATTCATTTCATATAGATTTTATTCATACCCCAGTATTACAATTTTCACATGAAATGAAATCACCTTGGTTTGGTCCAAATTATTATGAATTTTTATTTTTAAGTAATTCAAATGAATTAATTAGTGATGGTTTTCCTTCAAATGAATGGTTTAAAGGTGATATTAAATTTAATGAAGGTGGTTTATTTCAATTTGTTGAAAAGATGAATCATTGTTTAAATGATGCTGTTAATAATACACAAATTGATGATCAATTACCTGCCTATTCCATGTAAGATAATTGATAAAAGGAGATCTTTTTAAAAATCGGGTTTATAGGGATAATGGAAGAGATAAATGGAAATTGGGATTGAAAAGAATAATTATAATAAATAGTGTTTATTTAGAGTTAATATGTGTACATGTATAATAAATCTATAATTATTGTTTTATGTTACAGCGATTTTAATCGAAATTAAGATTTAAATCATCATCTTGAATTAAATCTGTTTGTAATGAATCAATTTTCATATCAATGTCTGATTGGAAATCTGATGCTTCTTGTTCAATAACATCATTATTGAATTCATTTACATTACTTAGGGAAGAATTTTCAGTAATTGGAACTGATTCAGATTGAATTATTGAATTTGAAACTGGAGCAACTGCAGCTTCTAGATCTGATCTGACTTCAGATTTGGTATCTGTTTTTAATTCTGATTTTGCTTCTGAATTTGATTCTGGTTTTGCTTCAGACTTTGTTTCTGATTTAGTTTCTGATTCTGGATTAGATTGGGCTATTGCGATAGGTTCTGGAGGTGGTATAATACTTTTAACACCAGTTGAAGCAGCTGTAGGTTTAGCTAATTGTAATGGTTTTAATTTACAAGTTTCATCAAAATCAGTCATATCAAGAACCTTATTAATTTCTTCTTCTGATAAATGACTTGAAAGTTCTTTAAATTTATCAACTGCTAATTTTTCTAATTCAACTGCATCTTGGAAAACAACTGATCCTTCTTCATTATAAATTCTTGCATTACTAAATATTAAATGGATATCTTCAATTAATTCTCTAATAGTAATATAAGTTCTAGTATTAATTCTCTTTTTAACAATATCTAAAGCAATTGGATGTCTAATTAATACGTAATAGTCTGGGTAATGTTTTTTAGATGGTTTAACTAAAAATAAATCACTTAATTTTCTACCATGTTCATTACTATAATTCAAAACTAATTCATAAATTATTTCACAAATAGTTTGTAAGCTTTCACGTTCTTCAGGGTCAAGAGGATCAACAGTTGGCGTTAAACGATTCAAGGTTGAACCTCCTCTGCCTCTGCCTCTTCCACGACCTCTACCTCTACCTCTACCAAAACCTCTAACACTCGGAGTAGTTGATCTTGCTCTCTTTGGTTCATCATTACCAGAATCATTAGATACTTGTCTTTTTAATGGAGCTTTTTCATCATCCGAATCAACAATAAAATCTTTCATATCATCATTATTAATATCATTAACAACGGCAGATTTTTTCTTTCTGCCTCTACGTTTTGGTTTAACTTCTTCTTCTTCAACTACAATTTCATCATCTTCATCACTTGTTTCAACACCTTCAATTTGTCTTAACCATTGATCTTCAGTTAAATGATCATCATATTTAGCAACTTTTCTTTCTCTATTACCTCTACCATAATCTTCCAATTTAATTTCTTCTTTCTTAAGGACAGTTGATGGATCTCTTTTATAAAGTTCAGGTAATTCATTTTCATTATATAATCTAGTAGGATAACTTGCTTCTCTAGTATCAGTAACTCTTTTATCATCAAGACTTTTAAAAACTTCTAATTCACCATCATTTCTAGCAATAATTTGATTTAATTCATCATCATCTAATTCATCATCTTCATTTTCATCATGATTTAATTTACGTTCTTCTTCCTTTTCAATTAAGGCTCTTAATAAAGCTTCTTGTTCTTCGGCAGTTGATTTATTATCAAATTTACCAGCTTGAATAACTTTACCATCAATTTCTAATTTTGCATGAGCTCTTTCTAAAATCATTTCTTCAACTGAATCTTCAGTAATTAATCTTAAAATTCTAACTTCATTCTTTTGACCAATTCTATGAGCTCTATCTTGAGCTTGTAAATCTTGATGAGGATTCCAATCAGTATCAAAAATAATAACAGTATCAGCAGTTTGTAAATTTAAACCTAACCCACCAGCTCTTGTAGATAAAAGGAAACAAAAATAATCAGAATCTGGAGCATTAAAAAGTTTTAAAAGTGAAGTTCTATCATCAGCTTTTGTTCCACCATCTAATCTCATATATTTTAAATTTCTTAATCTTAAGAAATCTTCCATAATATCCATAATTTGAGTCATTTGAAAAAAAATTAAAACTCTATGACCAGTAGCTTTAAATTTGGGTAAAACTCTATCCAATAATTCAAATTTACCAGCAACTCTCCAAATTTCATCATTAGTTTCGGTAACTGGATTAATCATATTTTCAACTTCTTCATAAACAAATGGATGATTACAAATTTTTCTTAATTGCATAATTTGATTATTAGCATTTTTGATTGTCACTGGTTCACCATCTTCATTACTTGTATATAAAATATTAAATTTTAACATTTGTTGATATAATTTCGATTGAAGAGCTGACATTTTACATTTAACAACTTTTTCAACTTTGCTTGGTAAATCTTTTTCAACATCTTTTTTCAATCTTCTTAAAAGGAAAGGTCTTAAAACTTTATGTAATCTTCTAATAATTAATAAAGTTTCTTCTTCAGTTAATGCAATTTTATCTTGACCACCAGTATTAGCAAATGGAGTATTAAACCATTCATCAAAAGATTTAACAGAATTAAAAATTTTTGGTAAAACAAAATTTAATAATGCCCATAATTCAGGTAAATTATTTTGTAATGGAGTACCAGTTAAAATTAATCTATTATCAGTATGATAATTATGAGTTAAAGTTTCAGATAATTTAGAATTACTATTTTTCATTCTATGACCTTCATCAATAATCATATGAACCCATTTAATTCTTGCTAATAATGATTTATCTTTAATAATATATTCAAAAGTAGTTAATAAAATCTGGAAATTACCAGTTTTAACTTCATATGCTAATAATTTACGTTGATTTGGTGTACCTTTATAAGTAACTTTTTTAATTGAAGGAGCCCATTTATCAAATTCTAAATTCCAATTTGTTAAAGTTGATAATGGAACAATAACTAAAAATGGACCAGTAACTTTTTTAACTTCAACTAAATAAGTTAATAAAGAAATTGTTTGAATAGTCTTACCCAAACCCATTTCATCTGCTAAAATACCATTTAAACGATTATTAAATAATGAAACCATCCATTGTAAACCTTTTAATTGATATTCTTTTAAAGTACCACCAACAAGAATACTTGGTTGTTTGGTAATTTCTTCTTTAATACGATGAGCAACATGATAATAATCTAATTTTTCACGTCTTTCATCATCAGTCATACCATCTCCAATTATTTGTGGTTCAATGGAACCTGATTCCCTTTGTTGAGTTTGGACAGCTTGAGCTAAAGTATCTAAGAAAGTATTAGTTTGTTTTAATAATTGAGTAATTCTTGTATCTTTTGTGTGATCTAATAATTTCAAATAAGCTTCTTCATCATTCAGTTTCAAAGCTTGTAAACGTTGTTTGGCCATTCTTTCAAGTTTCTTTTGTTCTTCTCTTGCAACTTGATTATGGAAACTACTAATTCTATTATTAAATCTTTCAATTTTTTCACGCTTAATAGTTGCTTTATCTAATTGAGAACCAACAGAATGTAAAATATCATTTATAATAGTTTGATGTTTTTGATTCTTTTCGGCTAATAAGGATTGAACTTGACCTTTATATAACTCATGACTGGATGCAATATTTTCTAAAGTTAATGGATTAAATTTTGCTAAAAAATTTGGATGTGAATTTGGTAACAAAGATTTATTAAACCACGCAAGTGATAAAAATGAACCTCTTAATTGTTTTTGAGTAGGTATTAATTCTAGCATATTAATTTCTGTTATAATCTCTTCCTTTAATAATTCATTACCATTATCATTAACTTCAGACTTATTTAAATGTTCTAATTTTTTCTTTAAGAATGATAATCTTTCGTCGATTTTTAAAAGTATATAAGCTTCTCTATTACTTTTAATTTCTTTCATATCAATACCCTCGGGGAATAAACCAGGATAAGTAAATCTAGTTTGACTAGAAAATAATTGATTATATGGGATATCTTTTACTTTATCTCCAACTAATGGAGGTAATTCATAACAATCAACTTGAATCATTGGTTGATCAATTGGTACCATTGTCTTTTTATCAGCACCATCAACATTCGATATAAAAGTTTCAACTGATTTTGGTGGTTGAGGTTTAAATTGTATAGGTTGATTAGCATCTCTAACAACAGGTGAATTTGAAGGATTTGAATTTCTTGATTTAGAACTTGCTCTTCTGTCAAGAGTTGCATTTTTCAAAGATTGATGTTGTAAATATGGACTTTGTGATTGCTTCCCTATACTTGCACTTCTTGATGGACGAGGTATAGATTGTGGTTGCGGTTGTTGTTGTTGTTGAATTTGTTGCTGAAGTTGGGCATTAGCCATTTGTGGGATTGCAGCATTATTTATTACCGGAGTTGGATGACTACTACCACCTTGACTTAAAGCAGGAGACTGAACTGACTGATATGGAGTTTGTATTTGATGTTGAGCTTGTGGTTGAGCTTGCGGTTGAGCTTGTGAAGGTACTTGTGATTGACTTGGTATTTGAGTTGGAGTTTGACTTTGAGATGAAAATTGAGATTGCTGATTATTATTTAAATTTGGTGAATTAATCAGTGGGAGGAATGGACCATTTTGAGGTAATGCAAATTTATCATTAGTTGCAAAATCTGAAAGTTGTTGAGCAATTTGTGCACTACCAGGAACAGGATTTTTTAATAAAACTTTTAAAGCTTGTTGATGAGCTTTTAAAAGTTGAAATTGATTTGCGGTAAAAGCTGAACCTTGATTTGAAACATTACCATTATTTGGTTGTTTCTGAAAATTCATCCCATTATTTGTCATTTGATTAAGATTTTTATTCCCTTGTTGATAATTTTGTTGCTGTTGTTGTTGTTGATTATAATTTACATTCATTGGAGTATTACCACCTCCATAATTCCCATTTCTATTTCCATTAACATTTACATTATTATTGTTATTATTTCCATTCCCATTTCCATTGACGTTAACATTCATCATACTACTGTTGGATCCATTCTGATTCATATACATATTACTATTTTGATAATTTGAACTCCCATTCATCTGTTGGAAGGTTCCTGGACTATGCAGCGGTTGATTTTGCATATTTCCTTGTACATTATTTTGAATGTGAGCTTGTTGAGAAGGTTGTTGAACATGTTGTTGTTGCTGTTGTTGTTGTTGAACTTGTTGCTGTTGCTGTTGTTGTTGTACTTGCTGTTGCTGTGCTTGCTGTTGTTGTTGATGTCTTAAACTAGATTGTTGTTGAACAAATTTAATAATCTTTGATAATTGAATAAATTCAGGAACTGAATGAGCGTTTTCCCCATATTCATTTTTTAATTGTTGCCAACGACCAACAATCTTTTGTAACTCCTCTTTCCCTAACTGTCTATTCATAATCTATCAAAATTATAATTCTTAAAAAAAAACTGATTTACCTCAATTAAATTTTGATTGATTACTTTCTTTCTGTTTGATAACCTGTTTACAGTTGAGTGAATTTTTTTAGGAAAATGGGAGTTTCCTGGTTTGTGCGCGCTTTTTGAAACTTTTTCTGAATCTACTGCCAAATTAAAAATGAAGTGAGACATAATTAGTGTTCCTGTATATTAGATCCTTATAAAACAGTTTAGGTAGAGAGAAGTTGACTTTCATGTTCTGATTTAAAAGTATTAGTGGTAGCTAGTTTTAATATACCACATTTGTTTTCTAAATTGTTATACATATACTAGTTAAATAGTCAATTTTAAATAACAATAATGTTCAATTTTAATAACAATAAAGTTCAATTTTAATAACAATAATGTTCAATTTTAAATAAAAATAATGTTTAATTTTAAAAGTTTAAAGTTTTGACGGTTCAAAGAAGATGATATATACAAGGAATAAAAACATTTACTCAACTTGTTAAAAAACTGATCTTTTTAAATAAAAAATCTTTTTGAATAAAAAAGCAGATTTTGTTGTAAATTTATGTGTGGAATCAGATAGGTAAATTCCCAAGTTCAACTGTCTATGGTTTCCAAAGTTCACCTTTACCTCTTGGAGCATAATTAATTGCATCAAATCTTTCCTTGGTTATACCATCATCATTTTCTCCTGTCACTCCTTGAATAAATTTTTTATGACCAGATACATTGTTATCACCACCTCTATTAAATGGCTTATTAGTTGCTTTTCTATCATCAATTTTCCTATAAGCATATAATGAAGTATCAATTGTATCTTGTAAAATACTTTCATGAGCAATATCTTTATCAACTGAAAAGAAATTATGAGGATTATATAATTTATTTGCATCATAAGAATCAAAAATTAATAATTCAGCTTCATTAACATTTAAACAATCAATATCAAAGCATTTAGCCCAAACTTTAGTAATTGAATCTTCAGTAACTAATTTCCATTCTTCTAAAGGATTTTTAAACTTTTCATGAGGTTGAATAAATTTTTTAAAAACGCAAGGTCTAATTAAATATTTTAATCTTGGTGGCATTGTTGCAAAATTTTCAGAATTTTGTTTTGCTCTAAGATATGATGGAGAATTTTCATATTGAATATCATTAGTTTTATCATCTTCAACAGATCTTGAAGCGTTGAAAACTTTTGAAAAAACACCATAATCTTCATGTCTTGAACCCATAAATGATGAATCAAATTTTGTTTTATAATTTGGGAATTCTTTAATTTTTGGATTATGAATTTTGAAACTTTCACATTGTTTCCATGGTGGACCTTCTTCGTCTGGTTCTTCAATTATCATTTTTAAATTAAAATTTGGAATTAATTCAATTTCGGTCTTTTCTTTTTCAAATAAATCATCAATAAATCTAACTGATTGTCTTGCATATGTAGCAACCATTGATGAACCCTTTTTTAAATAATCAAATTGTCTTAATGTATATGATGGAATATAAAGTGTTACAATAGTACGTTTATCTTGAATTTTTTCATTACGACCACTAACATATTCTTGATTATACCAACGTTTAATATTCCCAATACCTCTAGTAAATGCTGATGGATCTAAAATTATATTAATCCTTCTTAAATTTTCATCATTCTCTTCATTACTATTGGTATCTAGATTACCTACACTCCCAACTAATTCATCAAATTCATGATAATTATTTGAATTTATCAGAACTTCCAGATCATAATCTGACATGGCCTTTTTGTACAAAGTTGCGAATGCTTCTGCAAACATTTAAGTACTTCCCCTACACTTTATAAAAACTTGTATAAGATTTTAAAGTCCCACTTAATAGTTTATATGACCAATTGACCTACTACGGTTTACTTTTGGCATAATACGTACATCCATATCAAGAGAGAGTCAAAGAGTCAAAAGAATTATAAAATTAGAGAATTATGTCCAGAAGTGAACATCCCTCTCTGAATCTCATCATACAAAAAATAGTTTTCATAAAAATCACACAACGGTAGGGAATAAGCAACCCCCCATCTCTCTTTCCTCCGTCTGTTCCTACACTCAAACATAAATCTGTGTAACATCCATACGTGTTGAAAAATACTCTAACTGTGAATTTTTAAGAGTCTGGAAAGTTAGTATTATTGTTCAATAACATTTTTCAATCAGATAATAGTCATAAGTTGGAATCAATAAACCCGTAGGGTCTTAATATTAGAGATGCCAGAAAAAACATACAAATGATAAATATAACATCATATTGAAAAGTTGCAAATCTTTAAACATACCAGTAAAATTTGTAATTATTGTAAAACAATAATGAATTAGGTCGAAAAAAAATAAAAATAAATCTTGATGAAGATGAAGTAGTGAGAAAAATTTTAAGTCGTGTGAAGATTCATATTTTAGCTGCAAAAAAACGAAAATCAAAAATTTGGTTGTTTTATTATTATTAGCTTATAAGATGTTTTGATAGAGGATATAAAGATATTTTTGAAAAGAGTTTCAAGGAGATTTATTTTTTTGTATTTTTATTTTAGTTAGTTTAAATTTTTTTTTTTAATTTTTTCTAATATATTTTAAACCTGTGAAAAACGAAAATCAAAGATAAAGTGTTTTACCAATTGATACCAAATTCTCTTTCATCATTACTTTTTTCTTTATAAGTATCAGTAACATCTAATTTTCCTTTTAAACCTGGATCAATTGGGTGAGGATTTTTAGTTAAACCAAAGCCTTCTTCTAAACTTGAAACAGTTTCTTGAAGTTCCATCATCTTGGCGTGAGTTGATTCTAAATCTTTATTAAAAACACCTTGTTTAACAACTAATGCTTTTTTCCATTCTTTAAATCTATGTTCTTGATTAGCAATACCTTCATCAAATGAATGTTTTAATTTTTTTTCTTTATAATTTAAAACATCATCATTTTCTTTATTATCTTCTAAATATTTACCATATTTAAAATTTGAATAAATTTTTAATTCGTCTAATCCACTCTTTCCATTACTTTCATCTTTAATTTGATCTTGTTCTTCTCCTGCAACAACTTGTTTTAAACTATAATTAAAATCTTTTGGGAAATTTTCAACTATAAATGAATTTCTAAAATTTTCATAATGTAATTCAGTTGATAAAATAAAATCAAGGGTATTTTCATTAATTAAAATTTTTTTAATTAAATTAAAATCACAATATAAATCATTTTCAATTTCAACATTGCCCCAATTATATTTTCTACCTCTAACTAATTGACCATGATCATTTAAAACTAAATCATTTGATCCAATAAATGAAAATGGTAAATTATAATTAATTTCTTTAATTAATTCTTCATTATTTAAAAATTCACAAATATTAATATTATTTTCTTTTAAAATTTTTTTAAAATCATTTTTATATTCAATAATTTCTTCATTACTTAAAATATCACTTTTACTAATAATCGGAATTAAATTAACTCTTAAACTTAAAGATTTAATAGTTTCAATATCTAAAACATTTAATTGTTTTAAATTATTTGGTAATAAATAAACACATAAATGAATTCTATTATCAATTTTTTTTAATCTATTTGGTTGTAAATCTTGGAAAAAATATAATCTAAATTGTTCTTCAATAAAATTTTTAATTGGAATCCAACAACCATCATTATTAATTAATTGACCCAAACCTGAAGTTTCAATTATATTTAATTTTAAAAGATAATTATTTTCAATTAATTCAAATTTATTACACTGTAAAAAAGTTTTTGAATAATTATCAGATTTTTCTAACAATTGATTATTAAATAAAAAGTTGATTTACCAATACCAACTTGACCAGCAATCATTAAATTAAATTGACCACCTTTACGATAAGCTAAATGTTGTCTTTGATCAGGTAAATAACCAAGACCAATTTTATGATCATAATCAAGATTATTAGTAATTGTGGTACCATCAATACTTTCATCTAAAGTAATTTCTTCATCAAATTTTAATTCTTTATCATCTTCTTCAACTTCACCTAAATCATTACAATCTTTAGTACGAGCTTCATATCCTTTAACACGAGCTTCATAATCTTTTTCATGAACTTCAAAATCATGATCATAAGCATAATCAACAGGAGTTTCATCATGATATACAACACCTTTTAAATCATAAGCATGATCCTTAATATCATAAGCACCATTTTGAACATCATTATATTCATCTTCATTTTTACTATCAATTTTATAATTATTTTCAAATTGATATTTCAATCTGTCAATCACAGTATGTTCAATGCTTCTTTTTTGCCATTCAGAAGAACTGTCAAATTTTTTATGTCTCATTGAAGCAAATTCATCATCACCAACATCGTTAGATAAATCACCATTAATTGAAACATCAGCTCCAGGTTCAGATAAACCAGCTAAATTTTTAACATCAAAAGTAGGAGGTTGTCCACTAACTAATTCTAATTGATCTCTTAATTTGTCACTTAATTGGAAAACATCAGCACTATTCATTAATGGTAATGAACCAGCAGAAAGTGGAATATCTAAAGTTTCTCTAGACATAATAATAAAACCTTTTTAATAGAACAAAGCTCTAATTGAATTTAACAGTACTGGAAAAACTTTTGATCGTGATATGAAAAATAAAATAAAAGGGAAAAAATTGATAAAGAACACTCAGCTGCTGGTAATAACCACAAAGATGGGTTTGTACTCACAGATTTCAAATGTAATTTATTTTTTTTTTTTGCACCCAAACGATTTTCTCATACGGGATAAGGAAATCAAAGCCAAAATTTTTGCACCGAGACAGAAGAGGCTAATCAGAATTTTTAACCAATTGAGCATTTAATTTGTATTCTTAATTGGGAAGCTTCCATTTA
Source organism: Yamadazyma blattariae (assembly GCA_030581595.1). Lineage (NCBI taxonomy): Eukaryota > Fungi > Ascomycota > Pichiomycetes > Serinales > Debaryomycetaceae > Yamadazyma > Yamadazyma blattariae. The sequence continues at coordinate 538,835 of JAKTTU010000006.1, read as the reverse complement.
CTTTTACTTAACTATAAATATCCTAAGCCATTGACAGATATAATGTTATATATTTTTCCAATAGTTGTTTAATAATACCCATATCTTTATGATTAAAGATATTTTGCACAATTATAACCATTAACACTGGGTGTACAGTACTTCACCCATAAAAACGTGAATTGTAAACAATGAAATGGTTGCAAAAAAAAAAATGAGAAAGAGGCAGAGAGAGATAAATAACAATTGTAAAGAGATTAAATCTAGACTGAATAATTGGGATAAAGAATTATCTTTAATTCAAGGGATTGTTGCCTATTCTTTTTACGATAAAGTTAAGAATAATTCTTATCCAATGAAGCCCTCTTAAAAAAGCCATTTTTAGAAAGTTTTTATCGATTAAAAATTGAAGAATTTAAAGTTCAATGAGATTACCTTTTTGAGAAGATATCAAAATAAACTAATTGAAAAATTTGATATTTCATTCACTTGTGGGTTATTTTTATTCCTTTAATTAACTCATTTAAAAACTATTGTTAATCCCTACCTGTATAACCCATCATTCATTTTGTGTTGTTTTTTTCTGGTTTTTTATTGTTTTTTCAAATTTTGAAATAATAAAAACTTTTCTACAAACAATTTTTTATTACTTACCCTTTGTTATTCAATTTTAAACAATAACAAACACATTAATTAGTTTTCCTAATAGTGAATTAATCGCCTTTTACATTACCTTTCGAAATTTATTTTTGTGTGTGCTGTTGTTTGTGTCTGTGTGTGGTTCTGGTATTTACTGGTTAAAAAAACAAAAGAAGTATTTTTTCATCTAATTTAATACCAACTTCTTCCCAAATTTTAAATCCAGATTTTATATCAATCATTTTTGTTTGTTAAATCATTCATCCATCATTCGTTTTTCAACAGATTACAATTTAATTCATTCATTCACAACTTCATCAATTGACAATCCATTTCCCATAAAAAAAACATAATTTCCCTTAATTTTACAGATATAAAATTTAAATAATGACAACTCGACCAAATTTAAAATCTAACAAGTCAATGGATGATATTCATGTTAACACAGCATCAAAGTATATTGCAACAGCTGAAAGAAGAGCTAGGTCACAATCACCAGTAAAACGTAATAGAAAATCATTACCACCAGGATTTGAAATGAAATTACCTTCTTTACCTTATGTTTACCTGGATGATCTTAAATCTTTATCATCCCATGCATCATCAAACAATTCAAGTAATGTTTCGTCAGTTTCAAGTGATCAATTAAAAAAATTATCAAAATCTCCAATTTCTAAAAGATTACATATTAATAATACTGCTGAAGGTCATCACGTTATACCAATTCCATTTGCAATTACTTTACCACCAAAATTAAGTCCAAAAAATATAAAACTAAAGAATTCAAGATCTCCTTCACCTGATAAATCAAGATCTCCATCACCATCAAAATCTCCAAAATCTAAAAGATCACAATTAATATTTACTGGTAATGGCTATGAAAAAATTGATAGTCTGTCTTCAGATGATGATGAAGTTTCTGAAGCTAGAATTAATTATCAAGAACAATTAAAACAAATTGAATTAGCTAAAAGAAGAAAGAGAGAATTAAGTTCCAAAAGTCCTAGAAGTCCATCCCCAAGTAAAACTTTAGACCCAGGTTCTAATAATATCATCATTAATAGCAACTACAATGGTAATAATCAAAGTCCAATTTCTATGCCAAAATCAAGACCAGTTCCACAAATTATCCCACATTCTCCACCACAATCTCCTCCATCATCACCAAAAAGAATGGGTCCACCTTCAGTTAATTCAAATAAACGTAAATCAGTTAAAAGTACCCTTCAAGCAAGGCATTTAAATCAAGATGAATTAAGTATCATTGAAGAACGTTCAAATGCAAGTTCAAGAAATTCAAGTATAAAAGATGTTAGAAGACTGGACGATGAAAAATCATTACCTCCACCACCTGAACAATTACCTGAAATTCAAGAACAACAACAAGGTTTTACTACTCCAATTGGCTCACCAGTAACAGAAGAATTTGACAGAGGTAGAGCAAGAGAACCTTCATCATCATCACCATCAAGAACTCCAAATAAAAATTATTCAACTTCACCTCAAAGCTTTGTTTCTGAACCATTACCACCAAATTCACCTGTTAGAACAAATGTCAAAATTATGAATAATGAAGATGCAATGTCAAGTAAAGCATCATTGAATAAAGATTTACCATTAGTTTCTGATAAAGTTTCAATGCCAAGGTATGTAACTGAAGGTAATTTACATATGTTGAAAACTTCGAATGCTTCAATGATGAATTCTGGTCAAGTACTTCATATTCAAAAAAGACAATTCAGCGATGAATCACAAGTTTCTTCAATAAGTTCGTTTAGTACAGTTACTGATACTATGAGTTTTTCAAGTAAAATTAAAGAAACTATGAAACAAAGAAATATTAGTAGTGATTCAACAATTTCTGAAAGATCAAATGAATCTGATGCATCATGGGATTCACTTCAAAAAAGTGTTGATATTACCCTTAGAGGTTCTGATACTGAACAAGATGAAGATGATACTACTGAATTTGAAAATGATGATGATGAAGTAAATCAATATGCAGCACCAGAAACTTCAGCTGCTGAAATAACTCATAAAACTGTTCATACAGCTGTACCGATGGTAATGAATTCAGATGATATTGAACATTCAAGAGAAGTGGCATTTGATGAAACAGGTATGGAAACTGAAGCTGATGTTACTAATTTAGAAACAGTTAATGAATCAAAGGCAGAAGAAAGTGTCGTTGCACAATATTATTTGGAAAACACTGAAACTGAAACAGAAACCGAAGTAGAATCAGATAAGGATCAACAACAAGTAAAACAATTCAAAACAGGTATTAATGAAGAATCAGATTCTTCAGAATGGGAATCAGACTCAGAATCTGCATCAGAATCGGAACAAACAATTGAATTTGATCAAACTTTAACTACTGGAAATCTCCAGAAAGTTGAAAATGAAACTAAAGATATTGATGATAATAAAGGAGTTGGTAAAAGATTTGATTTCCCAAATAATCAATCTAATATTACTAATTTAGACACTACTAAGAAAAGAATCATTTCAAGTGAAACTCATAAATCTAATAAATCAAGATTCAGTTATTTTTCAGCTACTGATGGACAAATTGAAATACCTGATTTGAGTGAAGCATCATTCAGTGAAGCTGCAACCATTGGAAAGGAAACAATGATGGCTGTAAATGGTACTACTTTTAATGATTTAATTTCTGACAGTGAAAATGAAACTTTAGAACCAATTGGATTCCCAAGTCAAAAGGGTAGAAGAATTGTAACGGAACAATTTAAACATTTATATGACTCAAGTGATGACGATGATAGTGATATTGGATCAAATGCTTGTTCACTTTATTCGAATAATATTAAATCAAAATCAACTTCAAATTTAGCTTCTAATAAAGAATTACCACCATTACCAACATCACCAATTCCAAGAATTTCAATTCAAAATCAAATCCAAACTCCAATGAGAAAAAATATCAGTCATAATAGACTGCATAGTCATCACAGTCGTCATAAATCATTGGGTAAGATTGAATTTAATTTAGATGATTTAAAGAATGCAATTCCATCAATTTCAAATAAACCGCTTGAACAACAACAACAACAAGTACCATCACGCAATAATGAAGATATGAATATAGATGTTGCTGAGCCTCCAATTCCAATTAATTATAAAGTTGATTTCAAAGAACAAGTTAAGGAATCAATTAAAAAACAAGAATATAGATCAGTTACACCAACTATGAATGAATTAAGAAAAGCTCAAGCATTAAAATCAAGTTCATCAAGTGATAATTCAAGTTACCAATCTAGTATATCAGCTAAACAAACCAGCTCAACTGATTTATCTGATACTGAAAGTGTTACAATTGATTTAACTAAAGATAAATATAACGTTTGTACTATCCAAAGAAATAATTCTACTCAATCATATCGTTCAGTTACTGAAAGTCATAATGGTAAAGAAGTTGAAGTCGTCATTGTTGATGATGATGACGACGACGAAAGAGATTTAGAAAGTATTTATTCTAAATATGGTAAAAATTGGTTAGGTAGAAGTGAATCAATGAGATCAGAAATTTCAAATACTTCAAGTACATTTTCATATAATTCAATGGCAAGCAACACTCAACTTAAATTGAAAACTATTAATAATCCAAGAATGTCAAATGTTAATAATGCCAATAATTTAAGAATCCCACCAAATATTACTAAAAATACTTCAATTAATTCAAGTACTAGTAGTAAATATAATTCAAGAAGAATCAAATTACCATCAAAAAATGATAATTTGAATACCGATAATTCAAATAATTCAAATAATTCAAATAATAATAATAGTCATGACAATACTCCAAAACGAAAAAGAGATCAAGAAGATAAATATTTTGATTATACTAAATCAAGTAGTTTCTACGATTTCAATTCATTCATAACTCAAAAAAATAATCAAGTTAATTAAAAAAGGTTAGGTAGAAAAGTATATAGAAATACAAGTAATAATAATAATAATAATAATAATAGATAATAATAATAATAAATAAAAAATAGTAATATTTTTAATGCTATATTATGCTAAATTAAATATGTAAATAACGATCATCTAGTACAAAATGAAAAGTATGAAATAAAATACTGACTAACTAACTTTTATCTTCACTAATTGTGGATAAATTATGATCTTCCGGTTCTTCACTGAGATCAAAATTATTGTTATTAACGACAGGGAGTACTGGTAATGCTTTTGGCTTATTATAATAAGTGACTGTCTTGGTTGAAGTTTCAACTTTATTATTAGCTAAAGTGCTTGATGGTAATATCTTTTTAGGTTTTTTATTAAATGAATTAGATCTCATAAAAGAACTTAATTGAATTGACTTATTTAATTGATTAAATTGAATCATAAGTTCTTCATTATTATCTACATCAAAATCAAAATCTTCAGGTAATTGATTTATTTCATCAATTAAATCTTTTTCTAATTCATTTAAATTTTCTTCTTCATATTCTTTAGTTGATTCAAGTAATGATCTAATATCATTTTGACTTGAAGAATACTTACCATTAGAACTAAAATTAAAATTTGGATTTGAACCTGAATGTAAATCGTTAAAATTAAAATCACTATTACTTGAATTTTTTCGTCTATGAACAGGACTAGTATTTGACTTTTGAATTGTTTGTAAGAAATTCATCATATTTTCAATCGAATTTCTTTTATTTTTTTGATCTGTTTCATTATCAATTTGCAAATTCTCAAGTAAATTCATCATTTCATTAATTGATTGTCTATTGATCTTTTTAGGAGGATCTGTTGACTCTAAATTTTTAAATGATTGGTTTAAATGATCAGATGTAACTGAATGATTGACTGAATGATTGGCTGAATGATTAACAGAATGATTAACAGAATGATTGACCGAGTGATTAACTAGATGATCAACTGAATGATTAATAGAACGATTAAAACTTTCATCAATTTGTTTACTAATATTAGCTTGATGTTCTAAAACCAGCTTAGATTCTTCAAACCCACTATAAACACTTTCATTTAATTTATTTAGATTATTTTCACTTAATTCACCACCAAAGTTTATTGTTGTTAATCCTAAACCATCTTCTTCTTCTAATTCATTATCACTTTTTAGTAATTCAATTTCATCAATTGATAAATGGAAACTTTTAATTTTTGATTTATATTTTGCAATATGAACATTTGGACTAAAATTTTTAAATCTGGTTGATTTCATATCTCCACCAATTGTTAAACCAGTAATCAATGGTGAATTTAAATCAAATAAATCCAAATTATCATTAGATTCAAATTTCCTTTCATATTTAGGAGTTAATCCAGGATTATTATTATTACCGTCATTATTATTATATTCATCATCAAGATCTAAATAATCTTGCAAAATTCCATAATCATCACTAAATAAATCTTGACTTGAATTATTGGGTATACCATCAATTGATAAATGATACGAATGATTAAATGGAATTTTAGTATGAGGTAATGTTAAAATAGATTCATTTTCAAAAAATGCTTGATTGAAACGTCTATTATTTTCTTCATTAACTTCATATTCTTGAATATAATAATCATCATGATCATGTTCATCTAAATCTTCATCATAATCATAATCTTGATAACTTTCATCAATTTCATCATCTTCATAATCTTCAATGTGACTAACAAGTTTCTTATCAATATCATCATCTATTTCAAAATTACTATTTGAACCATCGAAATCTCTTGAATCATAATCTCCAGAGCCATAATCTCTTGAATCGTAATCTCTAGATTCATAATCATTTGAACCAAAATCATTAGGATCATCAAAATCATCAATATAATTAATTCCTTCTTCTTCAATATCATAATCATCAAGTCCATTATTTTCATAATCATAGTCATCCTCAATATCTAAATCATGATCATTTTCAAAATGATTATTATTATTATCCATATATTGAGGTTTAGGTTCTAATTTTGATTTAGTTTTAGTTTTATAATATTTAATTGAAGTATTTCTACCACCTTTCATATCTTTAACAAATGAAAAATTTGAATCATCTGAATCACTTGAATCGGACATTGTTGAAAGTCTCGAAGAAGCTTTTGATCTTGATGATTTTGATTTCTTTATACTGTTAATTGTTAAATTTTCATTCTTTGATTTTGATTTTGATTTTGATCTTGATTTTGATCTTGATTTTGATGTTGAACTAGTACTTGGTCTTGAATTTATTTTAGTACTTGAATTAGAACCAGGTTCCAGTTCCGTTGTAATTTTTGAATTTCTTGAATGAATTGAACTTAAAGTTGGTATAATTTTATCACTTAATCTCAGTAATCTTGAATTTTCTGAAAAATTTGAACCTTTTGTAAATAATTTTGGTCTTGAATGAATAGAAACATCAGTTGATGAATTATTTTCAAATTTTGAAGATGAATAATTTGAAGAATTATTTGAAGAATATTCAATTATTTCACTTGAATTTTTACGTTTATGAAATAAATTTTTAATTGGAATTAATAATTTTTTTGGAGAATTTGAATTATTTGAAAATTGTGAATTTGGTGATTGATTTATTATTGGCGACGATAATGGAGTCGTATTTATATTAGGCATTGAATGATTTGACTGACTAGATTCTGATCTTTTATGAGTTTTCATAAGTGATTTCATGTAGATCAGAATTTGAATTTTTGTTTTAGGGTCGCGATTGTTTTAGGTAACTAATAATAGGAGTTTTCTTAAGGGGCACTGAATCGTCTAATGTATCGATTTTTTTGCCAATTCAATATTTGAACTTGAAAGGATTGAATTGGAAACCACTCTACTCTTTCTGGTAAGTGATATTTAAACTGAGAAATTAAAAGATCTTACAGTTTCTTTTACACTTTCTTGCAAAGATTACAGTTGCAATTATCAAAAGTATCAAAGTTGTCTCAATTAGGAATAGTAATTAACAATAAGTTTTAATAGAGAATTTTTTTAATAGAGAATTTTTTTAATCTATTTTCCAAATTGCCTTTGATTATTAGGAGAATCTTTGTACTATAATTGATGTTAAAATTAACCAGCTTTTAACAAATGAAATATCAAGAAGGGGGAATTGATTAGGATAAAAGAAATTTATGAAACCCTTTTTATTTTTTAACTTTATAGTTGTCAAGGTTACTACCCTTCTTCACTCAACCCTTTTAACTAAGTTTAGAGTTGGATTGAAATAGAGTAAACCTTGGAATTTGATCTTTCCAGTAACTTAAATGTTGATTATCAACTCATTATACTTACGACGGTTGTAATTGTAGATTATATCGATTCTCCGCTATACATTCTCTTTGAGGTTTAGTGGGAACTGATAAAGGCTCAGTAAGTTTAATATTTATGATCTACTACAGAGATTAGTTAGATAGCTACTTAGATATACGGGGACTCTGTTATACTAATAATAGACTAACACACCATACTGTCAATAAACTAGATCTAGTGCACCTTCTTAACTTAACCTTCTATACACAAAGTAAGAACAGTATACATATGTAAAATAAAATAAAATAAGATATAATGAAAATCCATTGATTTGCAAGACTTTAAAACCTCAATTTGAATAGATATTTACGAACAGTTGTCGTGGTGATAATTATACTCTGAATTGTATTTTATTAAAAGCTATTAATAAATAATATTAATAAATAATATTAATCTATATACATTTAAAACATTAGACCTAGGGTTATGCCCTGACGCGCACATGACCTTTCTTGTGACTGCCCACCTATCGATTTTGTCGTGTCTCACGATAATTTTATTTTTTTTAAAAAAAATTTTCAGACTCGCACTAAACACCTTGACTGAGAAAAATAATTTTTCAATTAGTTAGTTAAATTACCATAATATTATAGCTTGAATATGTTAATTCCAAAACAAGATAGAAAATTAATTCACCAATACCTTTTCCAAGAAGGTGTTGTTGTTGCTAAAAAAGATTACGAACAAGCCAAACATGATGAAATTGATACTAAAAATTTATACGTTATCAAAGCTTTACAATCATTAACTTCAAAAGGTTTTGTCAAAACTCAATTTTCATGGCAATATTATTACTACACCTTAACTGATGAAGGTGTTGAATTTTTAAGACAAGAATTAAACATCCCAGAAGGTATTTTACCTTTAACTAGATTACAAGGTGCCCCAGCTGAAAGACCTCAACCAAGATTCCAACAAAGAAGAGGTAACTTTAGAAGAAGAGATTAAAAGTATTTACACAAATTAATTAATATAATTTTAAGAATAAAATCATTTAAAATCATTTAAAAGAATAATAATTTAAAAAAGAAAAAAAATTAATCCACGTAAATTACTTTCATTAATTAATAGGTGAATAAATCAATTCATATGTATATTTTATTCATGTTTTAATAAACGAAACATTTGGTATAAATCTCTTTATAACATACCCACAGGTCCGTTTGAATTTTTGTTTCAATATCTCTAGAGATTTCAAATTAGTACGATTTTTAGAGTTCATAATTGATTTCAATTTGGTTGAATTTTTTGTGTATGATTTAACTTAAAATAATCCACTATAATACTATCTATGTAGTGAGCCATTTGAGATCGTGTGAAAACTAATCCGTCCTTTTTTTTCGCTTGGTGTGAAAAGTGAGTGTGAGAAAGGAAGTGCGCATCAAAATAAACAGGAGTATCGTTAATATGAATGATTTACCATCTTATCCAACTCCAAAACAAGCAGCTTATGTGGTTCAACCAAGCCAATCAAGTCAAGGTAGAAGATCAAAATCAAATAATGTAAATTATAAAGCTCCTCAACCTCAATCGCAATATAGAAATAATTATAATCAACCAAGTAACGGTCACGGTAATCCAAATCAACAACCAGTTGGTCAGATCCATTTCCAACAAGGTCCACCTCCACCTCAACAACATCAACAACAAGCTCCACCACAAAATTATTATCAACAAGGTCCACCACCTCCTCAGCAAAACTATTATCAACAAGGTCCACCCCCACAACAACATCATCAACAACCACCACCTCCTCAACAGCAACAAAGTTACTACCAACAACAACAACCACCAGCTCCCGCTCCACAATCATATCAACAACCTCCACCACAACCAATACTGCAACAACGTTCACCAAGTCATGGATACCAAAATATTCCACCTCAGCAAACTATGGCTACTTCACCAATGAATCAATCATTCCATCAACAACCACCACAAGCTCCAATGCAACAAAGATATGAAGGTCATGCAGTAAAGAAACCTCCACCGCCAGTTCAACAATCACAACCACAACCACAATCTCCTGTGATGCATAATAATAGTGTACCTTCAGTTCCAAGTACAAAAAATAGATCAAAAGAAAATTTAAGTGATAAACAATCTTCAAAACAAAAACTTGAATATGAATTAAGATCAGTGTTTGATAAAGTTGATATTAATAATTCTGGTAAAATTTCTGCAAGTGAATTATCAAACGCGTTACTTAATTTTGATCATACAAAATTTCATTCTTCAACTATTACATTAATGATTAATTTATTTAGTACTTCATCATCTAATAGTAAACATTTAAATTTTGATCAATTCGTTTCATTATGGAAATATTTATCTGCTTATAAAAAATTATTTGTTCAAGCAGATACTAATAATTCTGGTGATATATCGTTTGGTGAATTTCAAAAAATTTTAGAGCAAATTGGATACAAATTAAATATTGATTTAGTATTACATTTGTTTCAAAAATTTTCTTATAAAGATTATGACGGATCAGAGGTTGGTACTTTAAAATTTGATAAATTTATTGAACTTTTGGTGTATCTTAGAAAGTTAACGGATGTTTTCAAAAAATATGATAAAGATTTATCTGGTGTAGCCACCATTAATTTTTCAGATTTTTTATTAGAAATATCAAATCTTTCTTAATTTATTAGCATCGGTCCATAGAGTTGTAATATTATATTTTTTTATTCGTTTCTCTTACCGTAAATGTCTTTTTTTCGTTTGTTTATGTTTTTGGTCCCGCTTGACACTTCCGAGAGACTTCGAGGGGTCCGCCGCTCACTCCAGAAAAAAAGCTTGAGAAATAAATATTTCAGGTCAGGGACTTTTAACTGGGATATGGATAGAAAGAAGAGTATGGATACGTTAGACAATTTAGATAGTGCCTCAACATATAGTGTTGGCCATTTGACAATACAAACTGAGAGGAGTTTAGATATAATTCCAGATCAAGATCGTGATAGAATTGTAAAAGATGCACAGATTGCATCTGATCACCAGCACAACATGACAAGTCAACAGGCGATGAAAGATTATAAAAATGCAATTATTTGGTCAGTAGTTATGTCACTTACAATAATTATGGAAGGTTATGACCTGATACTTATGACGTCGTTCTTTGGGTATCCTAGTTTCCAAAGGAAGTATGGGGTAGAAATTTCCCCAGGTGTTTATGAAATACTGAGTAATTGGATGATGTTATTAGGCGGAGCTTCTTCAATTGGATTAATAATTGGAGTGGTAGCTAATGGTTATTTCATAGAGAAATTTGGTCATAGAAGTATTACTATGGTATCATTAATATTTATGGCAGCTTTTATAAATATACCATTTTTCGCTCCTAATGTTCAAACTTTATTTATTGGTGAAATACTCTGTGGTTTACCATGGGGGGTTTTCACAGTTATGGGACCTACTTATAGTTCAGAAGTTATGCCATTGGTACTTAGAGGTTATATGACAGCTTACACACTGGTTTGTTGGACAATTGGACAAATAATTGCTGCAGTTGTACTTCGGTCATTAGTAAAACTTGATAGCCAATGGTCATATCGTCTCCCATTTGCTATACAATTCATTTGGCCATTACCACTTTTCATATTAACTTATTTAGCACCAGAATCTCCATGGTGGTTAGTTAGAAAAGGTCGTAATGAAGAAGCATTAGTTTCGGTTAAAAGATTAATGTCACCTGAAATTCACAATACTGCACATCAAACATTGGCAATGATTATTCATACTAATCAAGTAGAGAAGAAAAGATTAACTCAATCTAGAGGTAAAAATGTTTGGTCAACTTATAAAGAAATATTCGCTCCAACTCATTGGAGAAGAAGTAAAATATCAGCAATAGTATTCGTGGGGCAAGTTGCATGTGGTGCAGTTTTTGCATATTCTCCTTCTTACTTATTCCGTAGGATAGGGTTATCAGCAGATTCAACATATACATTAAATGTGATTGTTACAACAATTGCATTCACGGGAGCAGTTTCTTCATGGTATTTCCAAGGGAAATTTGGTAGACGTACAATTTATGTAACTGGATTTACAGTTTTAGCAACTTGTTTATTTCTAACTGGATTTCTTCAATTTTTTGCTGATTATAAATTTGTTCCATATATTCAATGTGCTGTAATATTTATTTGGGATGCTACATATTCAGTTTCTATCAGTCCAATTACTTATACCATTATATCTGAAATTTCAGCCACTAGAGTAAGATCTCAAACCGTTGCTGCCGCTCGTGCATGTTATCATATAGCAGCTATGATTGCGTTTGTAATAGAACCAATTTTAATTAATCCTACAAAATTAAATTTAAAAGGTTTCACTGGATTAGTATGGTGTGCAAGTTCATTTGTTTGGGTTATATGGTCATTTTTTGAATTACCTGAAACTAAGGGTAGAACATATGAAGAATTGGATACATTGTTTGATTGGAATATTCCAGCAAGACAGTTTGCTTCCATAGATTTACATGAGTCTTGATAACTTATCATAATTTCTATAGTTTTCTATAATATATACACGTCATGTGACTAGTTTTGTTTGGGTATAAAAACTGTACCTCTGCGCATTATGAAAAAATTTCTTCAACAAACTAACTTCAAGAGTATGTTAAATTTAGTTTAAACAAATATACTATTTTATTTAGTTAAGGATGAAAACCTAACTCAGCTCACTCTGAGTGAAAACGATGCTGATAACTTTCCTATCCAACATTCATCAATTTTTCTGACAACTAAAAGTAATAAAATTATATATTTATATATTAATTTAACTAAATACTAACTTTATTTAAGAATTGAATTAATTATAAGACTTAATTATTATTTTTCTGTTTACCGGGACTCTTTGGTCTTAATTCTTCAATTTCATAAGTTTGACTAACTAAATATTGAATTTGATTATTCTTGTAGTTGAGTAATGATTTTGATTTTAATTCAAGTTCATAATCCATTGGTTTAAAATTATTAATTAAAATATTAGGACTTATAATTACCCAACCAGGTCTTAATTTAATTGGTATTTTATCTAAATCATGTGGAATGATATGTAATCTTCTATTAAAATTTGAAAAATTTTCAGCTATAATATAAATTGAATCAGGAACTGCATTATTATTAATGGAAGTTTCAGATTCAAATTGTAAATCTGTATCGATATTACAATGAATTAAATGTTGATCAACTGATCTTCTAACAGTTCCAGTAATACACATCCAACATTGAAATTGTTGATCTTCAAATAAACTAGTATCAGTCAGTTTTGGATAAAATTGTGATTTTTTATTAAGAGGTAAAAAGATTAATTCTTCTGATCTTCTAAATCTTTTATTATAATGATTATTTAAAATGTCAGTTAATTCTTCAATTTGATTCTTATCAGTCCAAATAAATAAAAATCCTGGTTTTGGACATAATTTAATTAAAGGTAATTCTTTTAAAATTTTAATCATATTATAACTTGTCATTGAACCTATCATAATAACATCAAATTGTAATTTATCTATTTCACACCATGAACTAACGGTTGATACAATATCATTAGTTTTAACTCTACATCCAAAAGGTTTAACTGCGTGTTTTCCAATTTGGATAGATTTCAAGTCTCGTAATGTTTGCAACTTTGGATATCCTACTATAAGATTATGATGATTGGTTACATAAGAACTTGGCAATTCCCCAGAATATACATAATGATTGGAGTAATTTATTTCATATTCTGGATCCATGATTATGGATTCTAAAATGGTGGTTGAAACTTTTTTTTAGTGGAGTGGGACTAGGGATCAAGCAGAGAAAAAAAAGTTGTGTGTAGAGATAAGTATCAGATCTAATTGTGCGCAGTCCACAGAAAAGGCTGCAAAAAATTAAAAAAAAATAATAGAAAAGGATTTGGTTGCAAAAACATGGACTTTGCTTTGTATTCAGCAAGACTAGATGAAGAGGTCACTCATGCACTAGGTATAAATGACAAGCTTACAGGAAATCTGATCCATTTAGAAGTATTGCTTAAAGATGTTTCATTATTTTTAAAAAATGATAGTTTAACTAGTTTTTATTTTGAAAAATTTATTAATAGTTTAATAGCAACAGCTACTTTTGAAAAGTTTGGTTTGTTAGGTTTATCGTCATCACCAAGTGAACTATTTGATGAGCAGGTGAAGTTGTTTGAACTACTTATTGAAAATCCACATTTCCAAGCTATGTATACTCAAAGTGATTTAGAAGGTGGTTTTATTGCACAAATATCTGTTATGTGGCATATGCTTCTTGCTGATTCATGGTTATTTTTCAATTATGGTAACTCCCATAAACTGTTGAGGTTTATAAAGAAAGTATTTAATTACACTTTGGATCATCCAAAGTTTATTGACTGTTGGATTGAGTATGGCTTAAAAGATGACTATCAAAAGGTAATTGAAGATTGTATATTTTTAAATGAATTAGGTGTGTTTTCATATCAGGAATGGCGGTTATTCCCACAATATTCGTTTGCTAAACGGAATATTATTGAATTTGGTGATTTTTCATACATGATTCAATTGATTGATTATAGTAATGAGAATGCCAATGTTTGTAAATGGTTTGTTGAATCTAGTAGTATTAGTCAATTTCTCATTGATATCTACATTAAATCAGCTAGCCTTCAAATATTTAGAGAATCTTTGAAAATATTTTTTGTAGATGTGATAACATCTAGAAATAATACATTAAGGTCTTTATTAATTAATGATTTATTAGAATATGTTTATAAGAGTTTTCACGCAAATTATTTTGAAGTATGTTCACTTGTAAAATTATTAATAGAACTCCCAATATCAGAACCAAGGTTAGATACATTTTTCGATACATATTTTAATACTTGTTTAAGAATTGATAATCCACATCTTTCTGAAGATTTACATCTATTTGATTCATTATTTGAAAATGGTAAAATTTTAACAGCTTGTGCCGACTTCATTATTCCTCGTTCACCTACTGAAGATTATTCTATATTTCATGAATCCACCGTAAGTGGATTAAATGAACATCACTGTTATGAATGTTATGAATCATTGAAAGAAATATTACTAGAACCAATTAATTGTGATTTAGAGATTAATACAAAGCTGCCTATAACTAAAGTATTATACCAACTTGTAGCAAGATTTTTTTATAATTCACCCCAAACTAATACTATCTTATCAAGTGTTTTGAAGAATTTACAAATTTTTGAAAATGGTAAAGTATTTTTAAGTCTGGAATTTTTGAACATGATGAAGGCTGCACTTTTTCTTTACAATTATTATGGTACAAGAATTTCACAGGGTCAAAGATTCGACGGTTTAAACTTCATTTTTAGTAAACATTTATTCAATGATATTGGACTACCAACAGAAAAAGAGTATAAAGTACCAGAAATTAAGATTTTGGTAAATAATTTAAAAATATTTGAAAAGTTGTTCATTCATACATACTATTGTACTCAATTTAAAACTAAAAATGTTGAAGATGTAGTTGAATTACTTGGAGACTTTTCGTTTGTCCAAGATTAATATATTTAAATTACTTAAATTTACGAATGATGGTGATGATGCTGATGCTCTTCTCTTCTTATAAAATCGACTAACGTCTTTTTATGTAAAACCCCAAAATATTTACCCTCTTTAAGTAATACAATAACTCTATTCCCAATTTTATCAAATATTAAATGAGCTAAACTTAATTCACTATCATGATTTAAAAAAATTAAATGATTACCTACGTGGGTAGTTAAATCAGTTAATTCTAATAACTCTGATTGTAAATCAAATAATAATTTTTTAACTTCTTCATCTTCTTGAGCTATTGATCCATAATTAAAATAATCAACTTCTCTTGAATCTAAATTGGTATTATTTTTAATTATGCTCATGTTATATTTTATTGGATTTCTAAGTGTCTCAACACTAGTCATGGTTGATAAATAGGGATCTTCATCATGAACTTTACAATAAACATGTTCATTTATATCATATTGAATACAGAATTCATCAATTTTATCCAAACAAAATTCTAACTCAGCAAAGAAAATTAATCCAACACATACTTTATTTTTAATTAATGCAATACAACCATCTAACATTGATTTATTAGCCAATATAAGTAATTTATCTCTTAAAACAAGATTTGATACATAAGGTGACTGAGAAATATCAATATATAATTTAGGAGTTTCTTGTTCAATAATTGATGAAACTGATGGTTGGTAACGTGGTTGTTGTAAGAAACTTGCATTTCTAGTAACATGTGGTGGTGGTCCTTGTTGTTGTGCACTATTCATAGCGGCGTGTATATATGGTGATTCTGGTGGCAGTGTAACTGATGCTGAATTATCAGTTTGAGTTTGAAATTCTGAAGTCAAATCACCATTTTCCATAGTAACTGAATCTTCAATAATATCTTCAGCTTTCTTATATGGATCTATAGGCTCGGTTTCAGGTGACATAAATGGATAATCATTAGCAACTAATAATGATTCATATAATGAGTTACTTTCAAGATAATTACCCATCCAATTAGCCACTGCAATAGAAATTGAATATGGTAATACATAAGTATATGAACTTGTGATTTCAAATAAAATAATAACTAATGTGATATTCATTCTTGTAACACCAGCAATAAAAGCACCAGCACCAATCATTGAATAAATACCTAAATCTATACATCCCATTTCTTTCCCACAAACCAAACCAACAAAAGTTGACATACTATGTGGACCAGCAGTAGATACCACGGCTTGTTGAAGATCAATGTTTAAATTTAAATTGTATGTGTAATTTATAAATTCTATAACTGTAGCAAAAAGCCTACCAAATAACGCACCAATAACCATTGAAGGGACATAAATACCGATTGGTAATTTTAAGCCAAATGTAATACCTGTTAAAACAACTTTAACTATAAATGCAAATAATAAGGATCCAATTTCATTAACGAATTGATCAGAAGAAGTCGGACATAATGATCTATCTAATTGTTTACCATCACAAGGGGTAGCCAAATCCAAAACTAATTCTGAACTAGCTTGTTTAGTATATGGATTCCAAAAAGTTATTAATCCAGTAGTCAATGCAATCAATACAACTTCAAATCCTGGATAATTCTTAATAGCTTTAGATTGTCTAAATACTTTTGGCCACCATCCAACAAACTTCACAAAATATGCACCAAATATACCACCAGCTAAACCAATAATAATGAAAAATACTAATTCCATTGGTTTCCAATCAGAAGTATAATTTAATTCAAATAAAACAGTATTACCGGTTCCGTAAGGATCTAAAAATTTTAAAAATAATGTTGAAATAATTGAACAGAAGAAAATTTGAAATAATTGATTTGATGGAAGTGAATGATTAATTTCTTCTAAAATGAAAAGTACTCCACCTAATGGAGAACCAAATGCTAATGCGACACCACTCAGAGCAGCGGCTGATAAGATTTGTTTTTGAATTAACTCATTTTCAGCAATAGCTGGGAAAAGTCTTGTAAGAATATTTCCAACTGAGGTAGCTAAATGAACATATGGACCTTCTTTACCTAATGCCATACCTGAAGCAATGGCCAAAATTAAAGCTGATGTTTTGGCGATGAAAGTATAAGTACCTAAGAATCTTCTAATAACAAAACCTGATAATATAGTTTTAACTTCAGGTACCCCTGAGCCTGCCGCTGTATACATAACTTTAGGAGTCGGACCTGGTGGCTGATTTTTGAAAGTAGTTGAAGATGCTGATAATATTCCACTAGAATTCATATTATTATTATGTGTACTTTCTTCTTCTTCATCGTCGTCGTCATCTTCAACATCTTCATCATTTAGTTCATCTAAATCAGTTTCTTCAATTTCATCTAAATTTTCTACTTCAAGGTGGTTATTTTTATTATTGACAGAATCAGCAGAAGGATATACACCAGTTATCCTAGTTGTTAAAGTAATTCTACAAGCAATATGAGCTAATGTAACAGTTAAAATAACATAAATTATAAAATCTAATTTCACTAATTGATGTAATTTATACTCTTGAAAGTAACTAGCCCAAGTAACCCAATCAGCACAACCAGATTCAGTTATTTTAGCACTAGAATCTAAAACATAACCTGATCTAAATACATTACGTTGTAATACTGCAGATTGATCATTAATTTTAACTTGACCAATTTTTTCAAAATCTGCACAACAAGAGACTTGGCTAGCAAACCAATTTGGTGAACAATAACCATATTTGAAACCAACTAAAACTATTTCAAGTTTATCAATAGAAAATGCAACCAAAGAAAATGCAAACCCAATTAAAACAATTAAAAACCATCTACCTAAGATTAAATAAAGTCTATAATAAAATGGAATTTTAGTAGATGAATCTTCAAGACTTTTAGAATCTGGCATCCAATGCTTATGATGTAATTCATACTGTAATTTATTAGTTTTTAAAAAAGCATCTGCCCAATCTATAGTCGTAAAATCATTATAATAATTCCTCATGGAGGCAATTGTTTCAGGTACAAACCCTTTAACTTTAGAATTCATGGTATTATGAGTTCTTGATGTATGTAATGAACCACCATCAGTGAATATAGTAAGATTACCTCCTGGAGTTACTCCTCTTGAAATAATGGGAGATCTTATATCAAGCTTACCCATTGATTTTATTTTACTTAATTTAAGTCTGGAGCCGCTACCACTAGAATCTTTATTTGAATCTTTATCGCTCTTAAATGTGGGGAGTGGTGGAGTTGAAGGAACTGTTGATGCATTTCTATTTAATTGAAGGTTTAATCGATTGGTGGAACTTCTCTTGTCCTTATCTCGAAGGTTTAAATCACTTCCAGGCATTGAGATTTGAGTGAATGATGATAAGAAATGGAAATGAGGGATGTGATGTAATTATAATTCAGATGATAAAAAATAATGTAAAATTCCAAGGGATTTCTTCTAAAAATATTGATAATCTATAAGTTGATATTAATTATTGAAATAAAGCCCTAAATAAATGATTCGTAATTTTGTAAAGATTTGAATGAAATAACAGAAAAACAAAACTGATCCGAACAATTACCTGACTATGTTTACTATTAATAGGAGGAGAATTCCATTATGAACAATTTCGCGTAACTAAGAATTTTATTATAATGCAAAAATAGAACATAGAGGTAAAGAAAATAGAAAAATACAATTATTAAAAAAATCTATTTTTGTAGCTATTTACTCATTTCTAAATATTGGTTATAAAGTTTCTCTTGTTGTTGATATTGTTTACTAAGTTTCTTCTTCATACTTTTAGAAATTTCTTCACCTTTTATATCTTTAGTTGGCATTCCTGATTCATCCCATTCGGAATATAATGATTTATCTTGAAATAATTCCAGTGGTTTAATCTTCATTTTATTTAACTTTTCTTCTTCCTTTTTAGCATTTAATATAGCTTGTTGTTTCTTTTTTTCTTCCTTTTCAGCTGCTTGTTTCTCTTTTAATGCTTGTTGATTTTTCAAATCTTGTAATTCTTGAGGATTTAAAAATTTAATTAATGCTGATCCATTTGGTCTATCATCTAATGAAATACCTAAATCAATTAATTCTGATCTTAATTTATCAGTTTCAATTAAAACTTTTGAAATATCATCTTTTGCAATAGCTAAATTACGTACTGAATCTCTAAATTGTGATAATGCTTTTACATATGGCATTAATAAATCTTCTTTTCCTAATCCATTATTATTATTACCATTTTCATTTGATGCTTCATCTAACCATCCTAATTTATCAGTTCTAGTTTCAAATCCTAAAATATTTAAAATCTTAATAATCCAATTTGTAACAGAAATTAATAATTCAATTCTTAATTCATTTTTACCATTTGCACATTGTTGAATATAATTATTTGATTTAGTAATTAATTCTGAAATTACTTTAAAAACTTGAGGTGTTGATAAATTATCACAAAATGCTAAATGAGCTTGATCTTGAGCAATAATTAAATCATTACTTAAAGATTTATCAAATGAAGTTAATTTTTTTGATGGATATCTATTTTCTGAAATTTCATGCTTATAATCATTATTTAAAGCTCTAACAGTAGTGAAAAATTTTGATAATGTTGATTCAACTGATTTAACTTCATTTAATAAAGAATCTTTAAAATCCAATGGTTTTTCCCATGAACTTAATGCAAAAACTAATCTTAATTGCCTACTTGAAAAATCTTTTAATGCATCTTCAATAGTAATAAAATTTTTTAATGATTTACTCATTTTTTGACCTTGGATATGTAAATGACCACTATGCATAAAATAATTTATCCATTGTTTATTATTAAAACATGCTTCACTTTGAGCAATTTCATTATCATGATGAGGGAAACATAAATCAATACCACCAGAATGAATATCAATATTTTCTCCCAAAATATCAGAAGCCATAACAGAACATTCAATATGCCATCCTGGTCTACCTTCACCCCAAGGTGATGGCCATGATGGTTCACCAGGTTTAGAACCTTTCCATAAAGCAAAATCTGCTGAACTTTTCTTTGAAGTTTGACCAGTAGTTAATGACCCTTCACCATCATTAATTAATGATAAATCACCTTTATTCCATGGTTGCAATTTAGCGTAAACATGATTTTCATCATTTTCAAATGCAATAGTATTAAAATAAACTGAACCATCTTGGGTAGCATAAGCAAATCCATTAGCAACAATTTTTTCAACAAATTCAATAATATCTGGAATATATTCGGAAACTCTAGTAGTTATAGTTGGTGGTAATACATTTAATTTACCCATATCTTCATTAAATTTATTTTCCCAAAAACTAGGTAATTTTCTGAAAATTGATGGTTCATTGACAGTTGATGAAAATTGACTATCTAAATATGGCATAGTAATTTCTTTAACATTTAATAAGAATTGTTCCAATTGAGGTTTACTAATATATATAGCATCAAAAGCTTTAGTAGCAGCTTTAATATGCATTGGGAATTTTGGTTTTTCAATTGCAATTTCAGGAATATTTAAACCTTCAGTCCATGATTTAAATTTTGAAATTTCTTGATTAAATTCTTTTAAATTTTTACCAATATAAAATTCAAGTGCCTTTTTTGATTCTGAAATTAATTCATCATTTAATTCTTTATAAACTGCTATAATTTTTTGTTCAAAAAGGTATTCTTGACGAGCTGCAATAATAATTTTATCATCAATGTCAGTGACGTTTTGTACAAATCTAACATTATAACCAAAATAATCTTGTAAAATTCTTCTATTTATATCAGTTGAAACATAATTTCTAGCGTGTCCCATATGACTATAATCATAAACTGTTGGTCCACAACAGTACCATGTAATTTGATTTGGTTTATTACTGATAAATTCATCCTTTTCACGAGTTAATGAATTATAAACCTTTAAAATTGGTTTGTTGATTGATGTTGGTTTAAACCATTCTGGTTGTTTTACTGACATTTTTATCCTTGTGGGATATTTGAACATACACTGACTCAGTTAGAACGGAGAAATTTTTCTGTTGTGAGACACACACTGTAGAGAATGAGAGAGCTGTAAGCAGATTTCTAATGAACCATTACAACATGTCCAACAAGTCCAATTTTATAGAAAGAAAACTCTATGGTTTATATATACAAAGAACTAGAATTGTTTATGTCGATACAAAATGATACTATTAAGGAAATAATATAATGATTAGAATAGTTTAATTAAAAAATTATTAGTAATATATAGTTACTATCAGAATAAAAAATGGTCGCATGATGTTATACACCCATAATGAAGCTAGGCATGCCCCAGATATACAACTCTAGAACGCAAATTATAAGTCATCATTAAATTTTAATTAAACTATTATCAATTACATTCAACTGAGTTTCAGTAATCCTCAATAATACAATTTATATCATCTCTTTAAACAATCTTGAAAACAAAGATAAAAACACAAAAAACAAGGTATAATTGGATTTTTAACCTTCAATAGTAATACAATTAATACTGTAGCCACCAATTTATATTATTACTTTATCCATTTATCATAAAAAATCTATCTAACAATAAAAATCTAACAATAAAAATCTATCTAAAAAATCTGATGATAATATTTTAATGTTGTTATTATTTGATTATTTCTCACTATAAATATCTCTTCTCTCTTTTATTTAATTTTTCAAAAACTCTATGGGGCTGGTGCCCGAGCTCATCACTTGATGTCACCGACAATTTCAAACTTAGCAGTCACGATAGATTCTCAAAAATAATGTAAAATGTCTCCATCCACACAAAAAAGTCTCCCGACTTGGTGATTCTCAGCTTGAAAAAATCCTCAGTCTAAAGAAATTTTTTTCAATTAGAAAATACTAAATTAAATAATGTCATCATATTCTACTGTTAAAGCTGCTAACTGGAGATTTGTTGAATTAGGACGTGTAGTCTTAGTTGATAACAAAGATTTAGCCACCATTGTTGAAATCATTGATCAAAGAAGAGTATGTTATATTTATCACTTTTAATGATTGAAAATTATTAAACCTACCATTTTATAAAATTAAATGAAAATCAACTTAAAGATATAAAATTTGAATAGAAATAGTAATATAAGTTATATGAATGAAGTCATAATGAACAATAAATAATATTTGAAGTTAAATGTAAAACAAATCATAATACCATGAAAGATATAAAAAATTTTTACCAAATGAAAAAATTTCATCCAGCACAAGAATGAATGAATGTAGAAAACGTTTAAAACGTTATTAGTAATTATCAATCATTAAAAATTCTCTATTATTAATAAAAATAAAATACTAACAAATTTTTTAGGTCTTAGTTGATGGTCCAAACTTCCCAAGACAAGCTATTTCATTAAACAAAGCTGTTTTAACTCCAATTATCTTAACTGGTTTACCAAGAGGTTCAAGAAGCTCAACTGTTGCTAAAAAATGGGCTGCTGCTGATATTGATGCTAAATGGGCTGCTTCATCATGGGCTAAAAAATTAGCTGCTAAACAAAAAAGATCAGAATTAAGTGATTTTGAAAGATTCCAAGTTTTAGTCTTAAAAAAACAAAAAAGATATGCCGTTAAAAAAGCTGTCGCTAAAGCTTAAATTATTAAAAGGAATTAATTAATTAAACACCCTCCAATTAAAATAAAAATCAAAATTATATAATGTATTCTAGTTTTGAGGTATCATAATTAGATCTTTTTAATGTTTACGTTTTTAATTATGTACAAACAAATCACACAATAGATAAAATAATATCGTACCTTAATAAAACTCTCTATATATCTCTACTTATTAAAACTCTCTTGACTTTGAAGTATTCTTTCTTTGGGGTAGTATGCAAAGGGAATAAAAGAATTTTTACCAAATATATATTCTCTACGAGATAATTTTTAAATACAAAAGTCTATTCTATTTTTATACTATTTACAAGTTTACTTTTTTGACTGTAATTTCTTTTGATAATCATCGATTAATTCTTTTTGTAATTGTTGAGTACATTCAGAATATTTAAGGAATTCTAAAGAGAATTCACCTTTACCTTGAGTACAAGCTCTTAAACTTGTTGAAAATCCAAACATTGAATTTAATGAACATTCAGCAGTTAAACTAAATTCATCTTGACCATTAACAGTTTCTAAAATCATTCCACCTAATTTATTAACTAAACCAACCACAGGACCTTGATATTCATTTGGAGCAGTTACTTCAACTGACATAATTGGTTCTAAAATAACAGGTTTCGAATTTAAGAAAGCTTGCTTAAAGGCACCTTGAGTTGCAGTTCTGAAAGCTAATTCTGAAGAATCAACCATATGAGTTTGACCATCATTAATATGCATTGAAACACCTAAAACTCTGTGACCAATTAATGGACCTTTATCTAAAGAATCTTCAAAACCTTTTTGACAAGCAAATAAGAATTTTTCAGGAATTTTACCACCAACAATATGTTGTGAAAATTTATTTTCTCCATCTAATGGTTTAAAATCTCCCATAACTCTACCATACTGACCTGCACCACCTGATTGTTTTTTATGAGTAAAATCAAAAGTTGTTGGCATTGTAATACTTTCTCTATAAGAAACTTGAGGTTTACCAGTAACACATTCAACACCATATTCTCTTTTAATTCTTTCGACATAAATTTCTAAATGTAATTCACCCATACCAGAAATAATTGTTTGTTTTGATTCAGTATCAAATTTAACTCTAAAAGTTGGATCTTCCTTTTGAAAACGATTCATTGCTTTTGAAAATGCTCCATTATCTTTTGATTTTGGTTCAATAGAAAGTGAAATAACTGCTTCGGGAACAAACATTGAACTCATTGCAATTTTCAGTTCACTATTTTGTCCAATAAATGTATCACCGGAGGCACAATCAATACCAAATGTAGCACAAATTTCACCGGGTCCAATTTCATCGACATCTTCCATATCATTTGAATGCATTCTAACTAATCTTGAAACTTTAACTTTTTTACCACTAGCAATATGATTCATATAAGTACCCTTCTTTAATTTACCTTGATAAACTCTAATATAAGTTAATTGACCATATTTACCTTCTTCTAATTTAAAAGCTAAACCAACAAATGGTTTATTACCTGAAGGAATTAAATTAACAGGTTTTTCACCTTCTTTAGTTAATTCTAAACCAGTATTTAAAATTTCATTTGGTTGAGGTAAATAATCAACAACTGAATCTAAAACTTGTTGGACACCAGTATTTGCTAACGCTGAACCCATTAAAACTGGAGTGAATTTTCTAGCAATGGTAGCTCTTCTAATAGCATTTTTAATTTGTTCAACAGTTGGTTCTTCACCATCTAAATAAATATCAGCAATTTCATCATCAACATCAGCCAAAGTTTCAATTAATAATGATCTTTTTTCTTCAACTAAATCTTTTAAATCTTCAGGAATATTTTCATCATATCTTAAAGTTTCACCTTGAGCACCTTCATTATAAATTGCAACTCTATCAATAATATTTACAACACCTTTCAATTCAGCTTCTGCACCAATTGGTACTTGAATTGCAGCGGCAGGAGTTTTCAATTTTAAATTAATTTGTTCAATAGCTTTAAAAGGATTTGCACCCATTCTATCCATTTTATTAATAAATGTAATTCTTGGAACATTATATCTTCTCATTTGTCTATCAACTGTAACAGTTTGAGATTGAACACCACTAACTGCACAAACAACTAAAACTGCACCATCTAAAACTCTTAAAGCTCTTTCAACTTCAATGGTAAAATCAATATGACCTGGAGTATCGATTAAATTGAAATGATAATCTTTATTATCTTTTTCCCATGAACAATAAGTTGCAGCTGATTGAATAGTAATACCTTTTTCTCTTTCTAAATCCATATGATCCATTTTAGCACCAACTGAATCTCTACCTCTAACTTCATGAATAGCTTTAATTCTACCGGTATAAAATAAAACTCTTTCGGTGAAAGTGGTTTTACCTGAATCAATATGAGCTGAAATACCAATATTTCTTAATCTTGTGGCAGCTTTAAGATCAGGTTCAGGTAACTCACTATTTAATTTATCAATAATAACTTTTTCTTCTTCATAAGTCTTTGGAATTGAAGTTAATGTTTCATTTAAATTTCTTGATGAGTAACTAAAGTTCCTAGATAATAATGGGGTTAAGGCATTAGAATTTTTGAAAGTTCTAATGGACCTTATTAAGTTATTAACTAACATTTCTTTGATCTTTTCACTAAAAAATTTTTTTTTCAGTCTCACTTTTTCTTCCAACCATAGACTGATTATTTCAAACACACCAGAAAATAATGAAGATGAGATATGGCAGATAAAGAAAGAGATACAAAGATTGAGAGAGACAATTTTTAAAATAAAACCTTTTATCTATATTATTCATATATAAATTCAAACGTCCGTAATATGTTAGTTTTACAAAACTAAAAATAAATAACAAAAAAATCAATTTTTTCTAATCTAAAATCTATATCTAAATCAAACTCAAAAACTCAAGATGCAACTTCTAAATCTAATCTAAGTATGTGTGGGAAAAAAATAAAAACTAAATAAATAATTAAATAAACAATTATCTAAAATCATCTGTTGATTAATTAATCTCTTGGTTTAACCCCAACACCATTAACGTTTCTAAACATCATAACACCATCAGCATCACAATCATCAACGAATTGACAAGCTCTACTACAATCCCATAAAGCTTTCCACATTGATGAACCATCATATCTATAATGATTACCCATAACTTTTTTAATGGCAGCGGTGGCTTCTCTTGCATTATAGAATGGAATTCTTGAAACATAATGATGTAAAACGTGAGTTTCAATAATATCGTGGAAAATATGTTGACCAATAAAACCAAAATCTCTATCAATTGTGGCAGCAGCACCTCTTGCAAAAGTCCATTCATGATCTTTATAATGAGGCATTGAAGGATCAGTATGTTGTAAGAAAGTAACAAAAACTAACCAATGGTTAACCCATAACCAAGGCATAAACCAATTAACTAACATATGGAAAGGATTAATAAGATACCATTGATAAGCCATTAAAATAGTTGAAATAATACCAATATCAGATAAAACAATATACCAAAATTGATTTTTTTCAAAAACTGGAGAAGTTGGATTATAATGAGATTTATAAGGCATTGAATAATCTTTTAATTCTTGACCAGTTGCATTAGTAGCTAAATATAATTGTAAACCACCAATTTGTTGAAAAATTAAACCAAATAAAGTTCTAATTGGAGAATCTTCAGTGATTTCATTTAGTTTTGAAACGTTTTTAAGTTCTTTAAATTCTTGTTTAGTATAAGGAATGAAAACCATATCTCTAGTTAAATGACCAGTAGCTTTATGATGTTTTGAATGACTAAATTTCCATGAAAAATAAGGAACCATTAAATAACTATGTAAAACCCAACCAATAAAATCATTAATATTTTTATAATCAGAAAATGCACCATGACCACATTCATGAGCTAAAATCCATAAACCAAAACCAAATAAACCGATAAGATAACTTTGTAAACACCATAATGAACCTCTTAAATAATAAGAAATTGAATCATAATTTTCAATTTCAACTAATGGGATAAATTTATGACCAATTAATGAAATTATAGTCATACAAGTAATATCTCTAATAACATAACTAAAAGATTTGATTAAAGATCTTTCATAACAATGTTTTGGAATAACTGATAAAATATCTTTAATAGTATAATCTGGAGGATTAAATTCTTTACCATAAGTATCATAAGCTTTTAAATTTTTAGTAAAAGTTCTAGTAGTACTATTCAAGTCAGTATCTACTTTACCAACTTTTTCAATTCCAGTTGCAATAACAACACTAGCCATCTCTTATATCTAATGTTTTTTTATCTCTTCACTTTATCGCAGACCAAAGGTGAAAAAAAAAAAAAATTCTTTAACAGAAAAAGAAAGAAGAGGAATTTTCCCGTGTAAAGCTCAGATCTAACGGTTTTAAACGTGTCATAGAATTGGTCCACGGTATAATGAAAACAATAAAATAGTAAATAACACCCAGAATTATTTATAATAGGCATAGTAACAATAATATCATTACAAAACAGAAGTATTGATGTAAAAATATCAAATTAAATGTAATGGATTTATGTATTGGTTGATTTTATTAGTAAATCCTATGATTGGTGCAGATCGTGTTTTTCTGCTTATACGATGAGCTGTTACCAGAAAAAAGAGACAGAAAAAGGAAGAGTGAAAAATTTTGATAAGTGAGAACGGGTTTACTGAACTTGCGAGAAATATGTACTGAACTTTTGATATTAATAGAATATTTGAGAATTACAAGTAATATAGTCCTTTAAATGGAATATCATAAATAATGTAAAATATTTCCTAACCGTATTATTGATTTGAATTGTTAAACTTATAGAATGAAGCAAAAGAAACAACGTTCTTCTATTGTGTGGAGTCCATCTCTTTAGGAAAATTTGGGGGTTTTTTTTCGCCAATTTTTCGTGTCATGTGAGAACATTCCTAATCAGGTAATTGTCTTCTTTCATGTAATGTTAAATCCAGCCTGATTAAAACTACAACCAAAGGTACAATTACTATAACTGAAAATGATCTTTCAAGGGGGGTGGTGCAATAGAATGAGAATGTCATTAAAGGGAACAGTTAAGCTTTTAATGTGTGATTTATTTGGGTAATTTAACAAATTATCATTTGATCAATAAAGGTAATTGTTCAATTCAATTGCACACTGCCAATGTTTACCAAGGTTTACCAAATTATAATTTGGTAATAAAACTTAAAATTACTATACTTTTTGGTAATTATTACTGTAAATGAATCAAATTCAATCATTAGAGTTACTTATTTCAATTATAAAATTAATCCAATTTACTTTATTAGTAAAAATGGAAAAAACCTTATTAAACTAATACTAAAGTTAAAGTTAACTAATTTATTTTTAAATTGAAAAACTATAAAACTTATAAAATTATAAGAGGGAAACGGCATCAGAGTAAGGCTGATAGTTCATTAAATAGTTTATTAACACAATTATCCCTTTAAACATTCTTTTTTGATTTCTATTATAGAAAGAATAATAATTCTTAACTATTGAAATTTGTTTTCAACCTAACCCTTTTAGGTAATTTATTGAACCATTCTCACTCGCTCACTAAAAAATATTATGTTTGAAACACTTTTTTTAATCATGTGAACCCAAATACTAATTATATTACCTACATAGGAAAGTACAAACTCCACAAAGTTTTGTATCTACATTTTTAATCTCTTAGATCAATCTCATATTATCTATATTGATTCATATTATTTGTTCCACTTTAACTATGGCTGCGAAATCAAAAAACTTGTTTTTAACAGAGTATATTAGCCTTGCCAATTTCTAAATCTAAACTTCTTTTTAAACCTAAGGGTTATTGTGAATATCAATTTCTATTATTAATTTTGATTGTATTAATTACTTTTTTTGAAATTTTAATTTATATTTGTTAACCCAATATGGATATTTTTTAAAAAAATCCTATATCCCCTCTAGGTAAAGTAATTAATTTTTATTCTAAATTATTATAATTTCTTAGTCGTGTGCGCGCGTTAAAGCTATTACTATTCCTGATTAGGAAATTAGTTTTTGCAGCTAAATGAAAATTAATATTGGTTGGTAAAATGATATAAATTTACAAATATTTCCCATCTTTTATTTTTTTTTTCCTTCTTTCTATTATATTATAACTTACTTTGATTTCCAATATTTCAAAACAAAGGAACTAAGATAATAATAAATTAGTAGTCTCCCGTTTTTCGTCCTTTAATAATATTACAATAATTATTTTAGATTTTATATTCAATCCTAACTAATACAAATTTTTTTAAAAAAAATCCAATCCAATTCAAGTTTAACAAATTACAAATTACAATGAAATTATCACATACTGCTATTTATGCTATCTTAGCTACCTCAGCTTTAGTTAATGCTGCTCCAGCTAATGTTGATGGTCCAACTGCTACCACTAATACTCAATTAATTGTTAAAAGATCAGATGTTAATGAAATTATGCAACATTTAAGTGAATTAAAAAACTTAAAAGTTAAAAGAGATCAAATTGAATCAGATTCTGATTTAATTGAATTAGATAAAAGAGCTGATTCAGTTTTAGGTAATTTAATTACTGCTTTAGCTCAATCTGGTTTAATTTCTCAAGTTTTTGATGATTTAACTAGTTCACCAGAATTAAAATCATCTATTGTTTCAATTGTTAAAGCTACTTTACAAGCTGCTATTGTTCAAGGTCCAACTTTAATTAAAGGTATTTGGAATTCAGGTTTATTACAAGATGTTTTTAAAACTGTTTTAGATGATAGTCAATTAAGAAGTGCTTTATTAGATGCTGGTAAAGCTTTATTCTCAACTGCTCTTAATTTAATTAAAAACTTTACTTCATCAGGTTCATCATCAAGTGGTTCAGGTACTACTACTGCTGCCGCTGCTGCTACTACTACTGCAGCTGCTAAAAGAGATAATAATGTTGATAATGAAAAAAGAATGGCTGAAATTGATGGTGAAGATTTAATCGCTGAAAGAGATTTAAGTGATATTGTTTCATTTATCGTAAATGAAATTAAAAGTTCAGGTATTGTTTCATCATTAATTAATAAAGTTATGTCCGATCCAGAAGCTACCATTAGCTTTTTATCATCAGCTTTAAAAACTGGTTTAGTTGTTGTTGAAGATGTTTATGGTTGGGCTAAATCTTCAGGTATTTTAGCTGATGGTATTAGTTGGTTAAAAAGCAGTAATAATGATATCATTAGCACTTTAGGTTCATTCTTAAGTGGGGCCCTTACTTCAGGTGCTGTTTCATCTAGTGAATTTGATAGTGCTGGTTCATCTACTACTGCTACTGTTGCAACTACTGCCACTGCTGCTGCTGTTGCTGCTGCTGCTGATACTGCACCAGCTGTTACTGCCGTTT
Organism: Yamadazyma blattariae; assembly: GCA_030581595.1. NCBI lineage: Eukaryota > Fungi > Ascomycota > Pichiomycetes > Serinales > Debaryomycetaceae > Yamadazyma > Yamadazyma blattariae. Next base: position 508,370 of record JAKTTU010000006.1, on the reverse strand, counting down.
CTGGAAACAGTGGATCAGATGATTTAAGTTTCTTATCAAAATATGCCTCTCCAGGTGCTACTACTCTTTACAAAAAGAGAATGCTTTATTAAACAATTTTAAATTTCTACTACCCATATTTAATACCATATTATATTTGTTTAAAAGTAAAGGTTTTTAACAATTTTAAAGTACATAAAAGAAAAATGATTTAAAAAAAAAGAAAAAAAAAAGAATAAACTACTGGTTTTTAGTTCACGATGATAATATTATTATATTTTTAATGCAACGTTAAAGTAATCTTTCTTCTTTTTCTCTTTTTTTTCACTTTCTCTATATTTTATACTTTAAGATTCAATACTTAGAAATTCTCACCAAAAATATTTATAGCTCTTATTTTCTTAGATTCAACTGAGGACTATCTTTGCATAAATTTGAACATTTTTGCCCCCCGTTGGGATTTATAATACTTCTCTAGTATACGTGAGTAAATACTGCAAGGACCTGAAATTCATTTCAGTTTATTGCTCTTCGATGGTCTTTATAATTATCTATAGCTCATAAAGCAAAGAAAAGATTTATTTTATCAACTCCTACAAACTTCACTAAGAAGTTTACTACAATATGCGTTTAATTATTCACAAGTTGGCATCCAATGAATAATAGTGGTTATTATCCATTAATCTCGCCAAGTTGGGATTTTAAGTTCTGTTATAAGTTCTCAAGAAGTCCAGATTCTATAGTTGGCGATATTAAACTAACAAAGAGAGAAGAGTAAAATAAGAATAAAATGGAAAGTGTTCGGATACTAGTGTAAGAACAAAAATTTAGAACCTAAAGCCCCTTTAGCTTTATTTAAATTTTATAATCTGTTTTAAATATGCTCAACTGTTTATGACACCTTTAAAGTTTTCCTCATGAGGCAATTTCATGCATAAATTGATTATAAGTAATTACAAAATAGCTTAATAAACTATATTTTCAAAAAATTTCACAATGTTATTTCGTAAAAATAGAGTTTTAAATTCAAAGGAGGTAATCATATGAGCTGTCCCAAGTGAAAAGAAAACAACAGATTAAGACACACAAGGAAGTCTATTATAATAGTCTTCAACTAGCTATTTGTGAAATCTGGTGATTTGTTTGTTCGTTATTTCTATGAATTCACAATTATATAGTGGACTTGAATGGTGTAAAAGAACATGTACTACTTTTTGGCGTGTTTCTATTGCATGAAAATTCACAGGAAAAAAACAAAAAGAAGCTTTGATAGAAAAAATTTCATTACGCTTTTAATTTTTTCCTGTAATTAAACACCTTGTACATTTCAAATTTCCTCTAATAATTATTAGTAAACCTTATTTTCACAAATATAAATACGTATTGTCTTTTCTTAAAATCCCTATTGTAAAATTACCAATTATACATATTGTTGATCAATTTATACCCTTTTTTTCGTTTGTTTCCCATTTTAATTTAATTTTTATTTAATTTTTATTTAAATTTCGTTTTTATTTTAGTATCGTTTTATTTCATTTCCATTGATTCTATTAGTATAGTATAATGTTATTCGCTTTGCAAACTCCAGGTTCATCGTTTCAACCAGCTCTTAGAATTCCAAAAAATACATGGAGGTTGAAGAAATTTAAAACTTTATATGTTGATAAATTATCTAGAGAAAGTTCAAGAAATAATTCTGCAAGTTCAATTGATTTAATAAATTTTTCATTTGAATAGATAGGTAGAATAAGACTTTAAATTTTTTAAAATGAGTAATGATTGGGATTTTGGTTAGATATTAGATATTAGATTAGTGATAGAGTTGTTTAGAGTTAATATAAATAAACCTATTCATTTCCTATGCAGATATTTTTTTATATGCGTATATAATTTGGGTATTTGGGTATGGTATTGATGTTTGTTTGTTCTTCCTTTTTCTATCAATTTTTAAATGTTTTATGGACTATCTTCTAATAAATTTGCATTATTTGTTGGATTCCAAGCAGCAGTTGGCATTGAAATATTATTTAACTTGTTTTTACGATCTCTTTCAAATTCTCTCCAACGTTTCATTTGAATATGTGATGAATCAAATAAACCATCATTGTCCTCATGACCTTTATCAGTTTTAATACCAGCAACAATTCTTGTATCACCCCAACTAAAATCATCAAATTTCCAATAAGAATAAGTTGGTAAAACAAAATTCCAAATTGGTAAAGCTAAAAGATAAATTAAAAAATAAACAAGATATTTTGGTGATGAAACTGTTATAACAATTAATAAACCTGGTAAACCAAATATAATAGACAATAAAACCAATGATAAAACTGGTGTTGGAGTTGAAATAATTGCAAAAACAATAACATAAATGGTAAAACAAATAGCAACAGGTAAAACTAATGTACCAACTAATTCAATAAAAATACAAAATTGCATTGAAAAACAAAATGTACCACATAAATGAGGAACTAAAACTAATTCTAATAAATTATGAACTGTTGAATTAATCCATCTTCTTCTTTGTGATAATAAAACTGAAAATTTATCAGGTACAACAGTTTTACAGATTGCTTTTGGAACAAAAATTTGTTTCCTTTGTGGGAAAGTTCTTAACATTAATGAGGTTAAATATCTATCTTCACCTAATAATAATAAATTCTTTTTATGTAAAGTATCAACAACATTATCACTATATCGTTCAACAATATCAGGATTCGCTAAAATTGGAACCCAATAACCATCTTTACCTTTTGGAGCTTTAATTCTATACATACAGAAACAACCTGGTAAACAAGTAACACCACCAAAAACTGATTCAAAAGCTTTTGCTTGATGATGAGAAATATAATATTCAAAAACTTGAATCAATGTAACCCAACTCTGATTTTTATTTGCAATTTTTGTTTCACCACATAATCCCATAATTGCAGGATCTTTAACCATTTCTGCAACCATATGATTTAAACAATCTGGATAAACTTTTGTATCAGCATCGACCATTAACATTATTTCATAAAATTCAGTCATTAATCCAGTAACTTTATAAATTGTTGACAACATTTCAAATTCTAAAGTTGTCATTCTTTCATCAAACATAACCTTTTGTAAAAATGACATTAAAATCATTTGTGAATCTCTTTTACCTCTATTACCTGGTTTTGGTAAACTTGATTCTTCTGGTGTACCACATTTAACAATAGTAATCATTGGTACTCTTTGTTGGTTTTCAATTGGTATAGTTGAATCATCATATTTATAAAATCCTCCATAAACTTTTGCCATATTATGTCTTTTAGTACCTTGAGCAACTGCAACATAACTATAAGCTTCAACATCTTCTGGTTCAACAACAAAATCAGTCATCATACTTAATGCAATATCAGGAGTTGATTTATCATTACCTGAACCTTTAATTAAACCATCACAAATAATAACAATTAATTTATGAGAATTTGGATATTCAGTTGTACATAAGGAATCTAATGTAGTTCTCATACCATCTTCATCTTCTGAATATGCAGTCACTAATAATAAAGTATGAGCTAATGGATAATCAAAAGGTTGATATTCAACTGGTGGTTGAGGTACAACATCAAGATGAATTAAATCTGGTGATAAACCCTGTAAACCATTGTTAAAATCATCTTTAGTTTCAAAAGGATTTAAAGTTGATACAGGTCTTGAACCACCAACGGATGCATTTAATAAATCAGTTGAAGAATTGAAAGTCTCATTTAAAAATAATGTGGATTGACGTTTGTTTGCATCTCTCTTTTTAATATTATGATCATTTTTTTTATTTAATAAATGATGTTGAGTTGTCATTGTAGTATATTTAAAATTTGATGATAAATGATCACTATTAATATAATATTGAGATAATTCATTTGGAGCTAATGATAATCTCTTATTGAAAACAGATTGTCTATTAGTCTTGTAATTTGCTCTTGTCTTTTGAGGAACAACTAATAAACTACCATTAGCACCATTACCGTTACCACCATCAATATTAGAATTTAAATTATTTTGAGAAGATTCTGCCCAATTTTCCATTTTTTGATCTCTTTCATTCATTAATTTATTTGAAACAACACTTGTACCTTGTCTACCAGAAACAATCCATTTAAAATAACAAGCCATTAAAAATTTTGCAACAACAACTGATAAAATAAAAATTAATGAAACATATAAAACAATTTGTGATGCAATACAACCAATTGTATCAGAATCTATAGTACCAACTTTAACAATTTCGGTAAGACATCTTGCAGCTTGTCTATCATCATTATTTGATAAAACTAATGAAATATCATGACCTTTAAAAACATCATCATCTCTTAATTTATTAAATAAATCAGGATATTCTAAATCATCAGTTTGAATCCAATTAATTAAATCTAAATCTAAAACAACCCCTGAATAAACAACTAAATTTCTTGAACTATTTTTAATATCATCCCAAGTAAAATAAACATCACCATCAACTTTTAAATTATAGTAAGCTTCTCTTGCGATTGATGAAGTATGACATGACCAACCTTGATAATATTCAGTTGTAAAATTTGGTTTAGTTGAACCATCTTGATCTAATAATTTACATGGCATATACCAAGCTAAATCATTATCAGAATTTTTTGGAATTGTACAATTATCTCTTGGTTTAATTAAATTTTTACAATTACCATTTACATTTTGAAATAATAATGAAGCATCCTTACCACCAGCATTAATTGGAGGATATAAAACATTTGTACCAGCGGTAATACCAGCAGCTGAAGGATGTTGAGATCTAGTTAAATCAAATGATCTACCATTAATAATTAAACTACCAGTATTAACATGATTAATTCTAGTTCTAATAATTTCACTTGAACAAACAGTTCTTGTAAAACCAAATGTTAAATAAGCAACAAATGCACCAATATATAAAATACAACTAATTAAACCAATTTTTTCTCTCCAAGCAAATTGTCTTTCTTTAGTTTTTAAACCAAATAAACTTAATAAAGGAGCTGGAGCCCAAAATGTAATAACATAACAATAAACTTTCCAAAAATAAATATTATTTTCTTTAACTGGACCCTTTTTATTTCTTATAGTTGAAGATCTTTTAATAACATTTTTAGAAGGTGAATAATCAATTTCATCATTTAAACCAAAAATTTCTCTACCTTGTTTTAAAGGACTACGAGATTGATAATCCATTAATGGGATACCTGATTCATCAGGATCTTGATCTTGATCATCTGCTGGATTATGTTGAGATTGTTGATGTTGACTTTGATTTTGATTATTTGTTACTTGAGATCTATAACTATGGTAACTACTTCTTGGTTGATAACCATCATTATTTAATGAATTGGAATTTGAAATTTGAGGATCTAAACCAGTTGAAGAAGGTTGAATCTTTAAATGATTTGATTCTTGATTAGCAACTTGAGCATAATGATAACTTGGATGATTTGGATCTAATCTTCTTCTTTCAGGTCTAACTAAAGATTTTTTCCTAGATAAATCACCCGATTCAATATCAAATTCTTGATACTTATTTGAACCTGCACTATTTCTATAAGACATGATTTAATGAAAAAAAAAAAAAAAAATTTTTTAATCTTTTTAATAATTATAATAATAAAATAATAATAAAATAATAATAAAAAAATAATAAAAAAATAATAATGATAAAATAATATATAAGTAATAAATAAATCAAACAAAAAACGAATGGATAAACAACTTAAACTTGTTTTAGAACTTCAAATTATTTGATAATAACGTCCGTAACAATCGTGAATCTGTCGATGGATGTGGGATGAGTGGTTGAGAATTGAAATGGCAGTAAAAGTAAATTTAACAATTCTTTATAACTTTATAATCTAAGTTGGAATCTAGTAGTTATTTTTTTCTAATAATTCTTATACTTACGTTTCCTGGAAACAATATAGATAATCACTATAAATAAAAGATTTTAAACCAAGAAAGGCGTTTACTCTGTGCTATAAAAATTAAAAAAATTTTTTGAGAATTTCCATTTTTGTAAACAAAAACATAAATTGGTTACTATTTAAGTAACGTAATGACAGAAATAGCTTAATTAAACAAATAGAACATTTTGTTTTTAAGGTTAAGGTTAAGGTATCCATAGAGATTGGTTATGGTTATTGCTAGGAAAGTTATTGAGATTGGTATCATCATATTGCAATGAACTGTGTGGGTGTGTGTGGTAGTGGTGGTGGGTGTGGTGGTGTGTTATATTTACTAGCTTATAAATAAGGTGTTTACATTGGTGATCTGATGAAATTCTGGAACGCGTCGTTGAGATCAAAAGTTTTATTATGAAACAGTGAGATTTCTCCAACAACCCCTGTGAGAAATATTGGAGAAAACACTCAGTTATCCAGGTTTACCGTTATCAGAAAACTGAGTTTTTCACTATGTTCTGTTGCAAAAAAAAAAAAGAACCAATGTGTATATGTGGGTATTGTTATACCTTAACCTTTCTCTTTGATACAAATCTCGTAGAAGCAATTTTTAAGTTTTCAATCAGCCGTAGATCCCAGCTAAGACTCCCTTAAGCCAATCACAGCTATATACGAGGAAAAACCAATGGGTCTTGGAAGTTGATACACAACTTATGATATCATCTATGTTCCTACATGTTCTCTATGTTTCTACATATTGTATATTGACTAGTTAGCTTTGTTTCTTGACAACAGAACCAATAATATCATTTAAGATGGGTTCCAGTGAATTTCACAAATTAAGCTGAAAAATATAAATGTAGATTGAATTAAAAAAATGAAAAAAATAAAAAAAGGGAAAAAATAAAAAATGGAAAAAATAAAAAATAAATAAAAAAGCCCAATAAAAAATATTACTATCAAAGTTATCAGAACGCAAGAAGAGCTTGTCTTATGCCAAATCTAAGATTTATACATAGTAATTTGTTGGAATTTCAGGCTCTCACACTTAAAGAGAAATAAAACTTAAATTCTCAACCATACTATCCAAACTAGTGTATACAAATGTAAATCTAATATTGTAAGATAAATAAAGACTTGAGATAAATAAAGACTTGCAGTGGAGATGTACCCAAAAACAGAGTGAAGTCTGGATTATTATCTTTCGTTTTTTTTTACTTCACCGCCAGAGATATAAAAAACCTCATCTTCAAGCTACTATCTAGCTACCAATTAGAACACCAGCTACTCTAATCAAGACTACTAAGGCGATTGAAAACCTAACAGCGTTTAACCATAACATATTAATCTTTGAAATATGAAATTAGGAATTCCTTTATGATCTAATTAGGAATTCCTTAATTATCAAATTAGGAAATGAGGTGCGCCGTTAGTGATAAGATAATATCAAATCTGCGACATTAATATTATTCTTGTACTTATGATATAATTATTCCATCCCATTCATTTTTTTGGATCTTTACATTAAACGATACTAAATAAACACACCAAATTAATGGATAAAGTTGAATTTAAAAAATTAAACAAAGTTTTAATTGCAAATAGAGGTGAAATTGCTTGTAGATTAATTAAAGCTTGTCAAAAAAATTCAATTTATACAGTTTCAATTTTTACTAAAGATGATTGTAATTCACCTCATATTATCAATGCTGATGAAAGTCACTTGATTTCTAATTACACTAATACTGATGAACTTATTAATCTCGCTGAATCAACTGGTTCACAAGCAGTTATCCCTGGTTATGGATTTGTTTCAGAGAATCATAGTTTTGCAAATCAATTACAACAGAGAGGAATTGCATTTATTGGGCCATCAACTGAAAGTATTGAAAAATTTGGTTTAAAGCATATTGCTCGTCAATTAGCTATTGATGCAAAAGTCCCTACTGTTCCAGGTTCAGGATTAATTGAAAATGTTAAGGATGGTATTAGGGAAGCTGAAAAAATTGGATTCCCAGTATTATTAAAAGCTTCCAGTGGTGGAGGTGGAATGGGAATGAAAGTATGTTATTCAAAGGGAGAAATTGAAGATGGGTTGAAAGAAGTTAAAAGTAGAGGTGCAAATTTATATAAAGATGATTCAACTTTTTTAGAGAAATACGTTCAAAATGGTAGACATATTGAAATTCAAGTTTTTGGTAATGGTAAAGGTGATATAGTTACTTTAGGTGAAAGAGAATGTTCAATTCAAAGAAGACATCAAAAAGTTATTGAAGAAACACCATCTCCTTTTATAATAAATACTTTACCATCATTAAGAAATAAATTATCTGCATGTGCTAAAAGATTAGCATCTTTAGTTTCTTATAAATCAGCTGGTACAATAGAATTTTTAGTAGATGATGAAACCGGTGAAGCTTATTTCTTGGAAATGAATACTCGTTTACAAGTTGAACATGGAATTACTGAATTATGTTATGATGTTGATTTAGTTACTATGATGTTATTACAATGTGATTATGAACTTCGTGGAGAAACAGGAATCCCGGAATCATTAATGAATGAATTGGTTGGTGCTCAAAGAGATAATGAAGGATTTACTCAACCTAATGGCCATTCAATTGAAGTTAGAATTTACGCTGAAAATCCTATTAAGAATTTTTCACCTGCTCCTGGTATTTTACAATATGTCAATTTCCCTGAAAATTCAAATTTCAAGCATTGTAAAGTTAGATTTGATCATTGGATCAAAACAGGTACTGAAATTACACCATTTTTCGATCCATTATTAGGAAAATTAATGATTTGGGCTCCAACTAGAAACGAAGCAATGTCCGGAATGTTAGAATTATTATCAGAGACTAAATTAAATGGCCCTCCTAATAATATTGAATATTGTTCTAATATACTATCTAGTGAAATGTTTAAAACTGGTGCTACTTTAACTAATACTTTAGATTCTTTTGAATTTATCCCAAGTTTACTAGAATTTACTTCAAGTGGGGCTTTGACTACTGTACAAGATTACCCTGGTAGATTAAATTATAATGGTGGTATTCCAAAAGGTGGACCAGTAGATGATTTATCATTTAGAATTGGTAATGCTTTGGTTGGTAATGAAGATTTAGGAACCGAAGGTTTAGAAATAATTTTTAATGGGCCATCATTATATTTCCATAAACCTGCCACTATTGCTTTATGTGGAGCAAATTTTGAATTTTCAATTAATGATGAACCATTCCCACTTTGGTCATCTATTTCTATCCCTGGTGGTTCAACAGTTGATATAGGATCAAGTAACAGTTCAAAAAGTGATAAATGTTATTTATTAATTAAAGGTGGATTACCAAATATTGCCAAGTATTTAGGATCTAAAAGTACTAGTCCTTCAATTAATATTGGTGGTTATCAAGGTAGAAAATTTTTATCAGGTGATTGTATTAGATTACCAGACCATGATGAAGTTAAACAAACAACAATCAATTACTCATTACCAAAGAAATTCTTACCATCTTTCGAAAATGATTGGACTATTCGTTGTTTAAATGGGCCTCATTCATCTAAGGAAATTTTATCTGATGAGGGTAGATCAATTTTATACAATAGTGATTATAAAATTAATCCTGCAACAACAAGAGGTTCAGTAGCATTAGATGGTCCGAAATGTAAATTTTCAAGAAATGATGGTGGTGATGGTGGTAATCATCCAAGTAATGTTACTGAATACATTTATCCATATCGTGGATTAAGTATTATTGCAGATAATACGGTTGTTGCTAGTGCTGATGGTATAACATTAAGTGGATTCATTTGTCCTATAGTTCCTATTGAGTATGATTGGTGGAAGTTGGGTCAAGCTAAATCAGGAAGTAACGTAAATTTTAAAAATATTACTTATGATGATGCTATAGAATTGAGAAATGAAAGAACCAAGTATTTGAATTTTATTAAAAGCTTACCAAGTAGTTCAGAAAAATATACTTATATTGATAATATTGGAAATAATTCAACTGCTGACAATGAAGAAGAAGATGTTATTTTATATACTAGAGAAAGTGAACCAGGATTACCATCAATTTCTATCAGACAAGCTGGTGAATCATGTGTTATTATTGATCATGGGGTAAGTAAATTTTCATTACCAAATTGTGGGAGGTTATACAAATTTAAATTGGATCTTGAGAATTCTGATTTAGAAGGTATAAATAGAATGGAAACAGCTAATGCATTAAGTATATTTTTCAACCCTGATATTTTACCAAGAGAAAAATTAATCAATGAAATCATTAAAAACGATAAAACTATTTCATTTTCTAAGAAATTAGAAATCCCGTCAAGAAAATTTAAAATCCCAGTTTGTTTATCTCATCCATTAATCAAAGATACCATTGATAGGTATATGAAAACTCAAAGACCTTACGCGGCTTATTTACCTGATAATTTAGATTATATTATGAAATCTAGTTGTATTGATACAATTGAAGAATTTAAAGAAAGAGCATTTAATAGTCCACAAATTATTGTTGCAGTTTCATTTTTATGTGCTTCAAATATTTTAGTTCATGCTGATCCACGGAAGAGTTTCTTATCTGGTAAATATAATCCACCTCGTATTACTGGACCTGCTGGTTCCATCACCACTGGTAGCGTGGTTCAAGGTATGAGAGCCGTAGATGGACCTGGTGGCTATATGCTTTGGGGGGTAGGATTACGCCATGCATATTGGGATACTTATGCTACTCGTAAGAATTTTCAAGAAAAGGGGTTGCCATGGTTTTTAGAACCATTTGATCAAGTTGAATTTTTTGAAGCTAGTGAAGAAGAAATTGATGAATTTAATGAATTAAATAAAATTGGGAAATTTTCATTAGAACCAGAATATGTTACTTTTGATGTTGCTGATTATAATATGTTTTATGAATCAGTTATTGGTGAAGTTGAAATAACAAGAGAAAAACAAAGAATATCAGCCGCAAATCTTTTAAATTATGATAATGAATTAAAAAGAAAATGGGAACTAGAAGTAGAAGAAGAAAAGAACAAGTCTAGCATAAATGTTAGTAATATCGTTGAAATTGAAGGTAAACCAGTTAAATCTTCAATGGCTGCAAGTATTTTTAAAGTTAATGTTAAAGTCGGTGATATAGTTAAAGGTGGGGATGTAGCAGTAGTTTTAGAAGCAATGAAAACTGAAATCCCAGTGAATATACCTGGATCTAAGACAAAAGAATTTAAAGTTGTTCAAATATTAATAGAAGAAAGATCAGTTGTTTCACCTGATGATACTATTTTAGTCTTGCATTAGATTATAGAAATTTATAGATCGAGAAGTTGATTCTACATACTCTCTAATACTCTTTAATTAGGAAAAGATAAGAAAAGATTCTGCTTTAACTTATTAAACGAATTTTTTGTCACAAGTTTATGTCTTTTTACTGACTATAGAATTTTCAATATCCATTATTGATGAGTACACACTCCAGGATATATGTTTAGATAAGGAATAAATCAGAAAAGTATTTAAGAGTTGCGAACCTTCAAAATTTTTTTTACTTTTATTTTTTGAGATAAGGTCTACCATTCAGAGATTAGAGAGATTAGAGATTTAGAAACAATGACAGAGACAGTCAGAACTAAAAGAAAATTCACAAGAAATAAAGAAGGTTGTGCAACATGTAGAAGGAGAAAGAAGAGGTGTGATTATGCTAAACCCAAATGTCAAACTTGTATAAGATTAAAACTTGATTGTGAGTATAAGCCTGAGCCAGTGATTTGGCAAATTAGAAATTTAAATGGCGATGGTACAACATCTAATCATACCTTAAAATTTGGACATAAGTCCCTAGATACTTATTTTGTTAGTAAAAGTCAAAATCTTGAATTAAATGAAAGAGTCATCCAAATTGAGAGGGAAAATCCACTGGAAAAACATCCAAAATCATTAGTTCCTAAATCATCAACTCAATTAACAAAGCTACAACTGCAAGAAGAATTACTACAGAAAGAAAATCATGATAAAATTATTGAACTTCTGGTTGACAATAAGAAAGAAGAAGTATTACCTTCTGAAAGTTCCATACAAGAAAGTAAAGATGACGATGATATAGAAGAAATACCCAGATTAGAAAGCACGCCAATGACTAAAGATAAATCAACGCCTCCAAATAGTCCATGGAGTATAAGTAATTTCTTCATAGGGAATGAAGTATATATTCCTCAAACTTCAGATGATATGATAAGTTCCAGATCTGAAGATAATGATTCAACAAATGGTGATAGCCCTAAACCTTATGAACCATACTTTAAAGCAAATATTACTAATGAGGTTTATTTAACTTACGATTCAAGTATATCTAGAAATCTCTGGGGTTATAGATTTTCATTGCCAAAATTTGTTTCAGTGGAAGCAGCTGAAATTTTATTATCATATTTTTGTGAAAAGATGGCACCCACATTCAGTGTTTGTGGGAGGGAATCAAGTTCATTAGTTGCAACTTATTTGCCATTATCATCCTATGATACAATGGTTTTATCAGCATTATTAGCTTGGGTTAGTTTCCATTTTGAAAAGAATGGTGATGATCAATTTGTTCAATTAAAACAAAGATTATTGTCAGATGTTCAATCAAAGTTAAATGATATATCAAAAGGTAAAACCAAAGCTCCGATCGAAGTAACATTAGCATCGTTATTAATAATGATTGCAATTGAAAATAAGGGGACAACCTCAAATTGGTTTTGTTATTTAAGAATGGCTCAAAAGGCAATCTATGAAAACAAATCTGATACTAGATCATCTGATTTTAACTGGTTAAGAAATAATGTTCTATATCATGAAGTCACTGGTCCATCATTATTAATGATGGGGGATTCAGCAGATAGTCCTCAAGCAAGGATTGATTTTGAAAGTTTAGATGATTCACCTGAAGCATATATGGGGATCTCAAGACGTATTTATAAAGTAATGGGGGATATTTTTAAATTATCAAGAAAATTAGTAACTTCTTCCAGTATTGAAGTTCTAGAGGAAGTATGTAGGGAAGCTGAATATTTAGAAGAAAGAATTGAAGGGTGTAGAACATTAGATCCAACTGAAGAAATGGTTTTAGATGGATCAATAGTTTTCCATAAAATATTTTTCCAGATATTAAAAGATACTGCAAGATTATATATCAGACAGTGTGTTTATATGGTTGCACCAGTTAGTATAAAGTCTACCATGATTGTTGGAAGAATGATGAAATTACTTAAACAATTGTTTGGTACATTAATGGATCCAGCACTTCTATTCCCTTTGTTTATTATGGGTGTTGATACAGTTACTGAAAATGTTAGATCATGGGTAATTAAAACATTAGAAGAATTACATGGGAGAGTTGGATCAGGTAATATTTTAGTAGCTATAAAATTACTTCATAAAGTTTGGGAATTAAATAGTGAGGGTAAAATCCATGTATTATGGCCACAAGTTGCCAAAGAGAATGGATTATTGGTTAGTTTGGCATAGAAATTATATAAATAGCTTCGTTATATATTAATAATAAAAAAATTTATGATGATGTTGATTTTTGTTTGCCTCTAATTTTTTGGGAAACCATATTTTTCATTCATAGCATCAACTGCCTTTCTAGCAGCAGTAATATTTGCAAGTGAATCTGGGAAATCAGAATGAATACCAAATGAAAAAGGTTTACCTTCAAACCCAATTTTATGATATCTACCATCGTAACATTCAACTTTATCTTCCTCAACAGCTTCAATAAATCTTTCAGCAATTCTTTCAGGTGTCTTTTTAGTCCATTTAGAAAAGTGTGCTAAATTACCTGTATCAGCATCCCAATCAATATCAGCAAAATATTTTTCTAATAATGTTACACCTCTTTCTTTATATTTAAGTCTAAATTTTTCTGATCTAGTACCAGTAATTGGTAAATTTAAATCAACCGCAGCTCTACAAACAGCATCAAGGACTTTATCATCAGTTCTTGCAGCAAAATAAAGTTGACCATGTGGACCTAAACTTTCAATTTCCAAGCCTTCAATTTTACAAATTTCTCTTAATGCACCAACTTGATAAATAATTAAATCATAAATCTCATCAGGTGGGATATCCATCGCACGTCTACCAAAACCTTTTAAATCTGGTAAACCAGGGTGAGCAGCTACTCTAACACCATATTTTTTACATAATTGAACTGTCTTTTTCATTATTGTATAATCACCAGCATGGAAACCACATGCAATATTTGCAACATCAATAAGTTTCATAATTTCTTCATCTGGTGCAACTTGCCAACGACCAAATCCTTCACCCATATCAGCATTTATTTCATACTTATCATAACTTGTCTTATAAACCATATTTGCTCCCTTTTTAAACTCCCTTTTTAAATCTACTATATTTAAACCTACCAATGGAAATGATAACTCAAGTAGTTTTTATATTATGTAAATTTTTACTTGTCAGTTAGATCTGGAAAACCATGTCTCCACTTAATTTTGTCGCGTTCTTATCAGTCGTTTATCTGATTATTCTCGGAATGCATTGACGCCGCAAAACTAGATTGAGCGGAAAGATTTGACTAAATGGTCGTTTTTTCCGACATCAATTTATCAGACTAATTCCATTTCAAAGAAATAAAATGATAAACGACATGAACCAGATAAGATTTGATCATATAGTGATTTTGTTTAACCGCCGGTGTTCTAAGTTCCTGCTAAAAGAGATATAGAGTCAAAATATTAAAAGAAAAACTCACACATTTATATTATCTATAAAGAATACAAAATAAAAGAAGTAAACACCCTTTTTAACCAAAATCACACTAGTGAATATATTAAAACAAAGAAATTAATCTGAACCTTTTGAAATTTTTTGAACTAAGGTAACAGGTTCTAATTTACCCTTTTCTGAAGAAAAATCATTAACTTCCACTTCTGGTTCAGCTTCAGAAGATTCAATATCAACTTTACCAAAAGTATTATCTTGATCGTCTTCTTCAATTCTTGTTTCTGGAACAGTCCAAGCAACGTAAGTAGCAAATGGAACAACTACCCAAAACGCACCAGCTGCAACTGAAAGATTAACAGTATCATCTTTAACAGTAGCACCAATAATATAAGCACAAAGAGCACCTAAACTTTCTAAACCACGAATAACTGCAATAACATGACTAATTTCACTTGCTTTAAAAGAATATAAACCAACAATCCACCAAATCCAATTAAAAACTAATTCAGCAGGGATTTTAAAAATTTGGTATGGGATATAAGCAGTTGCAAAATATGATGATCCTTTCCAATCAATACTTGTAATATCATTAGCTTGAATATGCCCTTGAGCGATAAAAGCCCAAATAAAATAACAACTGAAAAAAGTTGCAAAGAAAACCCAAGAAACTTTTGCTTTTATTTTATTAGAAATTCCAGTATAATCTAACATAGCAGTACCAGCTAAATCTGCAAGAGCTGAAACAATAGCAGCTAATAAAACATTTAAAGATCTAGCTCTAACACTAAAATTATGAACCATATAATTACCTTGCCATGTTTTATAACATTGATTAGTTAACATTAATGGAGCTAAAATCATAATTTCTTTCTTGGTAGCAACTTTCCAAAATTTTTTCATCAGTTGGAAAAAAGTATCATCAGTAATATTATTTGGAACTTTAGTACCATCATTTCTAATAACTTTTGGTGGATTAGAAACTAATAATGCCCAAATTGGACCAGTTGCTTGAATAGCAATTAAAACCAAATAAGTTGATAATCCAACTTTACCTGCTGTATTAGCATGAATATTTAAAGCAGTAACAATAATACCAGCAATAATAGAACCACATTTATTCAAAGCTTGCCAAATACCAATAAACAATCCTCTTCTGTGTTTTTCTGGATAATTTAAAGCGATTAAAGCTTCTGCTTGCCATAATGGAGCACTTGAAAGACCACAAGTTGCACCACCTACCATAACTAACCATTGAGCACCAGTTTTAGAATTTAAATATAAACCAGCACTATAGAAAATATAACCTATACAACCAATTAATGAAACAAATCTAACACCATATCTGTTCATTAAATAAGCTGTTGGAGCGGCTAAAACAACCATTAAACCATAAGAAATGGAAGTACCAACATAAGCTGTTGTAACAGTTTGTACTAAGAGAGTTGTTAGTAAAAGTTTTGTTTATCTATAACCTATTTCTTTAAAGGGCTTCTAAAAAACCTCTTAAAGACTATAGATTACTTGAAAAGGGTAATTTTCAAGCTACTAAATTGCAAACATACATCCACCAGCACCTAAATATTGTTAGTAAAAATTCTTTTAATATTCATTTCTCTAAGAGTTTATTATAAAAACCCTTATAACAAATGGATTAAAAAACAAATAACATACCTAAATTAGATAAAGCAACCCAAATACCTGGTTGAGTAAATGACATGATACCAGCAAGAATAGCTTGGGTAAGGGAAGCTCTATACCAGTATTTAATTCCTTTAACTTCACTCATTTTCTACAGATATATTCTCAAAATTAAAGTTAAGTCTAGTTAAAAACAAAAGATGAATGGAAAGGAAATTAATAAATAAAACAATAAAGTGAGAACTGAACACAAGGGTTATTGAATCGTACTTAAATAGTTTTTTTCTCATGCAAGGTAATTTCCATTCTAAATTTTTCATTTTCTTAGAGACGACTTTTTCGTTGAAGATCGCGAGAGCATTATGATCTGATCTTGCCGCTTCTCTAATAGAAAATACTAGTAGATGTATTCCTTAATCTTCTTTAGGGTCATTGAGACATCAGATATCAGCCAACTGATAACAGATAAGAGAGTTTGAAGTAATCATTTTTTAAGTCCCCTCATTACCATGGAACAGCACTAGAGTTTCATCTTGATCGTATAATTCCATGTTCTAAACGCTCAAGATTTTCTTAGCGAGACATCTTTATCAGTTTATCTTATCACTTGTGCGCCTGCATAAACGAATCAAGAAACTGAAGACGCTGTATTACTTCGATGGGGAAAATTAGACTTTATAGCCTTACTATTTTTATAACGTTGAAGATCATCGTGTTAGTCAAAAAGCCAAAAAAAAAGAAAAAAGAAAAAGAAAAAGCATTGGAGAGAAACTTGAGATATTCAATATGTTTGGAAATATTAAAGCAAGTATTTTAAATAAATGTGTTTTCATCACTGGAGCTTCATCAGGTATTGGTAAAGAAACAGCTATACAATTTGCTGAAGTTACTGACGGGGAAATCAAATTGATTTTAACTGCTAGAACTGAATCCAAATTATTAGAATTAAAAGAATCATTAGAATCAAAATACCCAAAAATTAAAATTTTTATATTAGTAGTTGATATTAATGATTATAAAACTATTATTGAAAAAGTTAAAACCATACCTGAAGAATTTGATGGTGTTGATATTTTAATCAATAATGCTGGGTTAGCACTTGGTAGAGATCATACAGCTAATATGGAAATTGAAGATGCTTATTCAATGATGAATACAAATGTTTTAGGTTTAATTACTTTAACTCATTATTATATCCCCAAATTGAGATCCAAGAATTCAGGATGTATTATAAATATTGGGTCCATTGCAGGTAGGAGTGCATACCCTGGTGGTTCAGTTTATTGTTCTTCCAAAGCAGCAGTAAAATATTTTACAAGAAGTATTAGAAAAGAATTAATTGATACCAAAGTTAGAGTTATGGAAATTGCACCAGGTGAAATCAAAACTAATTTTTCAGTTGTTAGATATAAAGGAGATGAAGATAAGGCAGAAAATGTTTATAAGAATAAACAACCATTAGAAGCAATTGATATCGCAGAATTAATTATTTTTTCAGTTTCAAGAAATGAAAGATCAGTTATTGCTGAAACTGTTATCTTACCAACTTATCAAGGATAGTGTATAGCCTAATAAAAGTTTTGAATCTATTACTCGTATGATTAAACTTTCTGTAGAAGAATGGTCCGATAACATAACAGAAGCATTAAAGATGACATTATTATTTCGTTTAACGTTTCCTGCCCTTAAGTTGCAGCGGATAATATTTACCAAAAAGGGTTTCGTACACTGCATTTAAGAATCTTTTATCACGATAAGATCAAATATTTTTAACGATACCCGCATATCTATACCTGTTAGCAGGGCGGTACATATTACCTAAAGTAGGTACTTGAACGATCAATTAAATTATGATAAAAGATCCTTAAACTTCCAATATTTGTTTCCACTCTGTCAAAAAAGTTTTCGCTTCTTATTTTGGAGTACTTTAAATCAATAAGGATGCCAGAAAAAATTAACGAATTATATCCAGATGAACCAACTGGTCCAATTTTAACCAGTCAATCAATTAAAAATAAATCAGAAAAGGATAAATTAAGTGAAGTTATTGATACTGATACTGTTCTTTTCGTTGCTGATTATGAAAAATCAATTGGTAATTATATTGCTGATGTTGACGGTAATTATTATTTAGATGTTTTCCAACAAATTGCATCAATTGCCCTTGGTTATAATAATCCAGATTTGAAAAAAGTTGCTAGTAGTGAAGATATGATTAGTGCATTAATCAATAGACCTTCAACAACAAGATTACCAGCAAAATATTATTCAAGAGCTTTAAAAGGAATTTTAGATGCATGTCCTGAAAATCAGGATAAAGTTTGGATTTGTTTATCAGGTAGTGATGCTAATGATAATGCATTAAAGGCAGCTTTTATGTATTATAAATCAAAACAAAGAGGTTATGATACTCCATTCTCAAATGAAGAAATTGAATCAGTAATGAAAGCTGAAACTCCTGGAAATCCTGATTTGGCTATATTATCTTTCAAAGGAGGATTCCATGGTAGAACTATTGGTGTTAGTACATTAACTGCAGCTAAAGCATATCATAAAGTTGATTTACCAGCATTTAATTGGCCAAAAGCCGATATGCCAAATTTAAAATATCCATTGGATAAATACCAAAAGGAAAATGATGAAGAAGAATCAAAAGCAATTGATAAGATTGAAGAAATTTTTAAAACTTGGAGATGTCCAATTGCAGCAGTTATTATTGAACCAATTTTATCAGAAGGTGGAGACGTTCATGCATCACCAAAATTTTTCCAAAAATTAAGAGATTTAACAATTAAATATGGTAGTTTATTAATTTTTGATGAAGTTCAAACTGGTTTAGGAGCTACAGGTAAATTATGGGCTCATGAACATTTTAATTTAACTACACCACCAGATATGGTTACATTTTCAAAAAAATTTCAAACTGCAGGGTTTTATTATCATGATGCAAAAATTATGCCAAAAGATGCCTCAAGAATGCATAATACTTGGTGTGGTGATCCAGCAAGAGTTTTAATTGGTGAAGGAATAGTTAAATCAATCTTGAAAAATAATTTAGTTGAAAATACTAAAGAAGTTGGAGATTATATTTTCCCAAAATTAGAGAAATTATCTGAGAAATATCCCGAATTAATGTTAAATTTAAGAGGTAAAGGTAGAGGTACATTTATTGCATGGGATTTACCAACTGGTGATATGAGAAGTAAGTTTTTTTCTTTAGCAAGATCAGTAGGTTTACAAATTGGTGGTGGATACGTAAGAACTGCAAGATTAAGACCATCATTAACTTTTAATAAAGTTCACGCGGATTTAACTGTCGATTTATTAGATAAAGCTTTTAACCTTTTATCACATGAAGTCTAATTAAAAAAAGGCAAAAATTCAAACTGAACATCAATAGTGATTTTTAAAAAAGATCTTTATTGTTTCCCTGAAAATGTAAAAAAAAAAGAAACGATTAGATGAAAATGTAAATCAGTAGTGAAGAAGTAGATACTAACCGTAAAAAACGAAGAGAGAAACAAAGAAAAAAAAATAACACCGTAAAGAATACTAATTATTATTAACATGTAATAAAATGTAACATGGAATATAACTTGTTAATTTTAATCAATTATTTCTTTTTCCCTTTGTTAAAAGTAAATGGTGTTATATTATGACTCCTTTTAATTTTCCCATATTTTCCTAATCTCGTTTTAAATTTATAAAATTGTCAATCACCAAATTCTCATAATTAACTGTTAAATATCAACTGTTAATTATTTTTCCTAACTCCTCTTTTTCCTTCCTTTAAGTTTATTAATTTAAAATTGTCAAGGCTCTTTCATTAGAAACCTTTTTCCAGTTTATGAAATCCGATTACTTAAAAGCCACAAAAGATAATTATAATTTGCACTAAGCCGATTCTAAAAACGTTTAACTCTAGATTTTCCCTCATAAATTAATGGAGTGCAATAAAAATTTTACAAAAAAATAAAGAAGGGAAAAAAGAAGTAAATGCACAAGACAAAAAGTAATACAAAGGATAACAATAGTTTCTACTATAAAATGAAAAGAACAAATCAATATTTAGTGGGAAAAAAGAAACTAATTTAAAAGATTTAAGGTTCTTTTATGGAATGTAGCTCTGGAAGTTATGCACACTTTAGGTAATATAACACTTATCTTTTTCTTGTCTTTGTCAAAATTGACAGGTTTATCTTAAATAATTTAAAAGTCTAAATAACTAAGTCTATAATCCAAAAATATCTACAATGTTAATGTATTAATATATTATAAAGATATTTATATATTTAGCTAGAATTAGAATTATGTTTTAAGGTTTTCTCATATGTTGTCTCGATCAACTCATGTGCCTCATTTATGGTTTTAATTTCAGTAATAGAAATTCAATATTATTTAAGAAATTTGAAAAAACGTTTTTTTAATGTACTAATATTAAGTAAAATTACTGGGAAATTTTACAAAATAGTTTAAAATAAAAAATTAATCACAAAGGCACTGCTCTATTTCAATTCCGTTTCGTATTATTCGTCAAAATTTCTGTCAATTCCTATTGACACAAAATTTGCGGCTTATTGTCAATTGGGCCAAATTAACGATTTTTGCCATATCAAAATCTTATCTAGCAAATACGCTATAGATATGGATACAGACATAGAGATATTTTAATATATATATATATACAAGTAGAAATATATAAGAAGATATAGACATATAGACATAAATAGAGATAAAGATATATATACGTATCAAGATGAATGGAGATATTACAAACATTACAACCTTAAACCTTTGAGAAAATTTTTCTCTAATCGTAAGGCTCCGGAGAATGGCTTTTTTTAATCTATCAAACACGTTTTCTAGTACAATCAAGTTACAAAGTTAAATTTTTTTACAATTACATTATTTGTTTTGCAGTTTTTCACTTTAACTATTAAATTTAGAAATTATTTTGTAAAAATGAAAAAAGTTTAAATAGTCCCACAATGAAGTTCAATTTTGATCTGATTTGCAAATTTTCAGAAGTCAATCAATTTTCTGAATATTTATAAAGATTTCTAAAAATTTCTAAGAATGGCTACTAGAGATTTACCTAAAAGTTTTAAAGAATTCTCAACTGGTTGGGTTAACCATTTAGATGAAGAAGTTACTTGGAATAGAAAAACTCCTTCTCAAATTGAAGAAGAAAAACAAGATGATGCTGTAAGAAAAGTTCAAGCAAAATCTTTATTACCAGTTTTCGCTTCCGGTTTTGGTTTATTCAGTGATGGTTATATTAATAATTCAACTGGTACTATTTCAACTTGTTTATCAACTATTTATGGTACAAGATATTCTGAATCTACTGCTATTTCAAATGTTTCTTCAATCGCTTTCGTTGGTGTTGTTTGTGGTCAATTAAGTTTTGGTTATCTTTCTGATCATTATGGTAGAAAAACTTTTATGATTGTTGCAAGTTGTTTATTAATTGCTTTACCTGCAATTACTGCTGCTTGTTCTTGGGGGGTTTCGCCAGAAGGTTTATTTGCTGCTTTAACTACTTTTAGATTCTTTTTAGGTTATGCTATTGGTACTGAATATCCAACTTCTTCAGTTATTAGTTCAGAAGCTGCTAATTTATTACCAAGTGGTCATAGAAATAGATATTTTGCTTGGTTTACTAATGCTTCAATTGATTTAGGTTTTGTTATTTCTGCTTTTGCTGCAATGGTTTGTTTATGGATTTTCTCTGATAGACATTTAAGTGCTGTTTGGAGAATGACTTTAGGTATTGGTTCAATTCCTCCAATTGTTTTATTATTTTTTAGAGTCAGAATGAAAGATGCCGACTGCTTTACCAAAATGAATCTTAAAAGAGCTCAAAAAATTCCTTACCTTACAATTTTAAAATTTTATTGGTTTAGATTATTTATTGTTTCAATTGTTTGGTTTATTTATGATTTTTCAGCTTATTCTTTTGGTACTTATTCAAGTTTTATTTTATCAAAATTAGTTGTTAAACCTGATGGGTCAACTGATTTATATAAATCTTTTGGTTGGAATGTTGTTTTTAATCTTTTTTATATGCCAGGTGCTATTTTAGGTGCTTTAGCTTCAGATTATTTAGGTCCAAAATTAACTTGTACTATTGGTCTTGCTTTACAAGCTTTAATTGGTTTTATTATGGCTGGTTGTTATGATACTTTAGCAAATGAAATTGCTGCATTTACTGTTGTTTTCGGTATTTTTTCAACTTTAGGTGAATTTTCTGCTGGTAATAACGTTGGTATTTTTGCTTCAAAAACTTCTGCTACTACTATTAGAGGTGAATATTATGGTATTGCTGCAGCTATGGGTAAAATAGGTGCTTTCTGTGGTACTTATGCTTTCCCATTTATTATTAAACATTCAGATGGTATTAAAACTCCAGTTTTCATTTCTTCAGGTTTATGTCTTCTTTCAGCTATTTTAATTTTATTCTTTATGCCAAAAATTGGTCAAAATACTGTTATTGAAGAAGATCAAGCTTTCCTTGAATTCTTAATTAGTCAAGGTTATGATGTTAATCAATTAGGTGATGTTACTTTTGATGAAGAAAGTAGCGAACCAGAAATTATTAAAGATGAACTTAAAGTTGATGTTAATGAAAAATCCAAACAATTAGATTAAATTAAATTAAATTACTAATTTTTTTAAAGTCTAATTTTTTGTATGTTTCATTTCACTTCTTTTATATAACTTGTTTAATAAATTTTTAATTTTAATTTTAATTATATATATTATATTTGTATCCTATGTGCACAATATGCTTTTGCTGTTTCTCCTACTTTTTTTTCTCTCTCTTTGTATTCACAATCATTTTCACACTATTTTCAATAAATCTGGTCTCTTATTTAATTCTAAAAATGGGTTATTTGCACCAAGAAATAATAATTTTTCGTTATAAACTATCGAACAAGAACTGCAATCTTGCAAAATCAAATATTCACAATTTTTTGGTATATCTAATTTAAATTGCAGTACTTTCTTCAATACGAGACTTTTAAGATTAGGAAATTTAGTACCGTCAATAGGAAAATTAACAAATAAAGTAGTTAATGTTGAAGGTAATGAAACTATCTTATGAGTTAAAGGTAAATCAAGACTTAAAAAATGTAGATTTGAAGGTATAGTCACATTGGTTATATCACAACATTGTCCAATCGATAATTCTTTCAAATTTTTAGGAATTTCAAATATTTCAAATGGAATATATGATATATTTAATGAATAAAGATTAGGTAGAGTTACCTTTTGTGGGAAAGAATCAGGTCTATATATGACCCAATCACCTGCACTTGAAATATCGAGCTTTTTCAAAGTTGGTGGTAAATGATTACCATGTAGCAATGGGAATAAACCAGAACAAAAATGTAATGTTAATGATTTAAGTTTCAGATCTTTAATTCTCTTAGATAATCCATCAACCTTCATTTCCCAAATTGTTAGATTTTGGAGATTTGCAGGGATAACAAGATCATTAATACTGGAATTTAAAGAAGTATTGATAAAAGTCAATGTTTCAAGCTCCGGGAAACTCGAAAATGAATTATTTGAGACTATATCAAATGCTTTCAATGAATCAAGTCTTTTGATTTTTAAAATTTTATTTCTCATAGGTTGACAATTTAATTCTACTACATTTTCTTGACTTTGATAATTATCTATGAATATAGTACAATTTATTGAAACTTCATCACCATCAATAATATCATAATCTTTTAAATCATTAATATTTTTAAATACTAAATTACCACGAATCTCTTTTATTTCTTGCAAGGTTTTATTATTGTACTTCAAGGAAATATATTCTTCACCACCGGATATCATTGTAAATTTGAAAGTTTTAAATGTATTAGTTATAGTGGATGGGAATGTTAAAGTTTGTGAACTAGAATATGAAAAGACAATATTTTTAAATTTTTTTAAAATTGCATCATGATGATTATGGAACTCAACTAATTTATCTATTTGCGTGAAATAAATATCATTGTACCTGAATGTTTCATATTTTTTAGTAAAATTTAAGAAATCACCTAGACTCCGAAAACTTGTTATTTTATTTCTATGGGGTCTTATAGAATCAACAGTACTTGTAATTTCTTCCGACAAAGTTATGATTTCAACCAATTCTCCAAATATATCCATCGAGACTTCCGATACCTCTTTAATTGATGATCTAGTCAACTCTTCGATGTATTTATTTGGCAATTGATCAATGATTCGATGTTGTATTTCATAAGGGAGCTTCTCAATCATAATGTAAATGTAATGCGATCGTTATATTTTTTCTTTACGTCAGATTCTGAGATTTCTGAGATAAGATAAGATCTAAAGTGAGAGAGATCAAAAGTACCAATTATTGCATTTATATTAATGTTATATTTTTTAAACTTTTACTTTTACAAATCTAAACTATACTTTTTATTTTTAAATATTATGTTTTTTTCTTTTATTAATTTTCTTCATACCCCCTATTTCTTTTCATTGATTTGTTCCAAATCCTTCTTGTCACGTAATCCACTTTTAACTAATGCCGTAATTCTTAATTTTTCACCCCAATAAATCAATACAATTGCCCCTAATAACGAAACCCATAAAATCACTGCAGCGATCGTACACGTCCAACCTAATCCAATCTTATGAATACTTTTAAGACATGTAGCAGAAGCAACAGCAGCAGCTATATACCTTGAAAAATAACTTGATGCAATACTATCACCGCCTAATTCGGGCATCGAATCTAATGAATATGCATTTGTAGCTGGGAAAACACATGTTTGTGCAACTCCACCAACAAATAAAAATATAAGAGGTACTGCCATACCACCTTTTTCCTTTTCAACTGTCCATCCATAAACTAAAACACTTACAGGATATAATATACCTAACGGTATTAAAACTGTTCTTAATCTATCTTCAGGAATTCTCCTACCTTTAATTTTAGTATATCTTTTCACAACATAATCAGCCCAAGGACCTCCAATAAATCCACCAACTAAAAATCCAAAACCTGGGGCTAAATAAAATAAACCAGAATATATTGGTTTTGTTAAACCAAATCTTGGTTCCAAAACTTCTCTAATTGGTGTTTGTAACATAAACATGGTATACACAAGTGCGATAGCGATAAATCCATTAATTGATAAATTAGGATATTTTAATGCTTTCATAATTTTAAGTGGATTAAATGGTATAAGAACAAATTTTTTATTTGGTTGAGTTTCCCTAATCTTTTCTAAAACTATTGAGTGTTTAGTTCTAACTGCAGTTTCTGGTAAAAGAAATATAGCAAGAACTAATACAAGTACACCAAACCCCATCATTGTCCATATGATTACTCTCCAAGAAGTAAAATTAACAATAATACCACCTAAAAACGCACCAAAACAAGTACCTAATTGGGCACCCAAGATATTAATTGCAACTGCTCTACCTCTTTGTGATGGATGATAAATATCACCAATAATATGCCCACCCACACTAAAAAATGAAGTACCAAAAAGTGCAGTACAAGATCTGAAAATATAAAACATTGCTAAATTTTGTGATACTGCAACTAATGCATTTGAAACAACATAAGCAACAGCACAAACTAAGAAAGTTGGTCTTCTACCATATATATCACTACAAGGGGAAAACAAACAAGGTGATAACGACATGCAAATACAATAAACCGCATTTGAAATATTAATAACTTCTGTTGATGTACCAAAATCTTTTGCAATTTCAGGAATACCAGGTAAAATACCCAAAGAATTTAATGGTGATAAAAACCCAGACATACCACAAAGCGCTAAACAAATAGATTTAGTCTTTTTGGAAAATCTTGAAAATTGTGGATCATTTTTTGAATCTATAGTTTTTAATTGAACTTCAGGATCAGTTTCAACATCCATCGCAGTACGAATAGATGATCTTCTTGATTGAATACGTGATAATTGTCTAGAAACTGCTTCATTCGTTACACTAGTTAAATCTAGTGGAACATCTTTTTGATAATTATCATATTCTGGGTGTAAACTTTGTTGATAATCTTCACCAATATTCAGTTCAATATCTGAAGCTAATGAAGAGAGACTCCTTCTAGAACTCTTATCTTCTGAACTTTTATCTTCTTTCAGTGTTTCACTCATATTTTATTTTATTAATTATAATCACCTCTTGTAGCCGTTCCTACTTCTTTCTCTTCTCTATATTTTCTTTTTTAACAAAGGTTTAAGATGGAATTATTCTAAACAGTTAAAAACTTTTAACACAATTATTTTTATTTAAGTCTTAAGTTCGTTCCAATGACATACAAAGAATCTTTAAACTTAACTATACTATATAATTTCCTTTTTAAGATACTTTATCTTGATATATATTTGTTTTATGGAAAAAATCGAGGACCCGGTTTAGGAATTTGAGCGGTTCTGTTATCCTATATATATACACTCTTTCCGCACAAAAATTTCTTTTCAACGGTTTCTTATCTATGACACATCATAAGAATATTGTTATAAATCTCAGCTAATAAAGGATTTTACGTGTTTGAAATTTCTAAGAGGGTATTGAAGAGATCAGAAAATTCAATATAACACGATTAAAACCCATTCAGCTATTAGAAACCCATCATAATTGACTAAAATATCACTTTAAGGATGTCTACTTGAATATTCCTAGAAAGCGGAACCTGCAATAAAGTAGGATTTCGACCAAAATAGTCCGGTAATGCGCCGCCCAAATATATTCTTTACTACAAAGACCTAAAATTATTATGGGTTGATTTGGTGAGGATTTCGTTCAATTCGACACGGTTCTCCTGTACCTTTATATAATAGACTTCTTTTAATAAGTGGTCCAAGTCTTCTAAGATGAGCATTACCAATAAAAGCCTCCTTTTAGAATAATTAAGGGTAGAGTACTGTACTCAAGTTGTGTGATTATTCAGTTCGGACTTCTTTGAATGTAAGATTTTTGAGTCATATTTCTATAAGTTAAACCATTATTTGTTGGTAGTCTGATAATCTGCTCTTTGAGAGTAATAGAGATGACTTTAACGTTTTTCCTGACTTCAATAACTATATCACTTGCATCAGAATCAGCATAAGCAGCTTGTTTATTGAAACACATATTTTTATTATCAATACTTTTGGTTTTAACTAAAAGTTGATCTGGATTGATTGGTGGTAAATTTTAGTTAATTAAACAATTTCTTCATATATTACCAAGTAAAATAGCAGCTTTAAAAGACATTTTAACACTTTTTGTTCACTCTTTAGTATTCTAATAAACTTAAGAATTAATGAAACAAATTATGGTCTTTTGAACCATTCATATAATTTTAGTTAATCATATATGTCAGTCCATACCCGAACTTTTGAATGGTTTTAACATAAAGTGAAGTATCATCAGTGTCTCACTTGAGATCACCACACCAGTACACCCACATATCTCGGTCATTAACCAAAAACAAGTCCCTACATCACTCAATAATAAGACCGCGATTCACTCATTGGCAGCGTCTTTAAAACGGAACTATTGGACTACCGTTTGAATTTACTAGAAGATTAAAGCATTCATATATATATAAATCTAATTACCAAGGAAACTAAAAATGAAATAATAAAAAAAGGCACAACAAATTTAAACTCTAAACACAATTTTTTCAGCACTTACCTTATTATCTTGAGAAAGTGATAAACCTTCATTAACACTTTCCAAACCAGGATTTAAAACTCTTAAATTAGCAGTTTTTAAAAATGGTAAAATTGATGGGAGTTGGTTTTGCCAAAATTCATTAAAAGCTGAAACTAATTCTGGACTTGTTTTAAATATTGGACGTTGATCACCAAAATCAATATCTTCACCGAGTGCATTATACGCTAAAGTTCTACCGTAAACTACATTTGGTTGAGGGGTTAAACCAACACTAGAAGGAGTTAAACCTAATAAACTATCAACAGCTTTAATATTTTCACTTTGTGATGCAAGAACAGTTGCTTTATAAGTATCAACAGATGCAATGGTATCTAAGGCATAAAATATTTTTTCTTTTGTATAAGATCTAATACTTTCTACAACGTTTGGATCATTATAATCAAAAGTTTCATCAGCACCTAATCTTTTTAAGAAATCATTATTTTTTGGTGAACAGGTAGTAACAACTTTTAAACCATAATAATGTTTGGCAATTTGAATGGCAAGGATACCAGTTGCAGTGGCACCACCCCAAATTAATATATACCTTTCATTATTTTCAACTTTATTAGATTTACCTACTTTTAAAGAATAATTAAATGAAACACCAACGGTACATAAACCTAAAGCAATAGAAGCTGCAGCTTCAACTGATTCAATCCCAGTTGAAGGGTTACTACCAATTGGCAAAGGATCTTTTTCTAAAACAGATTTATCAATTTTACAAGTAGTAGGTACATTAGCTAAAATATATTCAGCAAATTTACCTTTTACAAAATCAATATTACCACGTTCAAAAGTTGAAACCACATCACCAATTTCGTACCCTTTAACATCAGATCCAATTTCAACAACAACCCCACAGGCATCAGAACCAGCAATACCTTGTGAACCAGCAGTTAACAGTTTCCAATCAGTTGGATTAATACCAACGGCTAAAGTCTTAAGAAGTAATTTATCCTTTGGCACAATTGGCTTATCCAAGTCAACAATTTTAGTGTAATCTTTACCAGAATCACTTACGGCAGCTTTCATTTCTTCTCAAACTTTTTTGACTTTTTTTTACAATGAAAATTTCCCTCGTACAAAAAAACGTTAAGATGTGGGAACTAAAAAAAGACGTTAGATTAAAAGTTTAATTCTGTTTTATTTACACTTTTTATTTTTTAAAAATAAAAGTGCTACTCCTATAATTACTATCGTTATTTATACACTTATTAAATGATCTAGTACAGCCTGAAAAGGAGGTTATTGGTTAAAAGGGGAAAAACTTGATTACAAATTGTGATAAAATCCTTTTGCCAAAGCATCTCATTCTGATTTTAGATTGGTCAATCACTGCATATTATGAGCGGCTCTGTTATTGAGAGGAAACATCGGTAAACCCAATGGATATGTGCCAAAATATTGTTACTCACAACTACTAATTTCTAATACTTAAAAGTTATAATTAAATTCAAATTAATATAACTATTAATATAAGAAACATTTAGTATAATGATTAATGTTAAAACATCATATGATCAAAAATTCACCCTTTTAGGGGTTAATAACCGTTCATGGTAGAATTCTTCCAGCTCGGATAATTGGTTCAAGAAAATAAATAAGAAACTCGAAGAGAGAAATCTTCGCATTTAGAAAAATTTAACTTTGTATTATGGATATAAATAGCACTACAAAAATATTACATATTTATGATGAGTAATTAAAACACTTTTTTTTGGTTTTATGTTTGTTTTTTATCATTTTTTGTTTTGTATCATTTTTTTTATGACTATGCAATTATTTATATGTTTGAACTTATGCTAAACCAAAACCTTCATGTCCTTCAGTAATTGCTAATAATAATGAACCTCTTAATGTCTCATAAGTTTCATATGCAGGTAAATCAATTTGATTAAAACAAGTATGCGATGAAGGTAATCTATCAAGACTACCATAATCTCTATGAATACTAAATTTACATGAACCATTAGCTCCACTTAATTCTTTAAAACCATTTAATGGGACTTTTGAAGTACCAGTTGCAAATTGTAATAATTTAGCTCTTTCTTCATTATCAAAAGATTTAACAGCTCTCCAAAACCATTGAATTTGAATTGAAGATGGTGAATAATTATTATAACTTGAATTATTTTGCCAATCATTAACATCAATATCTGGTAATCCACTAATTAATAATTCTAATTCTTGTTCATCAAAAATTGCAACTAAATCTTTTGGAATCATTTCATGGAATCCTAAAAGGAAATTATCCATTTGTTCTGCAACCGAAGTTTGTAATCTATATTCAACAACTTGTTTAACATATTCTTGTTTATTTTCTTCAGTAACTGGAATATTTCTTCCATTTGGTATTAAATCAATAATTTTCTTTTCACCATAATCATCAGTTTCAACAGAAAAATCTTCAGTTATAACATCAGTAATATCATTTTCTAACATCCAAACTAATGATTTAAAATATTCAAGATCTAAAGTTTCCATATCTTTTAATGAAACATTTCTGCTTAAAATTCTTTTATAAACTGCTCTACTAAAATGACAATCTAAGAAACAATTATCAAATATAGCTTTACCAATAATTTTACCAATAAATTTAAAAAAAGATAAATGTTCTGGATTAATATATGAAATTCTATTTGGATGATAAGTATTTTCATCTGATGCCACTGGTGTAAATAATGCATAATCTGGATTAAACATTTGTCTTGATAATACTTGATACCATTCTCTTGTAACCCCT
Organism: Yamadazyma blattariae; assembly: GCA_030581595.1. Taxonomy (NCBI): domain Eukaryota; kingdom Fungi; phylum Ascomycota; class Pichiomycetes; order Serinales; family Debaryomycetaceae; genus Yamadazyma; species Yamadazyma blattariae. The sequence continues at coordinate 477,649 of JAKTTU010000006.1, read as the reverse complement.
CCAGCATCAATACCTGATTCGCCTTTAAAGTTAATTTCCAATTTACTATTTTTAAATTCATCTTTAGTTTTAAAAAATAAAGCTCTATAACTATCTAAAAATACTTGATCACGACGAACATTAATTGATAATACTTTTGAATCTTTAAAATTTTCATGTAATTTAATATCAAAATAATTCTTTTTATTATCGAATTCTAAAACTTTTGGATTTCTAACCAACATAGCAAATGGTCCACTCATTAAATTAGTATTAAATCTAACCATTTGATTTAAAATCTTCTTATGTTTATCAGTAAATGAAAAGAATAAACTTTCAATTGGTTCTTTGGTAAAGTCAATCTTTTTAGATTGATATTTAATTGCATCTTTAACTTGTAATTCTTTAACTTTACTATGTTTACAAACAACCATTAAAGATTCAATTAATGGTAATAACATAATTGTCAGATCAATTTGTTCTGAAGTTTCTTCTAATGCAGTTAATGATTCACTTAATGCATCCCATAATGAACCTAATGCTAATTGCTTATATAATCCCGTTAATTCTTCAATATCAATTTCATCATTAGAAGTAGCAGAACCAGAACCAGAAATTTTATCTGCATCCATTTTATTTTTATTCCTATCTTTATTCTTATCCTTTGATTCAAACATATAATCTAAAGCAGTTAAAACTCTTAATAATTTAGCCTGATCTGAACTTGGAGCATTAAATTTAGATGAAGTTTTACGATCGTCTTCATTAAATGTACCACCTCTAATATCTTGAATTAATGAATTTAAACTAGTAATTATTGATTGACCTAAATTAGCTGCTTCATCACTTAATTCCATTGAAAATGTCTTTTGAGCATTTTCAAGATTTGTTAAATGTTGCATGGCACTAATTGCTCTTCTAAAAGTTGTATTAGGACATTCATTTGATGTCAAAAATTTAACCATTTGACTTAATAAACGACTTGGAACATATGGTAAATTAATTATCAGACTTTCACCTTTATGTTTCTTTAATGACTTTAATGGTTTTGTAACTAATTGTAAAATTGTTGATAACAAATCCATAAATGGTTGATCTTCTCTTAATGCATTATTTTCAAGTAATCCTAATAATGAATTAATTTGGAATTTATCAGCTTTATTAATACTTTCCTTTAATTTAGTTCTTTTATTCTTTAAATATGGATTATCATGTTCAGTAATAAAATAATATCTCATATGACGATTATCCTCTAAAAGATAATGAAGTAAATCAATGATTTGATTAGCAACAATAATTGGTGAAGTATTAATTGGTAAAACATTTTTAACTTTAACAATTGGACTGTCATCCGTAGTAGTAGCACTATTACCAGTATTATTATTACTAGTATTATTTGATTTAGAAGCTTTTAAACAAAGATGATTATATGCTTTTTCAAATGATTTAGAATTATGTAAACCATCTTGAAGTAATGAAATTGATAGATTTAATATTTCAATTCTTGTTTGTTTATTAAAACACAAATATTTTAATGAATGATGAATAGTTTCACGTTTACCAATTGGTTGAGGAATAAATAATAATCTTAATATTGAAGCTGCACCTGAGCGATCAATTAACGGAGTAGAAAATATTTTCTTATTCTTTTTCTTCTTCTTATCTTTAGAACTTCCTTGACTATGTTCATGATCACCACCACTACTACCACTTCCACCTTCACTTTCTCTAGAACCATCAGTACCACTACTACTACCACTACTATCACCACCAATACCTTCTATTTCGTCAAATGCATGATGGAATGATGAATTACCAGCACGAATTGCAGCATTTCTTTCATCATAATAACTATCACTTTCATAATCTTCATCTTCAACTTCATCGTCATTACGACCAGATGAAAATCTTGACATCGATTCATGTTGTAAAATTTCATCTCTAATTACATCAGGAAGGGCATTTAAGAAATCAGGATCAATTTCTCTGGTATTAACACCAGATGCACTAGCACTAGCTCTCCTATATCTAACATGTTGAGTAAATACTTCTTCCCTCATATCATCAGGTAATGCCTCAAAAAATTCAGGATCAATATCAGTACCACTAATATTAACTTCTCTATCACCAATTCTAACCATTACTGGTTCACTAGTCGTATTTGCTTCTTCAGTATTATTAGCTTCCGTTTCATTTGCTTCAGATTCAGCAATTGCGTTCATTTCAGCTTCTCTACGTTCTTGTTCTCTTTTGGCACGGTCTTCTACTTTCTTATTACGTATTTCTTGACGTTCATCAAGAATTTTTTTGATGTGTTCTTGTCTCTTCTTTTCTAATTCAATACTCTCTTCAGCAATTCTATTAATTATACCAGGAATTAAATTAGCAATAAGTTTATCTTTATTTTTTTTTTGAAATTCAGCTAATCCTTCAGTCCATCTTTCAGACGTTGATTCAATATACAAATTACTTAAAGGGTCAGATTGAGGTTCATTGGATGGATTAGCAACAGCTTCTAAAATATTTTCAATTGTTCTTTCAAAACGTGGTCCAGTACTTCCATCATTAGGTCCACCGATTTCAATAGTACCAGTAAAAACACCATTAGCAGATCTATCCATACGAAATGCTCTGGTTTCTAAGAGACCATCAAAAAGATTTGCTAAATTACCTCTATTCATAGTTGGACGTAATACATCAAAGAAAGATGTAACCAATTCACCTTGACGTCTTCTACGACTTGAAGATATTCCTACCCCATCAAAATCATCATCTATAATTGAGTCACCGTCACTGTCATCTAAATCTCCACCGTCCAGTTCAGCATCTTGATTTACAATAATTCTACCACCATCTTCTATATCTTCTTCAAAAGTATGAATATGGTTGTGACGATCACCATGACCATGATGAGTATTGGCTGAATTAGTACCAGCGTCAAGTTGTTCATCTCCATCATCATCAGAAGATTCACTTCCAAATTCTTCCATCCAGCCATCTAATTCAGCTTCACTATATTCACTACTTTCAACATCTTCAAAACCTTCTTCACCATGAGAATCATCATAATAATAATCCGAACCTTCACTGTGTTCATCAACTCCTACAGCAGTAGTATCAATTATTTCAATATCACTATCATCAAAACTTTCATCATCTTCCACAAGTTCAACTGGTTGACCATTGAAATGATAAGAGCCAGCCATAATAGTATCTTCATCTTCATAATCACCAGCCTCATCATCGTCTTCTTCATCTTCATCATCGTCGTCGCCATCATCAAGATCATCAAGATCATCAAGATCATCATCATCATCCATATCATCACTGTCATCACTATCATTATCATCAGAATTTGAATCACTAACAACTTCTTCACCAGACATCATAACTTCTAATCCTTCATCATCATCAAAATAATCCATTTCATCTTCTTCACTATCATACTCAACATCATACATTCCTAAAGTTGAATTTCTGAATAAATCTGGGCCTTCATCACCTGCTTCATCATCATCATCTTCGTCCGAATCAGGTAAATCATCATCTTTATAATTCAGATCTTCACCATAATTTTCTTGATTTTCACTCTTTAATTTACCTAATAAAGCCAATGGATGAATACCAGACTTAATAACTTTATCAATACCAGGGAAATTTAAATCAAGTGATGATAAAATTGTAGTGATTTGTGAAGGTACTTGTTTATCGATTAAACATCTTGAAATATAAAATGGGTCTAGTTTACTGGAATTTTTATCTAATAAAGGACCCGTTAATTGACGCATTTTATTAGAAATCAATGAACCAAATAATTCAAAAATATCAATTAATTTACTGTATTTAGTTTGAGTTGATTGTGGTGCATTGAAAGTATCTCTCATAGATTTCAAAATAATATCAGTACAGAAATTTCTAATAAATATCATATCAGCATTTTCCTTTCTAGGTTTTGGTGAATTTTCTTCATCAATAATTGGAGTTGAAACTAATGCTAATATAGCAATTTTAGCAATCGATGAAATTGCTGATCTTCTATCTGATTCAATACCTGTCATGGATGGGTTTAATTCATGAGTAGGAATTAACTGATGAATTAAAACATTTAACGCAGTGGATCTTGGTTTAACATTCTCAGTAAAGGTATCCTTCTTGGAGAATGTAATAAATTCAAGTTTAGCATGCATATAAGATCCCAAAAGCTCAGTTAAAATTTGAAGTAAAAAGCATACATAAGTGAAATCTTTATTCTTAAATACTTTAAGCAACTTATTGTCTTTCTTTTCATTAGCCTTAGCTGATTGAGAATCATCTTTTTCATTTTCATCTTTAGGAGTTGTCCAAATATCTTTCTTACTAGTTTTAATAATCTCAGAAATAATAGTATGAACAATAGAACTTGGTTGAATTGATGGTTGTACATCCTCATCTTCAGATTTCTCAGGTTCTTTCATATCAACATCTTCATCTTTTACAATAGATTTTGGTACAGCAACGATTGGTATATGAGTTGGATAAAGACGACTACCATCATAATTAAATAATCTGACTTTTTTAGAAAGTAAATCATTAAATATTTCAGGACTTCTTAATGGTAAAGTTCCACATTCTTTTAAAAATGAAGGTATTTCTCTTCTATTTTTTTGACGTTCTACAATTTCATTTAATTGAGCATTCATATTAAATTTAATAACATCAGGAGTTTCAAAACAACGTCTTAAAAGAATGACTAATCCTTGTTGATCTTTCATATCAGGATCGGTAGTATTACTACTGAATAATGCACTTGCTTCAATTAATTTACTAATAACTGATGATTTAGAAATAATTTCCCTATTTGATTGATCTAAACACAATAAAGTTAACACTTTAATAACCGCTGATGCTGATTCAGGATTTGTAAAACTTCCAACTTCTAAAATTAAATTAAATAATTTTGATCTTGTACTTTCATTTATAATATCTTCAATTATAATTTTAGGAAATGTAATATTGACTAAACTGGAATGTTTAGACTCTTCCGGGACTGGAAGGTTTTGTAAAGACAAAGTTTGTTCAACTATACGTAAACCATAAGCAATATAATCTTCATTTATGATTGATGTGTCATAAGATAATCTATCAATTATTATTAAACAAATATTTTCACTAATAGCTTTTTCATTATCTTTCATATCCGTAGTAGATTTAACTAAAACGTCTAATAATGATTTAATTAAGATCATTGAATTTTTCAAGAATGAGTTACCAACATCTAATGAACTTGAACCATCTTTGATAGAGATCAACATCTTTAAAACATCTGAAACTACCCCAGGAGAACATTCAAGTTTTGATAATAAAGTAGCTACATTTTCAGCTAAATCTGGATAATACTCAACAACTTTAAACCAAGATTCAGAATTATTAAATCTTTTATATTCTTCAAGAACATTATTATGGTCTTTTCTATTTAAATTACTGGAAAAATCTTTATTATCATCTCTGACTTTTGCGCTAATAACATCTAAATCATCTTTATCATAAGCAACACTAGGACATGGCCAATCACCCAAGGATAATGGTTCTAAAGTATTTGCATGTCTGAAATAATGAACAGCTTTAGATTCTGCCATTCCAATTGATTTTAAATATTCAACTTGATCATATGGAGGTGATACATTCTTCCAATCTAGTGGTATAAAAGTAGTTCCATCACCAATCCCATTACCTTCAATAATTTTAGAAGCAGTTGAAACAAATGATTTCATAATTGAAACTGGTATGTTCTTCACAGCAAGATTATATTCTTTTACTTTTACTGGGAATGTTTCAGTGATTACATTATTAAGCAAATCAATCGCAGCAGTTCTTGAATAAGCTACAGTAGCAGATATTACATCAAATTTTTCATTATGAAAAAAATAACCGGAATTTGGTAATCCTGGGTAACAATCAGAATTTGCAATTAAAGATATAATCTTAGCAATAACATTCAAAGTATTCTTGAGTATACTATCTACTGTGAATTTAGTATATACCAAATCATTTGGTTTGAACTCAGCGTCAGGTAATTTTAATAAACTAATAAACATATCTGAACCAATTTTAGCAACTTCATGGAAAACTCTATTTTGTAAAATCGTTATAACTAATGAAGTTTGGACAATATCTTTACCTCTATCAACATAGCTAAAAGTATATAATAATATTGATAATGCAACAAAATGGTAAGAGTGTCTTTGATAATCATCTTCAAATTTAACAGAAAATAAGTCTCTAAAGATTTCACCCAATACACAAGTGATTTTAACTGATTTACGTCTCCAATCTGATTGTCCATATTCTTGACGTCTATGCATAGAAATTTTACCAATATAATTGTAAAGATCAGCGATTGAATGTTGTAAATGGAAACTAATATATCTTAATTGTATAATATTTTTAAAAATATAATCAGTTCTACTTCTATCCTTTTTCTTTTGATTTTTAATTGGCGGTTCTTTCATTAAAATTCTAATTTTAGGATTTTCAGAATGACCATCAGGTGAAGGACTTGATGATTCAGCAATTTCTTCATCAGCATTAGCTCTTAAATAATTTTCTTCAATAATTGCTCTGGATAATAATTTACCTAAATTAATTAAAAGTTGTAAACCATCATCACTTCCAAATAATTCAGCTAATTGATGATATCTTTCATGAGAAATCATACCCCATTTGAAATAACCCCCGCTTAATGCAAATAATAATATAGTTAATGAATTAAGTTTTTGATAAACTAAGGTAAAATCCTCAGGACTATACTTAGTTTGATAGAAAAATGAAGTTTCACCTTGATAATTTATAAATGCTTTAATAACTTCATCGTCAAATTTCCCTTTTAAATATTTTATTAAAACAGGGAAACTATAATCTTTATCATCTTCATCAAAGAAACTAAGTAATTCCATTGCACTAAAATTATAAGTTGAAGAAACAAAATCATATGGAGCATTAGGTAAATCAAGCATCGGAAGCCATTCTTCGAATTTAATAGCAGTAACAATTTCACCACCCCAATTACCTTCTTGTAATAATGATCTAAAAAATAATCCAACACATTCAAATATATCACCATATTCTAAATCTTCCCAAGAAGCAACAACTTCATCCAGTTCTTGTGGAGTATAATTTTTTGTACCTTCAATATTATCATTAACATATTTAGGGAGTTCTCTAACCAATTTCTTAATTTGTTCAATAATTACAGGTTTTAAAGTTGGATGATGTCTACCCAATTCATCAAATGAATTACCAATATTAACAGCATTTTCAGCTCTAACTAATTCTTTACATAAGTTAGGATTAGTGAAAACAATTTTGAAATAACTACCTATACAATTAGTATCTTCGATCTTCTTACGACCATCATTATTTAAACATATAGCTCCCATGACTTCAGCTAAAGAAAGCAATAATTCATCATTAGGTAAAAATAATGATTCAAAATTATCAACAACTGTATCAATTATTTTAGTTTCACTTAAGATTGAATAAGCAGTTGGCTCATTATGAATAATATAAAATATTGAATCAAGTGTAGATGATAAAATTTGAGGACCAAACAAATTAGGATTAAGAATAATTTTATTAAAAGTTTTCAAAATTGGAGAATCAAAAAGATTTCTTAATCTATCACCACTTTGCCATTCAATTAAACCAAGAACTAATTTCATTAAATTTCTTAAAAAATTTGCTTGTCTAAAAGAAATTGAATAATAAACAACTGCATCTTTTGGTGCCCCACCATCAAATTCGGGATTTGATAATGCGAAATCAACTTCATGATTAACTAATTCAATTAATAATTGATAACCATTATTATTGATAAATTCAGATGAATCTTGAGAATTAGTTAAAAAGCTAGTAATTAAATGAGTTGCGGCTGATGCTTCCCATCTATATGCATATGGATCAACCAAAAAATTCATTAATTGCTTTAATAATCCACCAGTGGCTAAACTTTGGTATAAATTTTTAGTTTCCATAAGATTTCCAATCATATTGAAAAAATGAATATATGCTTTATGATTACAATCTTTGTTTTTATTAATTAATTTTTTATGAATATGCCTTAAAGATTGATATATGGTTCCATGATTTACATTACCACCTAATGATCTAACTAAATCACCAGCCCAAACTCTTTTAATTGAAAAACATTCTAAAGTTTTAACAGCCAGAAAATAAACATCTGGCAGTATATGATCAATGCTTTCAGGTGATATCATATCACCTAAAAAGCTAAGTATATAAGGTTGTGATTCAAATATTCTTGAAGAAACGTAATCTTCTTTAGAACTACAAACAATTGCAGAAATAGAATATAATTTACAGCGAAGTAAATATTCTCTAAGGGTAATGGAATCATTTGAATAATGGTTAACATTAAAACTTTTAACTACTTGTGCATGTAGTGCAAAATCAAACCAATATGATTTAGGGATAACTTCTGAAGCTTTATCAAAAATTTGTTCAATAGTTAATCTACGAACATTTTCTTTGGAAATTGAAAATGTACATAAACTTTCTTGATTAGATGATTTTAAACTACCAACACTTGAACTTAAATTACCAAGTTTCTTTGGTGATGATTTAAATTTTGATTTAATTGGTGATGCTTGTGATGGTTGTTGAGAACTTACAGTTGCTGATGGAGGGAACATTTGAAATTGTTTAGGTTGATGTCTATAATAATGGAAATTAATCAGTTTCCAAGATTCTGGATAATCTGCACTAGCATTTAATGTTTCTATATAACAATAATGATCTCCCATTATTATTGATTGATCAATTTGATCTGATGAAGATTTTGGAGTTAATTTAAAATTTGATGGAACTAATGGAGGATAACTTGTAATTATCTTTAATAATTTATCTTTAACCCCTTTAACATTTAAGAATTTAGAATTTGATTGATGACGTTCGGTTAAAATTACAATAACATTTAAACCAGCTAATCTAACTTCAATAGTTGGAGTATTAATAATTTGAAATAATCTGTCACTCAGTTCATAAATATTTTTACCTGAACAATGCTCTAATAATACACAAGTAAAATTTAAACAACTAACTAATAAATTAATATCAGATTCAGATATTAAAATCAATTTAACAAATTCTTCATCTAGTTGATATTTCTTAATTTGTTCTTCAAAAATTTCATCAAATCTATTTAAAACATTAACCCAATGATGTAAATCTCCTCTTGGTCTATTCCATTGCATATTCTCTTGTAAAACATTAGGTAATTCAGCAATTGGACAATTGGTTAATTGATTAATTAAACCTTCTATTGGTTTTGCCATTTCTATCCGATGTCTTCTAATGATCGAATCCATCCTTCTTTTTTCTCTCTCTTTTTTTTTCAATAGATAGGCTACAAGTTTCACACAAACAACAAATTCAAATTAATTTAAAACAAATAACTAGCACTACTTATACCAACTTCAATTGATTGAAAGTGAATTAAATGATAAAATAAATATAATTAATTACTTTTAACTTTGTGTGTTAGTATGTAAAGATCAATCTTTGTAATTATCCCAAATTTCGCACAAATGGTTTTTTTTTAACCTCTACCCACTACTCACAGTCTCTGCTACGATTTGGTGTGAGAGCAAAACATAAACTTGCAGGGGGGATTTAACTAAAAGTTTAGAGTTAAAGATGCCACGAGCTAGAATTAATCTTAGCAATAATACCAATAAGAGTGATAATGGAGATGATAATAGAAATGATAATGGAAATGACAATAAAAATATTAATAAAGATATGAATCAAAAGCAGAGGAGTAATCAAGATAAAGCTAAAGGTGGATTAAATGTTGAACTTCACCCATTTTTAAAAGATATTGTAAGTATACCTCAAATACCAAAAAATCATAATCCATTGAAAAGAAATGTTAGATCTACTTTTGATTCAAGTTCAATTAATCCTTATTTAGAACCTGGTTTTGGTGGTGGTGGAGGTAGAAAGAAAAGAAGTTTACAATTTAATGAGAAGGGGAAGTATATTGAAGAAGGAGAAAAATTAAGAGAAAATATAAGGAAACAACAACAAGAGGATACCAAAGTACAAAATTTAAAAGATAAAGGATTATTAGTAAATGAAGAATTAGGTGAAAATTTATATCATAAATCTTATCCACCAAATATTGAATGGTGGGATACTTTTTATCTTCGGAAAAATAATTATGAATTTGAAGAGAAAGATTTAGTGTTAGATAATGAAATATCACCAATAAGTATATATATTCAACATCCAGTTTTCATTGATGCACCAAACGAAAGACATATGCCTAAGGATAGAGCAATGTATTTAACTAAAAAGGAATTAAAACGTAAGCGTAAAAATGAAAGACAAGAAAGATTTAAATTACAAAGAGAAAGAGTTAAATTAGGATTAGAAGCTCCACCACCACCAAAAGTTAAATTATCTAATTTAATGAATGTTTTAACTAATGAAGCTATTAAAGATCCAACAGCAGTAGAGAAACGAGTTAAAAGAGATATTGAAAATAGATATAAACAACATATAAAAAGTAATGAAGAAAGGAAATTAACTAAAGAACAAAAACATGAAAAAATTCATCAACAACATGAAGAAGATTTAAATAAAGGGTTTTATAGAAATGTTTATCGAATTGATAAATTAATTGATAAACAACATTTTTTTAAAATAAGTAAAAATGCTCAACAATTAGAATTAAAAGGTATATGTATAGTTGATGAAAAAATGACATTATTAGTTATTGAAGGTGGTAATAAAAGTATGAAATTTTATGATAAATTATTAATGAATCGTATTGATTGGAATAAATCTGATAAATTTGATTTAAGTAATAATAAAATCTATAAAATTTGGAGTGGACAAATTAAAGATTTATATTTTAAAAAATGGTCAATTTTAACAACTCATGATGATAATGAATTATATAGTATATTAAATAGATTTGATATAGAGAATTATTGGAGACAATCCATTAATTTTGAATAAATAAAGCTGATTTGATAGAAAAATCCCAAGTCTCTTTTTCGCAACTTCGGATTCCCAATTGAAAAAAAAAAAAAATCAATCAATCTCATATTAAACCATGGCAGGAGGTTATACAATTTTTGGTGCTAAAGTACCAGCACATTATGTATGTATCAATCAATTATCAATGGATTCAAGTTAATATAGATATTGGGAAACAGTATGCCAATGTCGGTACTGTGAAAAATGTTGGAATTCCTTCAACTTGATTCCTTCAACTTGAATCCTCCAATTGAAATGTTGAACATTTCTGATACTAACTAATTGAATAGCTTTCAATGTTAACATTAGCATCAGTGGGAGCCATTGCCTTTTGGCCTCGTTCTCCAGCACCAGCACCAGTTGCAGCAACCCCAACTCCAAAAGCATCACCAAAGGAAGATGACTTTGATTTAGAGAAATTTATCAAGTATGTATTGTTTTATGACCTAAAGTCGCAATTTGCAGATATGGATTTACCATTCGGGAATAACTGGGGTAAAAAAAGGGTTAACCAAATCATAACATTGTCGTGAGATTAGACTACCGTAATATTATTTACAGTAATATTATTTACAGTATTTACAGTAATATTATTTAAGGTTTAATAGAGCAAGATTAGCAATTAAAAAGTCTAAGATTTAAAGACAGAAATGAGTTTTGTCCAGTGTAGCATTTATCTGATCTTTTGAGATCTCATACTAACAAAATTTTCTAGTGATTTAACCAAAGATGAATCTAAATAGAAATATATCTTAAGACATTTTAACATCCCATCACATCACTTTCTATATTCGTCTCTTTTGTTGACAATTGTTTATAACTTTATTTAAGAATTCTAGTGAATACCTCTTAGGTTCAGTTTGTATATATTATTTATCTTTAGTAATTACCAATTTCCAAATCGGATTATCATTAATAATCCTATCATTATCAATGACTTTAAGACTTTCCCAATTAGTTAAACATATAATCATTAGACACACACGTCTTAAAAAATAAAAAAAAAAATGAAAATAAACACACGTAAGACACGTATTGATTACTAACTGAGATTGTCTCTTAGATCATGTTTACTAGATTTTATTTTGTTTATATAGACCATTTATATAGTTAAATTCTTCAATCTTTTTGAAGAAGAAAACAAGGTTTAGGACTATATGCTGTTACTTACTACCTCTGGTACAGACTCTATTCTTTCAAATAATAGATGAAAAAGTTCTTTACTTTCGACGCCTTATTTAAAACAGGGACCTTAATTTCACGTAACAATAAAATCACCAAAAAAGTCTCTAAAAGTCGAGTCGCAAAAGTAAAATAAAGAAAAAAAATAAACAAAACAGCGTGACGCGTACTAATATAAAAGGCATCAAGATTTCCAGAAAGTTTGAATTTTTTTGTTTCTTTCTTTCTGATTTATCCTTTTCATTTCAACAAAAATGTATGTTTATAAAAGAGATGGCCGTGAAGAACCAGTTAGGTTCGATAAGATTACTGCTAGAGTTCAAAGATTATGTTATGGTTTAGATACTAAACATGTTGATGCTGTTGCCATTACTCAAAGAGTTATTTCAGGTGTTTATCAAGGTGTTACTACTATTGAATTAGATAATTTAGCTGCTGAAACTGCTGCTTATATGACTACCATTCATCCTGATTATGCTATTTTAGCTGCTAGAATTGCCGTTTCTAATTTACATAAACAAACTACTAAACAATATTCTCAAGTTTCCAAACAATTATATGAATATGTTAATCCAAAAACTGGTAAACATGCTCCAATGATTTCAAAAGAAACTTTTGATGTTATTGAAAGACATTCTGATGAATTGAATTCAGCCATTGTTTATGATAGAGATTTTAATTATAATTATTTTGGTTTTAAAACTTTAGAAAGATCATATTTATTAAGAATTGATGGTAAAGTTGCTGAAAGACCTCAACATTTAATTATGAGAGTTGCTGTTGGTATTCATGGTGATGATATTGAAAGAGTTATTGAATCTTATAATTTAATGTCTCAAAGATATTTTACTCATGGTTCTCCAACTTTGTTTAATGCTGGTACTCCAAGTCCTCAAATGTCTTCATGTTTCTTAGTTGCAATGAAAGAAGATTCAATTGATGGTATTTATGATACTTTAAAAACTTGTGCTTTAATTTCTAAAAGTGCTGGTGGTATTGGTTTACATATTCATAATATTAGATCTACTGGTGCTTATATCGCTGGTACTAATGGTACTTCAAATGGTATTATTCCAATGGTTAGAGTTTTTAATAATACTGCTAGATATGTTGATCAAGGTGGTAATAAAAGACCTGGTGCTTTTGCTTTATATTTAGAACCATGGCATGCAGATATTTTTGATTTTATCGATATTAGAAAAAATCATGGTAAAGAAGAAATTAGAGCAAGAGATTTATTCCCAGCTTTATGGATTCCAGATTTATTTATGGAAAGAGTTGAACAAAATGGTGATTGGACTTTATTCTCTCCAAATGAAGCTCCAGGTTTACCAGAAGTTTATGGTGATGAATTTAAAGAATTATATGAAAAATATGAAAGAGAAGGTAAAGGTAGAGAAACTGTTAAAGCTCAAAAATTATGGTATTCTATTTTGGATGCTCAAACTGAAACTGGTACTCCATTCATGTTATATAAAGATGCTTGTAATAAAAAAACTAATCAAAAGAACTTAGGTATTATTAAATCATCTAATTTATGTTGTGAAATTGTTGAATATTCAGCTCCTGATGAAGTTGCTGTCTGTAATTTAGCTTCAATTGCTTTACCATCTTTTGTTGAATCTGATGAAAATTCAACTTGGTACAATTTTGAAAAATTACATGAAATTGCCAAAGTTGTCACTCGTAATTTAAATAGAATTATCGATAGAAATTTTTATCCAGTTCCAGAAGCAAGAAATTCTAATATGAGAAATAGACCAATTGCTTTAGGTGTTCAAGGTTTAGCTGATTCTTTTATGGCTTTAAGATTACCATTTGATTCTCAAGAAGCAAGAGAATTAAATATTCAAATTTTTGAAACCATCTATCACGGTGCTGTTGAAGCTTCAATTGAATTAGCTGAAATTGAAGGTCCATATCAAACTTATGAAGGTTCCCCAGCTTCAAAAGGTTTATTACAATATGATTTATGGGAAAGAAAACCAACTGAATTATGGGATTGGGATCTTTTAAAACAAAAATTAGCAAAACATGGTATAAGAAATTCTTTATTAGTTGCTCCAATGCCAACTGCTTCAACTTCTCAAATTTTAGGTAATAATGAATGTTTTGAACCATATACTTCAAATATGTATTCAAGAAGAGTTTTAAGTGGTGAATTCCAAATTGTTAATCCTTATTTGTTAAAAGATTTAGTTGATTTAGGTCTTTGGAATGAATCAATGAAAAATAATATTATTGCTAATAATGGTTCTATTCAAGGTTTAACTAATGTTCCAGATGAAATTAAAGCTTTATATAAAACTGTTTGGGAAATTAGTCAAAAACATATTATTGATATGGCAGCTGATAGAGCAGCTTTTATTGATCAATCTCAATCATTAAATATTCATATTAAAGATCCAACAATGGGTAAATTAACTTCAATGCATTTCTATGGTTGGAAGAAAGGTTTAAAGACTGGTATGTATTATTTAAGAACTCAAGCTGCCGCTGCTGCTATTCAATTTACCATTGATAAAAGTACTATTAATAATGCAAATAATACTGTTGCTGCTATGGAAAAATTAAATCAAAGAAAATACCGTGCTAATGAAAAAATCACTTCAGTCAGTGATTCAGAATCTGTTTCAACTAGGTCAGCTTCAACTGAACCATCATCAGTTGAAAATTCAATTGCTGAATTAAAAATTACTGATGATAAAAAATTAAAAGAAGTTGATGAATCTGATGAAAAAACTGCTGACGCTGTTACCGAAGAAGATATGTCTCAAGATATTTACAGTTCAAAAGTCATTGCTTGTGCAATTAATAACCCTGAATCTTGTACTATGTGTTCAGGTTAAAGGTAATTAACCATATTTGGGTTATGATTTTGTACTATTAGGTAGAGTTTTCGATTTGTTTTTAGTTTGCTTGTTAATTTGTCTGTCACTTCAAGTTATGCCATTTTGATAATGATTGATATTATGTAATTTTTAATAAAGTTTAGAAAAAGAATTATTTATCTTATAAATCTCTCTATCTGAACTTCTTAGTCGATTCGAGTTGAAAAATTTGATGAACTGCCATAAATTCTCAGCCATTTAATTTTCGCACCCAAATTATATACGTTGAAGAAGCTGTTTATATCAAACAGACATCACTAGAACCGTATTAGCGATTTCCAAATTAGTTAAAACTCATATAATACTTATTCAAACAATTATCCGAATCATTCAGGCTTTCCAAGGTTTCGATCTGATCCTTTAATCATTTTAAATCATAGACTCACACGATAATATACCATTTACAATGCCGGATAACATAAGCAGCACAGAAGAAGAAATTGCACTAGACAACCTCAATTTTAACAAGGATAATCAAGTACAAATGAATTCACCAAATGAAGAAGATGAAGAATCACACAGAAATATAGAAGGAGAAGATGAAGATCCACTTTTAGATCAAGAGATACAACAGTTTCAAGAAGATCAACTGCATCCAGTGAAACGATTTTTACGGAGGTTATGGGATGGACCAGATCAACCAGTTGATTTACCTCCTAAACCATTTAATACTGGGATACTAGGGATAATAGAATCAATTCCACATAAATTTGATCAAAGAGTTGGTATTAATTATAAAATTGGGATTTTAACAGTATATGTGATTGCATGGTTTTTAATTGTTTATAATATTCTTTCACCATATTTTACAGTACCACCAGGTATAGAAGGTGCTAATATAAAAGTGGTTAGTTTAGGATGTACCGAACAATTTTGGAAAGGTAGGAATGCTGCATGTGGATTAAATGGTGAAGATTGTCCAACAGCAATGGAAAATGAAGATATTTTTGTAAGATGTCCTGCTTTATGTGATAGAAGTTGGACTTATTCATTAGTTCCAATTGGTGATCAAAGAATAAGATACAGAGGTTATTTCATTGGTGGTGGTGATAAAGTGGAATCTCCAATTAAAGACCAACTTTCTAATCCTTATAGAGCTGATTCATTCATTTGTGGATCAGCAGTACATGCAGGGTTGGTATCTCCATTCTCTGGTGGATGTGCTAGGTTATCATATAAGAGTGGTGCTCAAGTTGGTTTTGAGTCAACATCAGGTCATTATGGTGTAGATGATTCTATTAGTTTCCAAAGTTTTTTTCCATCATCATTTTTCTTTAAGAAACTCAATAGTGGATTTTCATCTCATGAGTATATTCATGGATGTACTGATCCAAGATTACCAATATTAGTAACTAATATTATACTTGGTCTTCCAATAGTTTATCTTGCCAGTGGACCGGTGATATTTTGGGTCATAACTACAGTAGGATTTTGGACAATAGCATTAGCTACTGATCCACCGGTAGCGGTGGATTCAAATGATTTAGAAACATATGCATCATTATTATCAATTGGTTTGGAAAGATTTTTACCAACTTGTTTTATTTTGTACACACTTTGGAAAGCTTCAACTTCAGTCACATTAGCTAAAGTTTCTGATTCATTATCAGTTTCTCATTTATCTAGAGTTATGTATTTCTATCCACCTTTTTGGTTAGGAGTATTAAATAATATTAGTTTTGACAGATTACCAGTAGATAGATTTACTTTAAATGATTTGAAAACTCAACCAGGTGGTGCAATAGCAGTTGCATGTATTGTAACTTCAGTCACTGCATGTGCTGTTATTCAAGCTTTCAAGATATGGCAATCAGGTAAATTTAAAAAATACCTTGTTATTTATTGTTCTTTTATATTTGGACTTACTATAATTTCCCAATTACCAGGCTTAACATTACGTGTTCATCATTATATTCTTGCCATGCTTTTAATTCCTGGATGTTGTACCAAAGGTGTAACTGCGCTTTTATTTCAAGGTATATTATTAGGTTTATTTTTATCAGGAGCAGCTAGATGGGGGTTAGCAGCAATTGCTGAAACTGATACTTCACTTAGAAGAGGTGATCCAAGTGGAGCTATATTACCACCAGAACTTCTTGGATTTGATTTATCTACTGGTTTATTATCATGGGCTGATCCAAAGGGATCAGAAAATCATTTATTTAATGGTGTTTCTATATTAATTAATGATATTGAAAGATATGTGGGAGAGAAAGTATCTAGCGTAAATTTAATTGAATTATTCAATAATTCTACAAACTTAACTACTATGATAGGAGAAACATTAAATAGTAAATTTGTAGTAGATGATGAAAATATTCTGTTATTTATAAGAATTGGTAAGAAAATATTAGGTACCAGTAAATATACTGACTTTTCCAATGCTGCAATTTTGAAATGGCCAAGTGGAGAGTTAACTTTACCAGAACCAGGATTTACATAGTGCAAAAGGGCAAATCTCATCAAACCATACATGGGATATTTAGGTTTTAGTTTTAGTTTTAGTTTTTATTTATAGATATGTAATTAATAGAGGGAAAAAGGTATATACTTTTTTAGTGGAGTGAATTACTAGCATTCGTATCTCGTGTGAGGTGGCTGAAACCCCTGCATCATGTGGGCTCACTATTCATTTTAATCTTGATATTTTCGCAGTACATAAATGGAAAACCCTGTATGATAAAATTAAACTTTGCTTGAAAACTTTTTGACAACAAATTACGATATGATAACTATAACAGGACCAATATCCATTAGATGTGTATCAAGACTTAATATCACGTCAATTCTATATAATTCACGTCCATTCACCACTAAGGCTAGAACTGAAATGGAGAAACATAAAGATGATTTAATACCTAGGGCCAAAATAAAATGGTATTATGCTACTGATATCCCCAATTCCAAGCCATCATGGTATAGTTATAAGAAGACAGAAGAAGCAAAAGTATTTTTGCCATTTTCTGATTATGATTCACTGAGAATTGAAAAACGATATCATAATTATTTCAATCGTTCAGATGATAATGTGACTCCAATTATTGAAGTTAGTGAAGATAAATTATTTCAAGTCAATGTTAAAGATTTTGATTTAAGTCCCGTTTATTGGGAAGGTCCTATTTATGAAGTTAGAAGAGGTCTTTGGTTTACTAGTGATGGGGTACCATTAAGTGCTAGGATTACTGAAGAAATAGAATCAGGTTATAATTTGAGAAGACCATATTTATTTGATGAAGAAAGGAAATTAAATGCTTCAAATCCACCAAACGAATTAAATAAATCTGATCTTGCAAAATTTAATTCAGAAGAAGGTATTGATGGTGAAGAGTTATTGAAAAATGCCGTGAGTGAAGAACAAGATGATACTATTAAATTATCAAATAAACTGGCAGTATTATATTTTAATAATAATCGTGCAGCTATGTTCCCTGATTCAATGATGAATGATTTTCAATTATCTATAATTAGAGGTTTTGGTGCAAGTACAGTATCACTATTGAATGTTACTCATATTCAAAGAGGTTTTAGTTCAGATTTATCAACATCAATTTTCAGTATTCCTGAAAATCCAATCCCATCATTTTTCCAAAGTGAAACACCATCAAAATCTAAATCTAAAACTGAATCCAAATCAACTTCAACAACCTCTAAATCTGATGATGAACCAGTAGTGAAATCCAAAAATTATAGAAATGAAGATGATGGTGATGAAGATAAACAAAACGATGAAATGAAACAAGAAATTGAAGATGATTTTGAAAATGATACTACTAGCGATACCTCAAATAGAGATATTGATCATTTAGTCTTATGTATACATGGTATAGGTCAAATCTTAGGAACCAAATATGAATCAATTAATTTTTCTCATAGTGTTAATATTATGAGAAATACTATGAAAGCTGTATATAAAGAGAATCCTGTTTATCAGAAATTAGCATATGACAAAGATGATAAATCTTCTGAACTGAAATTTAATAATCGAATTCAAGTCTTACCTATTGCTTGGAGACATATGGTTGATTTCCATCCAACTAAATTACCTCCCAATGAATCATCTGACGATCCGAGGTTACCAACATTAACTCAAATAAATGTTGATGGTGTTACATCATTAAGAAATATAATTGGTGATGTAGCATTAGATATTTTACTTTATTATGAAAGTGCATATTTCAATCAAATTTTATCATCTGTTACAGGAGAGATAAACAAAGTTTATCAAGAGTATATGAAAAGGAATCCCGACTTTAAAGGTAAAGTTCATATTTTAGGTCATTCTCTTGGTTCAGCTATTGCTTTTGATATTGCATCTTTACAATATAACAAAATTCCTGAGAATCCAAATCCTAAAACGGATTTATTATTTGATATTGATTCACTTTTCTGTGTTGGATGTCCAGTGGGGGTATTTAAATTATTAAGTCAAAAAAATATAGTTAATAGGAAAGAATTACCTGAAGATTTTAATCCAAGAGAAACAAATTTAACATTCTCATCACCTAAAGCTAAAAATTTATATAATGTATTCCATCCATGTGATCCAATTGGTTATAGAATTGAACCACTAATTAAACCAAGATTTTCAAATTTTAAAGCTGAAGAAATTCCATTCGCTGTAGAAGGAATAAATACTCAAATTAAAGGATTAACTAGTTTTACTGAAGATTTACAAGATAAGATAGCCAGTGCAACTAGTTGGTTTTTGAAAACCAAGAGAAGATCAAAATTAGCTGATGGTATAAGAGATAAATTTATTGATGAAAATGCATTAGGTGAAATTGTTAGTAGTATTGTTAAATCTGAAGATGAAGAAGTTGAAGTTAAATCTAAGGGTCAACTATCGACTCCTGATTTGAAAATTTTATCTAGATTTAATAAAGATGCGAGAGTTGATTATTGTTTACCAATGGGGGTTTTCGATATATCTTTAGTATCAGCTATAAGTGCCCATGTATCATATTTTGAAGATCAAAATACTTCAGGATTTGTTATGTCCAAATTATTATCCCCAGAAGAAACAGTGACTTCAAAAGTAGTTTTATATAAACAATTACAAGAGTGAATATGATAAATACGAAATAAATAAACGAACAATTAGAAAGAAAAAAGCTTAGTCCTCTATTTTTATTATTATTATTATTGCTATTTATACCTACTCAATTAATAAATCATCTATACTTTGTTCAGCATCATGTTTAATTAACTCCAACATACCTTCAGGTAATATTGGAGTATTTTCATTATCTACAATATATCTGAAAGGCATTTCAGTTGATTCATATTTATTATATCTAATTTCAGGGTAATCAATAAACTTAATTTTACCAAATGGGGTACCATGATCGACAATCCTTTGAGTAGTTCTAATTGCTGTATCAGTAGTCATTTGAAGTTCACCTAATCTTCTACCGGCTAAACCATATTTTTTTCTTAAAATACCAGTTCTATCGATTCTTGGATGAGAACCTAAGATTCCACCAAATACGAAATAATCGAATTTTGGTTTATCTTCAGGAACTAATTCGGTTTCTGCAGCTGGATCTAATAAACAGACCTTGGAAGTATCTAATCCTCCTTCAATATTAACACATTCTTTAGTTGTCCATTGTAAACCTAAATCTAATAATCTTTTTGGAATATCTGATTCGGTTGTATTTTCTGGTAATGATGATAAAATTAAATTTTCATTACCAACATCTTTTATTATTTGACTATATTCAAGGATGACCCATTCAGAAAATCCAACTTCCATATGTTCAATTATGTATTTCATATTTAAGTTCTGAAGTGTTGAGTTTTGAATTCGAATTTGAATTTTGAGATGCGATGGAGACTAGATTTAAAGTATGAGAATGAGAAAGCCCAGGGTGCAAAAGAAGAGAAGAGAAAGACTCCACAAATAAGTATATTAATATTCACTGTACAGAAGGAAAGGAACTATTTTTTAGAACAACAACTTGAATCAGAAGAAGTTTTATTAAAAGCTAATCTTGAAGTAGTATCAACATTTAAAGAACAAGAATCTATACCATTTTTACCAGCTTTAACTTCTCTTGTAGTTCTAGCAAATGATGGTTTAACATCTAAGACTGGATTTTCAGTGAAAAGATGTCTTGGACGTAACATTAATTCAAAAATTTCAGTTGGCATAACTGGGAAATCTTCAGGAGCTGGGAAATGAGTAATACCGAAAGTATGAAACATAACAATATCAGTATCTTCAATTTTATCACTACCATCCCCAATCCATTTTCTCATACCTCTTAAACCATCACCACTCCATTGTGCAACATGATCACCTGATGGATATAATCTACCATAACCAAAATCTTCATCTTTATAAGGAATAACTTCGATAGTATTTTCAGCCCAAGGAGCTCTTTTCCTAACTAAAGAACCAGGTTGAGCTAAAACAGGTGGACAAAAGGTTGAAACTAATTTATATGAAGCAGGTTTTTTAGAATGTTTATTAATTGATTTTGGATTAAATAAATCCCAAGATCTTGAATATTTTGATTCGTAATTGGTTAAAGAATCTTTAACAGTTTTAAAAGTAGTCTTTTCTGAAAAAAATGCATTACCATAAACATTTTCTGGAGT
This sequence comes from Yamadazyma blattariae, assembly GCA_030581595.1. NCBI lineage: Eukaryota > Fungi > Ascomycota > Pichiomycetes > Serinales > Debaryomycetaceae > Yamadazyma > Yamadazyma blattariae. Next base: position 455,954 of record JAKTTU010000006.1, on the reverse strand, counting down.
ACCAGTCAAAAATGGCGATGGTTTAGCATCAGCCATAGCGGCAGAATTCCCTTCACCATCAATTCTTGGATGTAATCTTAAAGAAAATAAATGTTGATGGTTATGAGCATTAACTTTAGGATAAACAACGGTACCCCAAGGACCAATATCTTCATCTTCATCGCAAATAAAAGTATTTAAAATACCAGTTAATCTAACTTCTAATTTAATTGTACCATCTTGTCTTAAAATCCAATATAAACAATATTCATAATTTGCAGCTGTGAAAATTTGTGATATAATTAATTTTTTACCTCTAGTGGCAATAGTAGTTTGGAAATCATCTCTAAAATCGGAATGTTTAAATAATAATCCATCATCTTCTTCATGAATACAAATAGCATTTCTAATAGTTGTTGGTTCACCATATTTATCAGTAAAATGAGCATCTAAATAATGGATTACCCCTTTACAATCACAACCTAAGGATAAAGGATTAGTACAATTACCTGCACCATATTCCCCAATATCTAAAGCATGCTTTCTTTGATGGGGGAAATCTGGATTACCATAAGGAACAATCATTTCACTTAAAGAAATTCTATGAAATAATGGTCTGACTTTACCATGATCATTATAACTCATATCACTTAAAACAATACCTTCCCTATAATTGAAACCAATATGAAATTTAAAATTTGACCATGACATTGAATTACCAATCATATCAAATGAAACCCCTTGAGGTTGAGTAACATTAATTGGAGTATCATCAATTCTATAACCACTTGGATTTTCTTTAGTTGAAAATCTATCAGCAACTGATTTTGGATGGAAATTAGCATGTTTATGTTTACTAACTTTTCTTCTTCTATTTGGAATATCAATAAATATAACTTTTTTTGCATTCATATCAACAATAGGGCAAAAATCTAATGGATGAGAATAATGTGAATCATCTTCATCAGATCTCCAATACATTAAAGCTTGTTGCAATCTTAATGAAGCACCCCATCTTTCATCATAACCAATAGTCCAAGCATCACAATAAATATTTTTCATATCATCAGCTGGAACTCCACTTAAAATACATTGTTCAATTACGGTTGGATCATTTCTAATAATATCTTCAGTTGCTTGTAAATCAGCAGCAGTTAAAATTGGTTGAGAACCTTCAACATGTTTTAATTGTAAAACTTCACCAGTTGGAATATCAATAACCCCTTCTTCTAAACCAGATGATCCTTCAATAATAACAACAAAATAAGCTAAACGTGGAGGAATTGAACCTTTTGATTCTTTCCATTTATAATATAAATTTTTAGGAGGTTCTCTTAAAGTAATAGTGTTGAAACCAACAGTTTTACCACTGAAAACTTCTTTTAAAATTGATGAAACATATTTAATTTCTTGTGGTGATAACTGATCTAATGGATGTAATGGTGGTTGAGGAGCAGTTCCAGAAGATTTTAATTGACTAGCAAATTGTTGTAATCTTTGCATCTCAAATTTATCAGACTATTTATCAGAATACTTATCAGAATACTATCTAGTACTATCTTGATGATCTGTAGAATACAAATAACTATTCAAGATTGTTGATGGTGATGAAAAACTTTTCAAAAGGATAGGTCTGGTATTTTATATTAATGAGGGTGTTTACGCATAATCCTTATCACCAACTGGACCTAAAACAGTTACAATTTCCCTCGGGGAAATCTTTGCCTAATTAGGCCTAAAACCACAACTTTTCAAATCTTACGTTTATGTACCTAATTAAGTAATTGTAACAGATTTTTACATATATGACAATAAATTAAATCTATTCGTTGGATTCTATTCCTTAAATCTATTCCTTATTTTAATGGTTATTCACAAAAGATTAAAATCATAGACAACTAGAGTTTCATAGTGAGTATTTCAAAGTGGGAAACAGACTCAGTGGAAAGATTATGTCAAAATTGCGTCGCATCACTATACCCACTAAATTTCTATCGCAATTTACCATAAACAGACCGACTTAATTACCATGACTTTAATAGGTAAACTCTAATGATTCTGGTAATGATTAAAGCATTCGAACTTGTAATAGTCAGAATCAAACATATTTACCAGTTAATATATTCACCAGTTAATACATTCACCAGTTAATACATTCACCAGTTAATACATTCACCAGTTAATACATTCACCAGTTAATACATTCACCAGTTAATACATTCACCAGTTAATACATTCACCAGTTAATACATTCAGTATTTGAACTATCAAACCAATTCTTTCTACTTAAATCTGATTTCTTACAAGATTTTGATGAGACTTGAAAATTAAGCCATTACAATATTGTCCATTTTTAATTAACATTCTTATTAAACTAATTATAATTAGTCCTTTGAATTTTAAAATATCTATAATTCTTTATCTCTTAAGATTTTCTGGCATCCAAAATTTCCAAATAATGATCTAGAAATAATTTAGGTAACTTGCTGATTCCTACTATATCAAACCTGTTTATCAATTCGAGTTGACTCTGTGGTAATAAGAGCGTTATCCTTTGGGTGTTTCAAGTAACTATGAACTCCATACGAAAGTTTTTCACAAATTTATAAGATGCAGTTGAATCCATCAATGTCAGCAGATAAATAACTTCTTCAAAGGTATTGCGAACAGTAGGAAACAGCTTAAATTCATATATGATATCTTTATTTTCACTATTTCATCATAAACACCAATTGATACACCTTTAACAAGATCATAATATGATTAGGGTTAACCAAAGATAGTCCTTTTGAAATCTAACTGAAGTGATATTATAAATGCTTAATGATTTGTTAATATATATTCCCCAGACCAGAGATGAATTCATTTTAGGAGGTGTGATATCTTAGTTGTTGAGTTATAATGCATTCAAACACCAATTTTGAGCCAAATCTCGTTTTCTTTGATTAGCCAGCCAGCTAAGAAATTTATAAATTAGTTATTAAATATAAGAGTATAATCTGTTGATTTAGTATAAGAGAGTAGGAAATACTTGATTATATATTTTACAACGCCGCATTAATTTTTTTTTGTAATGAAACAATTTTAAATTCAATCATTATAATCCAAACGATTAAAGGAATAATTAAAAAACAAGAAACATTTAAACTAATTAAACAATTTAAAAAAATCTGTTTAAAATCAATTAATTTATTACTTAAAAACTTTAAACTTTCAGTAACGGAACAATTTAAACAATTATTGAATGATATTGAATGATGTAAATAATTCAATAATATTGAAGTCAAAAAATTTATATTGTTGTTGTTATTTATATTATCTTGGAAAATATTTTTATCCTTGATTAAATTAGTTATTAATATTAATGAATTTATAATTAAATCATTGGATAAAATAAATAAAATGTTTAAAATAATAATGATTAAAAAATCATAGATCCAAGTGAAATAAATAATTAAATTGAAAATATTTAAATCGTTCATAACTGTATGGAAACAATCTTTAAATTTTAAAAAACTATCAATTATGAAAAGTAAATGAATTGAAATGAATAAATGATCATATTTAATTTTAAATGATTCATTAGAATAGATGGTACCTGAAGTATTTAAGATGAATCTTTCAGGTACGATAAATCCTAATAAAATTACTAATAATATGAAAGTAATGCAAAGTTTTAAAAACCTTTTCTGACTTGGTTTGAAATGTGATGATTTGACTGAACTTGAAGTTGGAGTGGTGTTTGTATTTGTATTTGTATTTGTATTTGATGATGAAGTTGATAAAGATGCAGAAGAATTAGAAGAAATTAAGGACAAACTTTTTTCTTTATCTATAATTTCAAAACTCACTCTCTTCTCATCATCAGATTCTTCAGAAAAATTAGTTAAATAATTTCTTAATTTATAAACATTAACAACAAAAATCTGAAATATGGATAAACTAATAAAACAAATTACAAAAATTTTAAAATTTTTAAAACTCAATTCAAAATTTAATTTTTCATTCCAATTAATTTCAAATAATTGTAAATTATTTGATTTATATTTCAAATAAATATTTTTCAAATTTTCAACATCTAATATGATATTATTAATTATTAAACTATTAATAATATTCCAAAAACTTAAACTTATAATTGATATTGTAAAACATTTTGCTGTATGTTGTAAATTAAGTTGATATGATCTTAAACAATAAAAAATTATAGTTATTAAACTTAATATAATCAGAATATGGGTATATTTAAAATCAATTTGATCATTGTAGTATTGAATATCTTCAATTAAGTCATCGTATAAACCATCATATGAACCATCAGTCATGTCTTTTCTTTTCTATATTGTATGTCTCTTTTAACTCGTTTATCGTATTAAATTTTAAAATCTCAAAGTATTTATCTTCTGTAGTTTAACTAATCAATAGTAACTTCCTTTAATACTTTACGTCTTCTAAAACTAACTTTAAGATCTTAAAAATAAGGAATCTCTTTAAGATATTTTGTAAAACTAAATATTTTATAAAAAAGATATTTTATAAAAAAGATATTTTGTGTAAAAGATATTTTTCAATTTGTAATGAGATGGTTTGAACCCTATGCCGCTTTTTAAATTGCCTAAAAATAACCACCTAACAAATTCTAAATTCTAACAATTACCAATTACCAATTGATTAACTCTTTGTATACTAAACCACTTAACTTTGACTATAAAATACTAACCAACTTTTCAATCTTTTAAAATATCCAGCTAAAAGCAATATGAAAAAAATAAAAATTGAATGTGTGATATTTAAAACATTATATAAAAAGAAGACAGTGTGGCCGATTAAACCGTATTTCTGCCAAAAACTACCCTTTACAAATAGACAAAGGGAAAAAATCTTAATTAGTAATGGTCAGGTGAGCAGCAATAGAGCAAGAGAGTTTTATCATCAAATCGATTAACAATATGATTGGTTGATATCAGACTATACATCATTATACCATCATCTAATACAATTATATAGGAATGATTATCAATAATATAAGTTAACTAGATTAAGGTGTATATTGGGCTAATTAATATTTTTTTCATGCGTTATTGTCAGTCGCACTTTTATGCATGTAATTTAACTCTTGAACAGGAAAATTGTCTAAGAATTTGTTTTTATCTTCCGGGAGGCTAAAGGGATGACTGAAACTTTAACCTTATTATATGAATTTAGGTTACAAATAAATGTTGATTGAGAAATTAATAGAGAACTCTACCAGGAAAGTGAATGTAAATACAAACAAGGGGATTACCCAGTAAAAACAACGGGAGGGTAGCGTACAGTAGTGTGTTGAGAAAATAGTGTTGAGAAAAGAGATTACAAGAGAGAGTACAGAAAACAGAGGGTAGAGGTAGAGAAGAGGATAGAGAAAGGATAAATAAATTTCATGTTAACAAAACAATTTTCAAAAAAAAGAACCTATAATTTATCATAGTATTCTTCATAACCTGGAACTTCTGGTTTTAATCCAGTTCTTTCTCTCTTTGCTTTAACAATTTGACCTGGTTTTGAGGTAGGATCAGTTGGATCACCACCTAAAGCTTGCCAATGATCAAAGATTAATTGAGGGAAAGCTTGACCACCAGTAGCTTGTCTTAAATCACCAGTGAAACCAAAAGATTCATTAACTGGTAAATAAGCTTTAATAGTAAATAATGGAGTACCTGGTCTTTGTTCTTCAGAAATAACTTGACCTCTCTTTTTATTTAAAACAGAGTAAATACCACCAATAGCATTTTCAGGACATTGAATTTCACATAAGAAAACTGGTTCTTGAATAGCTGGTTCAGCTAATAACATTGAAGCATAAGTAACTCTTCTCATGGTTGGAATAATTTGACCACCACCTCTATGGATAGCATCAGCATGTAAAGTAACATCTAAAATATTAACTCTTAAAGATCTAACTGATTCACCCATTAATGGACCTTCTTTAGTAGCCCATTGGAAAGCAGCAACAACTGAATCTTTAATTTCATTCAAGTATTGAACAGCTTTAGTTTGATCAACAACTAAATTAGGACCGTTACCATCTGGACCAAAACACCAAATTTTTCTAGCATCAGTAACTTCCCAACCATGTTTATCAGCTAAAATTCTTGCTCTAGCTTTAAAATCATCTCTTGGATTAATAACACCACCTTCAATATCTAATGAAACTTCTTCATCTAATGGTTGAGCTTTAACATAAATTCTATTATGTTTATTTGGAGATTTTGATAAAGCAACCATTGATGATTCACCTTCAACAGTTTCTCTATAAGAAACAATTGGTGGAGAAATTTTTAATGGGATACCAGCATGATCATTTTGTAAATCATTTAAACAAATTTCTAAATGTAATTCACCTGAACCAGCAACAATATGTTCACCACTTTCAGACATTTTAGTTAAAACACAAGGATCAGATTTTGATAATCTCTTTAAACCTTCAACTAATTTTGGTAAATCATTAGCATTTTTAACTTCAACAGCAACTTCAACAACTGGTGAAACTGAAAATTTCATAACTTTCATATTATGAGAAGTTTCATTAGTGGTAATAGTACCAGATTTTAATAAAAATTGATCAACACCAACTAAACCAACAATATTACCAGCTGGACAATCATCAATTGGTTCAACAAATCTACCCATCATTAAAACAGTTCTTTGGATAGCTTTTAAGAATAAATCTTCCTTTTTACCAACTTGATAATTTGGACCTTGAATTCTAACTTTTTGACCAGATTTAACAGTACCGGCGAAAACACGACCGAAAGCATAAAATCTACCTTTATCAGAAGTTGGAACCATTTTAGAAACATAAACCATTAAATCACCATTTGGATCACAATTTTTAATTGATTGATATGATGAATCATCATGAGGACCTTCATATAAAGTTTCAGCTCTATAAGCTTGAGCAGTAACTGGGGATGGTAAATGAATAACAATCATTTCTAATAAAGCTTCAGCGGCTGGTAAGAATTTTCTCATAACAACTTTTAATAAAGCTTTACCTTCTAATTCTTTTTCATCACCTTTTAAATTAATTTCTAATTTTTCTAATAAAGTTGGAATTTCAGCTTTTTTGAAATTCATAATAGCATTAAATAATCTAAAGATTGGATCTAAAACAAACATATTAAAAGCTCTTTCTAATGGTTTACCATCAGCATCTTTATCTTTATTAGTCCATTTTTTAGTTTTTGGATTAAAGTATGAATCTCCCCATAATCTTTCCATCATTTTAATTCTATCAACACCAAATTTTTTAGAATATCTAGTAGCAAATTGTCTAACAGTAAAAGCCCAACCATGTAAACCTGAAGCGAAAGCAACAGTACCTTTATAAGGATAAACTTGACAATCACCTAAAACTGGATCAACATAAGTTGCAATAATAACATTAACAGATTCAATAGTTCTTTGGAAAGATTGATATAAATCTTCTTTAGTAACTTGTAATTCTAATAAAGCTCTATCAACTTTATTAATAACAACAACTGGTTTAATTCTTTCACCTAAAGATTGTCTTAAAACAGTTTCAGTTTGAACACAAACACCTTCAATACAATCAACAACAACTAAAGCACCATCAGTAACTCTTAAAGCAGCAGTAACTTCTGAAGAGAAATCAACGTGACCTGGAGAATCAATTAAATTAATTAAGAAAGAATTACCAACAGTTTTTTGAGTAATTTCTTTAACATCATCATCTTCCATTGAAGCATATAATGAAATAGCAGTAGATTTAATAGTAATACCTCTTTCTTGTTCATCTTTTCTAGTATCAGTGAATCTAGCTTCACCAGCTTTAGCAGCTGAAATAATACCAGCTTTTTGAACTAAAGAATCAGTTAAAGTTGATTTACCATGATCAACATGAGCAATAACTGACATGTTACGAACATTGGTAACTTTATCCATTAAATCACGGATTTGTTCAATAGTGAAAGCAACTAAATTCGTTAGTAAATAAAATTCTTATAACATACTTAAGTTTTTCAAGTCAATGGAAAAAAAACCGTATCAAAGTGAGAAAATTTTTTTGCACAGATGAGGGCGGGATCAAATGAATAACCATTCTTTGGCAAATAAACCAATTCAATTAGTTTCAATGGATATCAACAAATTGATTCTATTAAACCCCATTGCCTATAGCCATGAACCAAAAGAAAAATCGGTGGGAAAAAGACCAAAAAATGGGTAATGGGGGAATTGAATTTTTTGCTGACAAAAAAAAAACTTAGTATCCTCACCATCAACCCACCCTTTGAAAAATCCAACCCAATTTTTCAATGAGAAAAACCACAGGCTGAAGTTTCTGTTGACTGTCATCTCGATGGAACCAATTGTAACTCATAAATGTCTTGTCTTTCCCTGACTTGTAAACTGTGTATTTGGTGTAATAGTCAAACATACCCATTTTTAATAATTAATAGTTTATACCGTCTATGAGGAGGAAAAAAAAAAATTCTCATCCTCAATGAAATGAAAAATTTTTCAATAGAAGTCGTGTCGTGGCCGGAACATGTCTGGGACACACCTACTTAGTGTCTGGACCTAACACTCAATTATCTCCATTAATTAAGTTAACTACCATAAAGTATTAAGTATTATAAGTATAAGTATTATAATTATAAGTATTATAAGTATTATAGGTATAAGTATATAAGTATAAGTATTATAAGTATTATGGGTATAAGTATAAGTGATACTATTATGAGAATATCTATCAGATACTCTGTAGATTCTAAGATTATGAACACAATCTCTTTATCTTAGAAATACTATCATTAGTACTTAGATCGTTACCATGATAGTTAGAGATTGAAAATGAAAAGGTCTGAATCAGTGGAAAAACAAATCTTGTTTAATTACCACCTCCTCTGAGATGTAGATATGCAAGATTTTATATGAAAATCAAGATATTGAAATTACAACGACAACCGAAGTCACCATTAATAGAAACCCATAATAGAAACCCATATTAATACTAATGTTGAAACATTTGAATTGTGTAATTTGACTTTCCTAGTTATTGGTTAAACAACCAGTAGAAAATAGAATACTGATGAGAGATTGTAAACTATCAGTGATTCCCTAAAACTCTAAAAAAAAGAGTGGAAATGATTCTATTCCAATTGATCTTCTTTGAATCAATGTACATAAGTACTAATAATTAAGATGTTTATATACGTATAATATTATAATAATATTATATGTATATGATTATTTGAAATTTCTAACTCACCTCATCACCATTAATCACATCTCCATCTAACTCGATCTAACTGCTCAAAATTAAAAATTTCGCAGGAGTCAAATGGAAGTAACAGTATTAATATCAGGATCAGGATCAAATTTACAATCATTAATTAATTGTGAAAAGGCAGGAAAGTTGAATGGAACTATCACCCAAGTAATTTCTTCCAATTCTAAAGCTTATGGACTAATTAGAGCTAATGAAGCCAATATATTAACTAAAAGTCATGAATTAAAAAATTATTATAAAGGTATACCAAAGGAAGATAAATCTAAAAGATTAGAAGCAAGAGAAATTTTTAATAAAGATTTAGCTAATTTGATTATTTATGGTAATATTAATGGTACTCAAGATAATAATTATAAAAAACCAAATTTGATCGTTTGTGCTGGATGGATGTTAATTTTATCACCAACTGTTTTAAAACCATTAGAAGCAAATAATATTACTATAATAAATTTACATCCAGCGTTACCAGGAGCATTTGATGGTACTCATGCCATTGAAAGAGCTTGGAAAGCAGGTCAAGATGGGGAAATTGAAAAAGCTGGAATAATGATTCATAAAGTAATTACTGAAGTTGATAGAGGTGATCCAATATTAGTTAAATATTTAGATATAATTAAAGGTGAAACTTTAGAATCTTATGAACAAAAAGTTCATGATTTAGAACATGTAGCAATTGTGGAAGCTACTAATATAACATTAAAAAAATTAGCGAATAATGAACCTATTTAAAGAGTAAAAAATAATAGATGAAAAAAATTATAGATTAAAAAAAATAATTTTGGTTAAAATAGGTTGCACACAATTTTGGCAAAAGTATATACAGAAAACAGAATAAATAGATATATTGATTGATTCTCTATAAACACCTAGAATTTAGTTTTTCTTTAATGAGAGTTATAAAAAACAGAAGTTAATTTAAATTAAAATATTAATTTGAATTAATTTATAAATTTTTAATAACTTGTTCAGTAAAATGTTGAGTTGAAGCACTACCTCTTAAATCACCAGTTCTATTTTCTGGACCTGAAGCAATAGTAGTTTTAACAGCATTATCAATTTTATCAGCATATTCATTTAATCCCATATGTCTTAACATCATAACTGATGATAATAATAAAGCAGTTGGATTAGCTAAACCTTTACCAGCAATATCAGGAGCTGAACCATGAACAGCTTCAAAAATTGAAACTTTATTACCCATATTACCTGATGGAGTTAAACCTAAACCACCAATTAAACCTGATGATAAATCTGACATAATATCACCATATAAATTTGGCATAACCATAACAACATCTTTATAATCTGATGGATCAGCAGTTAATTTTAATGAAGTATTATCTAATAATTCATAAGATAATTTAACATCAGGATATTCTTGACCAACTTCTTTAGCAGTTTCAACGAATAAACCATCAGATAATTTCATAATTGAAGCTTTATGAACAACAACAACATGAGGTTTATTAACAGTTTTAGCATATTCAAAAGCATATCTAATAACTTTTTCAGAAGCTGGTTTAGTAATTAATTTAATACTTTGAACAACACCTGGTACTATAGTATGTTCAATACCAGAATATTCACCTTCAGTATTTTCTCTAATTAATACAGTATCAACATTTTTATAAGGAGTATCATAACCAACAATACTTTGACAAGGTCTAACATTTGCAAATAAATTAAAAGTTCTTCTTAAAGTTAAATTCATTGAAGAATGACCTTTACCAACTGGTGTTGCTAATGGACCTTTTAATGCAACTAAATTTTTATTAACTGAATCAACAGCTGGTTGAGGTAAAGTAGTTTTACCATCAATTAATAATGGTGTAACATCAACTGGTTCCCAATCAATTGGAACATTAGCAGCAGCATAAATATCTTTAACAGCTTTTGAAATTTCAACACCAATACCATCACCTTCAATTAAAGTAACAGTATATTTACCATTTGCATTTTTAGTACCAGTAAATTGACCTGGAATATAACTTCTAGTTAATCTTGGATTAATGGCTTGTTTAGCTAATTGTTTGAACATCCTTTAAAATTAAAAAAATTTAAAATCTATTTGTATTTGAATTTATTAGTTTTCAAGATATTTTTACAAAATTGATTTGAGGTAAAATTTTCAATTCGGACTCGATTCAGCTTGTCCAATAAAATTTGATGAGATTTTGTACCGGGTACTACCATGTTATATGAAGAGCTTTAAAAACTCACAAACTAAAATTGATTTACATATAGATGATTTTCAAGACAGTCTAACAGTAAGTAGAGTCTATTATAGTATAGTATGATGTATATGGTACATATGGTATATATGGAAGATGTGGGACGGGATTGTAGAGGTGTTGTGGCTGTTGTTGTTGATAATGGGTTAAATTGCGTTAAAACTCCTAAACTAATCAAAAAATCTTAGATGCTGAGACTCCGAACTTGGCTGCAAATTAGCCATGGAAAGATGATTAAAATTATTATTTTACATGTTTAATATAATTTAAATAATTCGGACATTGACCAATATACTCTATAGGTCTAACGTTTTGATATAAGATAGTAGTAGATGATCTGTGAAAGAAAATAATGATCCCAAAGATGAATCTGGTCCCAAAGATGAAAATGATATGAAATAATAAAAGAGAGAGTAAGAACAATTAAGAAAGGAAATGATGAAAATCAATTATTAAAAATCAATTATTAACTAACTACAATAAGGCAAGTCTTCAAAAATGTAACTTAATTACATCAAATTGTTTTTTGTTAAAGACTTGCACGCAGTCTTTATAAATCAATAACAGCTCTAATACAATCACCATTATGCATATCTTCAAAAGCAGTATTAATTTTTTCTAATGGATGTCTGTGAGTTATAAATTCTTCAACTTTTAATTTACCATCTAAATAATCATCAACTATACCAGGTAATTGTGATCTACCTTTAACACCTCCAAATGCAGCACCTTTCCAAACTCTACCAGTAACTAATTGGAATGGTCTAGTTGAAATTTCTTTACCAGCAGCGGCAACCCCAATAATAATTGATTGACCCCAACCTTTATGACAAGCTTCTAAAGCAGATCTCATTACATTAACATTACCAGTACAATCAAAAGTAAAATCACAACCACCATCAGTCATTTCAGTTAATTTATCAACAATTGTTGTTCCTTCAGGTAATTTCATTGAATTAACAAAATCAGTTGCACCAAATTTTTTAGCCCATTCTTCCTTTTTATCATTAATATCAACAACAATAATTTTAGCTGCTTTCCTTTCTAAAGCACCTTGAACAACTGATAATCCAACACAACCTGCACCAAAAACTGCAACATTATCACCAGCTTGAACATTGGCAGTTATAGTAGCAGCACCATAACCAGTAGTAATACCACAACCTAATAAACATGTTTTATCATAAGTTGCCTTTGGATTAACAGTAACAACTGAAATATCAGCAACAACAGTATATTGAGAAAATGTTGAACATCCCATAAAATGTAATAATTTTTTACCTTTACAAGTAAATCTTGAAGTACCATCTGGCATAACTCCTTTACCTTGAGTTGCTCTAATTTTACCACATAAATTGGTTTTACCACTTTTACAAAATTTACATTCTTTACATTCTGGGGTATATAAAGCAACAACATGATCACCAACTTTAACATTAGTGACACCTTCACCAATTGATTCAACAATACCAGCACCTTCATGTCCTAAAATAACTGGAAATGCACCTTCTGGATCAACTCCACTTAATGTATAAGCATCAGTATGACAAACCCCGGTATTAATAACTTTAATACGAACTTCATGAGCTTTTGGAGCTTCAACTTCAATTTCTTCAATAGTTAATGGTTTACCGGCTTCCCAAGCAACGGCAGCTTTACAAGTAATAGTCTAAAGATTGTTAGTAATCCATTGAACAAAACTAAAACAAATTCAATTCAATTTACTGAATCTGGTTCAATTGATTTGTGAAAACAATTCTTGAAATCGATGAGACTAAAGTAGTTATATAAAAACTAAAGTAGTTATTCAATTCCAAAAAATTCCATTTCTTATATAATACATCCTTCCTAATCACTTTAAATCAATTAAATTATTTATCTTGAAGTAAATACATACTTTTCCAACTGTATCTGACATTATTAATTATTAATTATTAATTAATAGTTTTCAAGTTCTTGCAGAATTCCACTTCTTTTTATATCAAATCGACGCACTATCGGTTTTGATTACTTAATCTAGGAAAGGATTCCTTAACCTTGTTTTCAGGATGAATATTTCCCACCTGCTGCAAGTGGATGTCGTCCCGTTTTAGATTGATCTAAAGAATTCGCTAGTAACTAAGTGTGCTTGATAAATATGAAATTACTATAGTTAATGAAGGGAGAATTGAGTCTGATGAAGTTGAACTACAAGAATGACTATGACCTTGTATTAAAAAATACACTAAATAAAGTGGTGAATGTGTGGATCTAATTCATCATCGCACCAACCTTAGTACCAAGTCGATGGGGGAAAGTGATCATAAAAGCATTGATTATTTGACCTACCATTCGATGAGTCTCATATTTTCTTTTATATTATATTTGATTACTCATCATAAGTAATACAAGGATACTTTTAAGCTTTCTTCTGGATGATTTAATGACTATTACCTAGGTTTTATAAGAAACTGAATGAATTTGGCCGCACGGAGAGTTTAAATCTGAATATCTTGATTTTGAGGGTGTCTAAGACATTCATTTAGTAGAGATTTCAAAGCACAACCGAAGCTATATATCGATCCTTGAAACATCAATTACGACAAAATGGCTGCAATTCTAATCTATAATATACTGTTATTTTTGTTTCTTCACAGCATGTTCATATTCATATCTTAAATTATTTAGTTGATTTGTATTTCATTAACTTTTAATCATCAAATTAACCTTGTAGTTGCTACGATCTAAATTTTTCAATACCCGAGTGATTTTTCTGATTTCGTTATTTAAATATCTTAAAAACCAAGTATTTGGGTTTGAAATCAATTAAACTGAGTTTCACCTAATTAGACTTCTTCCTTAAGAAGTCAAAGTTTTTGCTTGGTTTTTAATTTCAATTTATAAGCAAAAATATCGAATCATACTTTATTGAAAAACTTCTGAGGTATATTATTGTAAAGTGATAGGTGTAACTCTTGAGCTATTGGATGACATAAATGAATTACTAATTTAATATTGAAGTTGACTCGTCTGTTGACCTAATTATACTTTGCTTTAATTCTAGTCTTTTTCTTTGTTTTATTAATTAAGTTAAAAAAAAAAAATCTTTGTTCCCAAAAAGGATTTAGCAAATTTTGCAACTAATGAAAAATTATAAAATTTTAAATCATTAAAAAGTTATGATTTAATATACTCATCTGAAAGCCAAGACTTTGGTTAAACATCAGAGATTTTAAAACTTTTAAAAACATAACTCTAAGGTACTCAAATCTACCCATTTTCCAAGATCTGTGCATTGTATATCACGAAAATATTATTTTTTCAAAAAAAGACTTCGTGGCCAAGCTGGTTAAGGCGTGTGACTGTTAATCACAAGATCGAGAGTTCAATCCTCTCCGAGGTCGTTTACTTTTTTATTACTATTATTTATGTATTTTTTTTTTCATACTACCCTTAAACCAATACTACTGTTACGTTCAATTGATGTTGGTATACTTACAAGACTTGCAAAAATCTGTCGTGGAAAGAGGATTTGCAAAACGGTACTAAAAATAGACAAATTAAAATTAAAATTAAAATTAAAATTAAATCGTTTCTTCGTTTCTATAAAATTACACAGCAAGAATCTTTTGGTTTTTCATTTACTAGTAAACTCGTCCTAGTTGCAAATTCGAATATATCATCAACACCTTCACCAGTTAAAGCTGAACTTTCTAAATATTTTTTTGCTTGAATTTGATCAGCTGCTTGTTCACCTTGAGCTAATTGAACAAATTTTTTTGATTTATTATTGGTTCTTAAATCTTTTTTCAATCCAATTAATAAGTATGGAGTATTTGGACAATATTTTCTTACTTCTTCAACCCATTTTGTTTTGGCACTTTCTAATGAATCTGGTTGATCAATTGCAAATCCTATTAATAATAAATGAGAATTAGCATAACTTAATGGTCTTAATCTTTCATATTCTTCCTGTCCAGCAGTATCCCATAAAGCTAATTGAACGGCTTTACCATCAATTCTACAATCAGTAACATAATTTTCAAATACTGTTGGATGATATTCAGTTGGGAATTCTCCTAATGTGAAAACATATAATAATGAAGTTTTACCACATGCTCCATCACCCACTATAACTATTTTCCTCCTTACAACTTCAGCACTCATTTATTGAAAATCCACCCCAAAATAAGTTTGGAAAATATGAAAAAGAATTCTCTGAAAAATTCCAATTTCTTAGTGACAACTTTTCTCTTTAGATCCAAAAAGTGCGCAGTGGCAGGTGATGTGACTAATTTAATTTCTCAAAACTATTGACTGCAAACCGAAATTTTTCAAACAGACAATAAACGAAAAAGATAAAAAACTTGAATTCAAAATAATGTCAGTAAAGAAAGCAGGTGTTTTAGGAGCCACTGGTTCTGTTGGTCAAAGGTTTATCTTATTATTAGCTGATCATCCAGATTTTGAACTTTATGCATTAGGAGCTTCTCCAAGATCTGCTGGTAAGAAATATAAAGATGCAGTTAAATGGAAACAAACTTCATTATTACCAAAATCAGTTGAAGATTTAGAAGTTCAAGAATGTAAAGTTGAAGGTAGATTAGCTGAATGTGATATTATATTTTCAGGTTTAGATGCTGATGTTGCAGGTGAAGTTGAAAAAGCTTTTGTTGAACATGGTTCAGCCGTTGTTTCAAATGCTAAAAATTATAGAAGAGCTCCTGATGTACCATTAATTGTTCCAATTGTTAATACTGATCATTTATCAATTGTTGAAAAAAAAGTTAATGATGCTAAAAAAAATGGTGATGGTAAAAAAGGTTTTATTGTTTGTATTTCAAATTGTTCAACTGCTGGTTTGGTTGCTCCATTAAAACCTTTAGTTGATGCTTATGGTCCAATTGATTTATTAACTGCAACTACTTTACAAGCTATTTCTGGTGCAGGATTCTCTCCAGGTGTTTCAGGAATTGATGTTTTAGACAATGTTGTTCCATTTATTTCAGGTGAAGAAGAAAAAATGGAATGGGAAACTAAAAAAATTTTAGGTGGTATTAATGATGATAATACAGGATTTAAACTTTTATCTGATGATGAAATTAGAGTTAGTGCTCAATGTAATAGAATTGCTGTTAGTGATGGTCATACTGAATGTATTTCATTTAGATTTAAATCAGAAAAAAAACCAACTGTTGAACAAGTTAAACAAACTTTAAGAGATTATGTATGTGAAGCTTCACAAATGGGATGTCATTCAGCTCCAAAAAATACTATTCATGTTTTAGAAGAAGATGATAGACCACAACCAAGATTAGATAGAGATAGAGATAATGGTTATGGTGTTTCAGTTGGTAGAGTTAGAGAAGATCCAGTATTAGATTTTAAAATGGTTGTTTTATCACATAATACCGTTATTGGTGCTGCTGGAGCTGGTGTTTTAATCGGTGAAATGTTAAAAGCTAAGAATATCATTTAATCTTTGAAAAGTAAATAGTTCACAGTTGGATAGTTTTGTATAGAAAAGAGAAAAGGGGTATATTAACTTTAACCCTTAATAAACAATAATAATTAGATCGATCTACCCTACACACTATTTTTGAGAATTGCAAAATCCAAAAAATAATGCGATAGTATGGATATTGATTTATCTTCCCTAACTCTTATTGAAGATCCACAAGATCACATTTTCGATTTATATCTGGAAAAAACCGAAGAGAATCAAGATTTAGGATATGTCAATCGTACCAAGGACAAAATAACAATTCAATTAAATTCAACCGAATTAATTATTAAACAATCATTATCACAATTATCTTCAACTACTGAAACTTCATCAACTGGATTTGTATGTTGGAAAACAAGTCAAAAATTAGTTAATTGGTTGTTAGATCCAATAAGTCCATTCCATAAGTATTTCAAATTAAAGAATTTAACAATTGTTGAATTAGGTACTGGAGTAGGTGGAATTTGTGCACTGGTTTTAGGTACATTATGTAAATCATATATTTGCACTGATCAAAAACATATTTTGAAAATTTTAAAAGAAAATATTGTTAATAATTCTGATTCATTTAATAGTGGCACCATTGAAGTAGTGAATAATCCGAGAGTATCAGCCAATATAGAGGTAATTGAATTTGATTGGGAAGATATTGAATATGGAATGTTTAATTATAATCAAATCACCAATTCCAAACCAGATTTAATTATTGCTTGTGATACAATTTATAATGAATATTTAATAAGCCATTTCTTGAATACATTGATGACTTTAATGACTTCACAAACAGGAACATTAGTTGGAATTCAATTAAGAGATGATTATACATTAGAGAGATTCGTAAGTAAAACAAAAGAATTGTTTGATATTTACTTAGTACCAGATGAACTTCTAACCGGAGAGTTAAAAATTGGATTTGCCGTATATTACATTGTAAAACAAGATGAAGAATTGAAAATATAATAATAATAATAATGATAAAAAACTTTTATAAATTCTAGAATAGTCTTATTGTTGAGTAGTCTTATTGAAGTAAAGCAGTTTCTTCATCATTTGGTTTTGTGGTTCTAAAAAGTTTATTATAAGTTTTAACAAAGAAATTTGGTTGATTTAATTCATCTAATTTAAATTTATAAACTTCATCAAAACTTGGAGGTTCAATTTCCTGTGGAGGGACATTAGAATCACTTCCAATACCATCAATAGATGAAACATCTGATTTAACTGGTCTCAAATTACCACCAGAAGATTGACGATGTAATTGAGGTGGAGGATGTGGTTGTGAAGCATGTAATGAAGGAGTAGTTGGAGGTGGTGGGGTACCAGTTATAATACCATCAAAATCAGGTTTCATTAAAGCAGGATTTCTTGCAATTGAAGCAGCTGATTGATGGAATAAATCTGGTTGCTGCAGATCTTGAGCCATACTCATACTTAGTCTTCTTTCTTCATTAGTTGAACCATAAATTGAATTATTTGAACCGCTACCACCTAAATTACCACTTGAATGGAATGAAAAAATTGATGAAGAATCATCAAAAACTGAACCCATATCTTCTAATGATAAACCTTTAGTTTCAGGGAAAAGATAATGAACACATAAAAATGACAAGAAACATGAAGCAGCTGGTATAAGATAAGTTTTCCATTTAATTAAATCCAATAAAATTGGAGTCATTTCACCAACTAAGAAATTAAAAAACCAATTTGTTGCAGTTGCTATAGCAGCACCTTTTGATCTAACACTATTAGGTAAAACTTCATTAGCCATCCATGGGATAGGACCCCATGAGGCACCAAATGCAGCATTAAAAATGAAAACACAAATAACAACTATAGTTGGAGTCCAAACATCATTAATAAATAAGGAGAAAGCAATTATAAGTAATGGGATAAACATTAAAACAGCCCCACTTAAAAGTAAAGGTTTTCTACCCCAACTATCAATTAACCACCAAGGAGGGATTGTACTTAAAATATAAATAATTGAATTAACACCAGTCATTAATATAGCTTGTCTACCTAACCAACCAGCAGATTCAAAAATCATTGGAGCATAATAAGAAACAATATTTATACCATTTAATTGAGCAAACATTAAAGAAAAACATGCAACTGAAAGTCTTTTTGGGTATCTAGTTAATAAATATTGATAACTTCTTTCACCACCTTCAATTCTATTAATTAAAACAGCTTCTTTAATTTGTCTATATTCTTCTTTTGCCTTTTCTTCTTCAACATCACCATCTGCATATAAATCAGCAATAACAATCATACCTTCTAAATCATGATCTTTATCTAATAACCATCTTGGAGTTTCAACAATTACAAAAGAACCTAAAAATAATAAAGATCCAAATATACATTGAACTAATAAGGGACATCTCCAAGATAAATCATTTTCAAAATAACTAAAAGCATAATCAACCCAAACACTTGAAGAATAACCAATAATATTACCAGTAAATTCTAAACAACCATAAAACCCTCTATCTTCTGGAGGACTAATTTCTGATTGATAACAAGGTATAATAGTAGTTAAAAATCCAATAGCAATACCACCAATAAATCTACCAAGAGATAAACTTATCATATTCCAAGAAAGATATTGTAAAGTAGCACCAATTGTAAAAATAAAAGCACCCCATCTAATAGTTCTTCTTCTACCAATTGAATCACCAACTTTACCAGCAACAAAAGATGAAAATAATGCACCAATTTCTAAAATGGCAATCATAGTACCAATAGCAGCAGGTGAAGGACGATTAAAATAATCAAGAAACCATTGGTTAATACAAATACTTGCCATTAAACCTTGTTCATATCCAAAAAGGAATACTCCCAATGAAACGAAAATACTTGTAAAATTAAGTAAAGCGGTACCAACGAAAAAGGATTCCTTTAGTTGTATATGATGACGTGGAGTTGATTGTTCCATCTTCTATTCTATAATCTATTATATAATCTACTATGAAATAAACACCCAAAAACTACCAGAAACAAAAACAAAATAAATATTAAAAAAAAATCAGGTTTTGGGGAATCAAGGGGAAACGATGGAATTTGGTATTCTATATTTACGTCCTGTGCACTATCGCGAGAAAGACTTGATTTTTTTTCTTTTTCGTTATGGCCCTGGATTCTCTATAGGGGAAATAATCGATGCGTTAACTATGCGTTAACTATGAAGTAGAATATGAACTTAAATATGAAGTTAAGTAAGTTCAACAATTATTGATAAATTTGAGTAACTTAACTCTATAACCTCTATTTCTATAACTATCTCAATGTTGATTAAAATTTCAGATCATTAAGATCTACTCGTGTATTTATACAAATCAATGATTATTTAATTATTACGTCATATTTTCTTTTTATTCCTGGAGAAATTTCCTGGAGATTCTATCTATTGCTAAGATTTTACTATACAACCGAATGATCTATTCAGATGAAGTTTGTAATAGTTGAAGATGGTAAGTGAACTAGTAGTAAAGGAAAGAAGCTTGACCAGAGGTGGGTAAATAAAACTTTATGTTTATTAAACGAATATTATTTAACGAATATTACTCAATCTTGTACTGTTCATATGAACATTAATATCTAATCTATCAGCATCTTCTTCAATCTTTCTTAATCTTTCATTTTGAGCTTCTACTTCAGTTGACATAGTTGTTGCATGACTTCTTAATTTTTTAGCATATTGATCAATTTGTGTTAAATTACTTGCAATTTCTTTCTCCATTTCATCATCTTCCAGATCATTTTCAAATTGATATCTTTCTGCTGCTTTTAAATCTTTACCACCTTGATATTTTTGATATAATTCACTATTTGTATTATTATTTGTTATACCTGCTTTAATTCTTTGTTCACTTTCATACATATTTTTACGATTATGTTCTCTCATATATTTTTCTTGTTCTTTACCAGTTTTAATTCTTTGTTCTTCCATTCTTAATCTTGATTTTTTATTAAATGGATTCCCAGTTGCTGGAATAAAAATTGATCTATTTAATCTATTAATTTCTTTAACTTTTTCTTCTGCAATTTTGGTTTGAGTATCTGCTAAATTTAAATTTTGTTCAGCATTATATAATCTTTCACTTTGTGATCCTAACATACCTAATGTATTAGTACCTGATGCATCAGCTTCTTGTGCCATTCTTAAAGTATTTCTTGTCAGGGCAACTGATTCTTGTTTAACAAATCTAATATCTTGTTTTATTGCTTCTACTTCTTCATCTTCAGAATTAATTTCTTGTTCTTGTGGTAAATCTTCATCAATAATAACATTTAAATCATCATCTTGATCTTCAGGTAATTCATTTAAATCAAGTGTTTGTTCATCAAATGCTGGTTTCCTTATTGGTTTAGTATTTTGATATAAATTATTACTTGGAATGGCATTTAAATCAAGTGTTGATTCTTCATCAAAATCTCTTGTTCTACCACCAGTGGTTGATCTAGTGGTTGTTCTTGACATATATGGATCATTTTGTGATGACATTGGATCTCTTTGTGATGACATTGGATTTCTTTGTGATGATGGTTGTTGATTGCCAACACTTGATCTAGTTGATCTGCCATAAGGATCAGATCTATTATTTCTACTCAGTGATTGTCCATAAGGATCAGAATAACCATTTGATCCATTCACACTATTCATACCATTCATACCGTTGGAACTATTTGAACCGTATGATTGATTATTATTGTGGCTTGGCTGATTACCACCATATGGATTTGATGATGGGAAATTTCCTTGACCACCGTTACCTTTTGAACCATATGGATTACCATTACCTTGACCATTTATATTACCACCATTCCCATTACCATTACCATTCATATCACCATTACCATTTTGAGCATAAGGATTACTATTATTAGATTGATTTAAATTAGCATAAGGATTAACAGGACTTAAACCAGGTTTTTGATTTGCTCTTTCTTGAGCATAATTTCTAAAAGCACCAAATTTTTCATCTCTTGCACCACTTGCCTTGTTCTTGGTACTAATACCAGATTGGGACAAATGTTCTCTTATCTCTTCTTCAGTTGGTTCTTTCTTCTTAAATCTATCTCTCAATCCCATGTTTGATAAAAGTTCCTGACTGCGAAACGAGAAGAAAAACTGCTACTGCAAAAAAAGAAAAGACCGAAAAAGCGAAGCTGCTTAAAGTGGTAATTTTTTTTTCATTATCTGATAACCCACATTGAAAAGGAAACATATAGGAAAAGGGTACCATATAAATAGTGACATAGGATATATAGAATAACAAGATATCAAAACAGATATCAAAACATTAGAAATTGTCAAAATCCCCAGAAATCCAAAAATTCATAGCTAGAACAGAAGAAAATATTATGTCTAACACATTAGTTGAAACAGTATCAATTACTCAATTTGCAAACACTACATTTAAAAACCTGTCTCCATATAAGAGAAGAAAAGTTGATTCACAGATGGTCATAGATACCCATAAGACTGAAAATATCAATAATAATCAAATAACTACCCAATATCCAATCCAATATCCAACCCAATATCCAACACCTTCTAATGAAGTGTTTACAGATGAGATGCAAGTAGATAAATTTGAATGTCCTTGTGGTCACTTGCACGGACCAGGACAGGGTCACCATACGGATATACATGCGGTAGGATTAAGTAGCGAACCATTATTAAGAGGACCTGATTAAATTTTCCACATTAAACCGAAACACTGGGGTGAGTGTATTTTGTGTAACATTATTTTTTGTAACACTATTTTTTGTAACATTATTTTGTACATATGTAATATAAGACTGTATTTTTCATCTTGAATAAGTTCATTCTCTGTTTAACCTCTTCTTCCCTTTGTATATATGCCATTAAGCTGGCTTGACCGTTGCAGCTCCTCAGTCATAAAGATGGTAAAAGAGATAAAATATTCCTACGTATCAAAAGTGTGAAGTGAAACTAGAATTCTCAAAAATTTTCTCAGACTTGAAACTTAAGGTACCAAATTAAACTTCAAACGTGAGTTACAATTTAAAAATTTCATCTAGTGCCCAACCCTGAAAACTCATTTATTGGAAGAAAGCCATAACAGAAATTAATAATTTACATGGGGGAAACTGATAGAAGTGATCGGTTAAAAAGTGAAATTCATAATCAAAGGCTATCACAATCTTCAATTGATGAACATACCAGTACATTTAAATTTAACAGGATGTCAATGAATTTATCAACTAATTCAAATGATTTAAACTTTGAAAATAGATCATTAAATTCAAAATCAAGTTCTGATAGTTTAAAAAGGACAACTAGAAGGAAACCTCCACCAGATTTAATTGAAGAAGTTCAAATTAAAAATGCTAATAAAGTTAATGAAGATAAATTAAATGCAATTAAAAATGATGATGATATCAACAATATAATTCGAGATTTAGAAGATGAAATTGATAAATATAAATTAAATGATCCTTTTAATAATCCATCTTCAGATCCTTTGAATAATTCATTAAATAATCCAATAGATAATCCAATAGATAACGGGATTGATAATAATCCTTTTCAAAATATTTTACATAATTCAACAAACGATAATCATAATAATCACAATAACCACTATAATAATAATCTTTCACCTAGTCATATAGAAGACGGAAAAATAGATTTTCTGGATGATAGTTTCAATAATGATACAGATGGAGATTTTACAGATGGATTACATTTCCAACCGCATAATCATAATTACTCACCCAAGGGTAATCCAACGAATGATTTGAAATTAAATACTGAAAGATTACATAGTTTAGATTCGTCATCAAGTGTGTATGATTCACCTATGAGATCTAAATCAAGTTTACCAGATTTTAAACCTCCAAGTTCTTATAATCCAGTTTATTCAAATTCGTCACAATCAATAAATTCTAAAAAAGGTAGTGATAATATAGCACCTTATCCTTTAGATTCCCCAATTGCACCATCTCCAACCAGTATGAATTATGAAAATTCATTTTCAGATTTACAAGATATTAATAATACCCCGATATATTCTAATGAAGATGCAGAATATATTAAGACTATAAATTCAAATGAAACGACACCAAATAGAAAATTAACAAGAGATGATTCATTTGGAAGAACTAGTTCACAATTAACTACAACCACAACAAAATCAGCAAATCAATTAAAACCAACAATATCAACTCCTATAACTAATTTAAATTTTACAGATTCAATAAGAAATTCAACTAGTTCTATACCAACAAATTATAATGGTGGTGGTGGTTATGGAATTGCAACTGGAACATCAACAATACCATCCAAACCAACTCATAGAAAATCAAGTTCTACTAGTTCTATATGGTCATCAAATTCAAATAGAAATATTAATTTAGCAACATTAAAGAAAACTTTAAATTTAAGACCAGGTGAAGGTGAACGATCAAATTATGTTTTGACATTACGTAAAAATGCTGGTACTGCCTATAATGACACTGCTCCTGGTAAATGGAAATTACCAACTGGTATATCACCAATGGATAAAAGAACTACTTATACTACTACTAATGGAGCTTATATGAGAATGGTAGGTGGTGTTTCCCAAAAGGCTAAGAAGGGTACAGGGGTTGAATTAAAACATGGTCATTTGGCTCCAAGATTACTAGCTGCCGAAGTTGATGAAGTTGATGATGCACGGTCAATTAGTGGCTTGAAATCAACCACTACATCAAATTCATTAGGTATTAATTCTGTTTTAACTTCAAGTTCTAATAATTCTACTATGTTTAATAGTGGTAGTAGTAGTGAATTAAAGCCTTCTAATTCAAGTATAATAATGTCAAATGATACACCTTCAGTTAATAGTAATATTTCAAGTGGTAAAAATTCATTATCAAGGACATTAACTAAAAATTCAGTTTCAAGTTCAATTAATACAAATGAAAATTCCAAAACACCTAGTTCTAAAAGATCTAGTTCAGTATCTTCATCTTCTGGAAGTATATATGATGACAATATAAGAGTGGATGGATTCTATCAACATCCAAGTTATAAATATGATGAAGAAGAAGAGGAAGAAACCTTTGATCATAAAGATGAAGATGCTGAAACTGAAGTTGATAATACTGATGTTGATAATGATTCTTATAAGGAAGCTCCTAGATTATTCCTTGCAAACCCTGATAATGATAGTGATTAATAAACTTTTATTTGTATTCTGTATTTTATATTTTTGTGTTTTGTAACATTTTTTGATCTTTTTAGTTTTAATTTTAATAAATATTCTTCTAGAACGTGCACAAACCAAGTTTTTAGAGATTTTGAATTTTTAGTGAGACCTCGAACACGTCGAATGAAAACATATTTTCAAGGTGAAAATTAATTAAAAATCTATTGATTTAGAAGTATGTAAATTCAAAAAATTAATTGAATTATTTTAATATAATTGAATTATAGACAATGAATTGTAATATAATACTATGGATAGATCTATCTATATTTGATTATTTATAATTGATCGTCCGAAGAACCTCAAATCGTCGAACTTTTTGAGATCACCAGAAACCAAGTTATAGAAAGAAATATACTAACATTGAAATTATAGATTAATAATGTCTGATATAGGTTATACCTTGATTTATGAGCCTAGTACGGTAATTAAAACCTCAGTTAATGAGTTTAGAAACTTATTAGAAAAGGGAAAAGATGAAATTAAAATTGATGCAATGAAAAGAATTTTAATTACAATTTTAAATGGTGATCCAATGCCAGATTTATTAATGCATATTATTAGATTTATCATGCCATCAAAAAATAAAGAATTAAAGAAATTGTTATATTTTTATTGGGAAGTTTGCCCAAAATTAGATAGTAATGGTAAAATGAGACAAGAAATGATTTTAGTTTGTAATGCTATTCAAAGAGATTTACAACATCCAAATGAATATATTAGAGGTAATACTTTAAGATTTTTAAATAAATTAAAAGAACCTGAATTATTAGAAACTTTAGTTCCAAATGTTCGTCAATGTCTTGGTCATCGTCATGCATATGTTAGAAAAAATGCAGTATTTGCAATTTATTCAATTTATAAAGTTTCAAATCATTTAGTACCTGATGCTGATGAAATAATTTATCAATTTTTATATGAAGAAAATGATTCTGTTTGTAAAAGAAATGCATTTGTTTGTTTGGGTGATTTAAATAGAGATGCAGCTTTACAATATATTCAAGATAATATTTCATTAATTGAAACTTTAGATTCTTTAATTCAATTAAGTTTTATTGAATTTATTAGAAAAGATGCTATTAAAAATCCAAGTTTAAAACAACAATATACTCAATTAATTACTGAATTAATTGAAAGTTCAACTAATGTTGTTGTTTATGAAGCTGCTACTACTTTAACAGTTATTTCAAATAATTCCCAATCAGTTCATTTAGCAGGTTCAAAATTTATTGAATTAGCAAATAAAGAAACTGATAATAATGTTAAAATTATTACTTTAGATAGAATTGATGAACTTCATAAACAAAATCCAGGTGTTTTACAAGATTTATCTTTAGAAGTTTTAAGAATTTTATCATCTCAAGATATTGATGTTCGTAAAAAAGCTTTAGATGTTACTTTACAATTTGTTACTAGTAGAAATGTTGAAGATGTTGTAAAATTATTGAAAAAGGAAATACAATCATCTGCTTCAAATGATGATGATAAAGTTTCTGAATATAGACAATTATTAATTAATGCTATTCATCAATTAGCTATTAAATTTGTTGAAGTTGCTGCTAATGTTGTTGATTTATTATTAGAATCAATGAATGAATTAAATACCACTGCTGCTTATGAAGTTATTATTTTTGTTAAGGAAGTTGTTGAAAAATTCCCTGATTTAAGTACTGATATATTATCTGGATTAATTCGTACTTTACCTAGTACTAAAAGTGGTAAAGTTCTTCGTGGTGCTTTATGGGTAATTGGTGAATATTGCATGGAAGAAAAATTAGTTCAAGAAGCTTGGAAATATATAAGATCAGGTGTTGGTGAAGTACCTATCTTAGCAAGTGAAAGAAAAGCTTTAGAAGGTAATAAAAATGAAGATGATAATGAAGTTGAAGAAAATGGTAAACCATCAACTAAAAAGGGTCCTGTTATTTTACCTGATGGTACTTATGCTACTGAAAATGCTTTCACTGCTGATGTATCTAAATCTGATGATGATGATGAAAAGCCTGCAATTCGTCAACTTTTATTAGCTGGTGATTTCTATTTAGGTGCAATTTTAGCATCAACTTTAGTTAAATTAATATTAAGATTAAATAGATTGAAAACTTCACCCCAATTATTAAATGGTTTAAAAGCTGAAGCATTATTAATTTTAGTCTCCATTTTAAGAGTTGGTGAATCAAATTTTGTTACTAAAAAAATTGATGAAGATTCTGCTGATAGAATATTATCCTGTATTAAATATTTAAATGATGAGTCTGATGCAGAATTAATAGAAACATCATTCTTAGATGATACTAAAGAATCTTTTAAAGCTCAAATAAAATCAATTGAATTGAAAAAGGAAGAAGAAGCTGCTAAAGATTTACATGAAAATGCTGAACAAGTTGATGAATCAATTATTTTCAGACAATTTGATGTTGATGGAACTAACGGTGGTAAAACTACTAACCCTGATGATATTGAAGCTATATCTGATACTAATGTTAAGAAAGAATTGTTATCATCAAGATTAAACAAGATTTTACAATTGACTGGATTTTCCGATCCTGTTTATGTTGAAGCTTTCGTTAAAGTTCACCAATATGATGTTGTTTTAGATGTCTTATTAGTTAATCAAACTAAAACTACTTTACGTAATGTTTCTGTTGAATTTGCTACTTTAGGTGATTTAAAAGTGGTTGATAAACCAGCTAGTATTGATATTGGACCACATGGTTTCTATAAAGCTCAAAGTACTATCAAAGTTACTTCTGCTGATACAGGTGTTATATTTGGTAACATTGTTTACGATGGTGTTCACTCTGATGAATCAACTATAGTTATCTTAAATGATGTTCATGTTGATATAATGGATTACATTAAACCAGCTACTTGTTCCGAAAATGTATTCCGTAAAATGTGGAATGAATTTGAATGGGAAAACAAGATCACTATTAAATCAGAAAGTTATTCATTAAAAGAATATTTAGATGAATTAATGAAAGGTACTAATATGTCTTGTTTAACTCCAGGTGCTGTAATTGGTGAAGAATGTCAATTCTTGTCAGCTAATTTATATTCAAGATCATCATTTGGTGAAGATGCATTAGCTAATTTATGTATTGAAAAGAGTAATGATGGTCCAATCATTGGTCATGTTAGAATTAGATCTAAAGGTCAAGGATTAGCATTATCCTTAGGTGATAAAGTTGCTACTATTTCACGTAAAGCTAAAAAAGTTTCAGTTACAAAAGTTTGATAGATGCAAATGAACAGAGAACAATATTCTTTAAGTAATACAATAGAAAGAAAAAGTAAAAAAAAAATATAAAAAAGCAAAAAAAAGCAAATCCTTCTACTGAAAAGAAAGAGAGAAAGAAAAGTAAACGGTCTTATTGATATGTTAATATATGTATAGATATATAATCATATATTTTTAATATTATACATTTTGGAATTTAAAGTCATTTTTATCTAAAAATGACTTATCGTATACAAACTCTAAAGTATCTTTAATACTTTTCTCTATTAATCCTTTATTGACATCTTGAGTTTTCATGAGTTCAGGATCTTTATGTTGAACCACAGGAATTTGGAATAATTTTGAATCATCAATATATTCATGTTTATGAGGTGAAGATTCAAGTATAAATATTAAAAAGTCAAAAATTGTAGTAAATGAACCTTTTACATCAACAATCAGAATAGAATTACCTAAAGGAGAAAAATAATTGGGTCTTGTCAACTCAAAATGAGTCAATTTACTAAATTTAGATACTTGATCAATTTGTCGAAGTCTATCATCATCAATTTTATCTTGTAAATAAAATGAAACTGAGAAAATATCAGAATCTAAACCTAAAGGATTGTTATAAATATTATTCAACTGAATACATTTAAATGCAATAAATAATGCAGTTCTAATAGTAGATTTAATTTTACCATTGATAGTTATATATCTTTCAATAACCCCAGGAATTAAATCAGATATCATTAAATCATTCATATCAAAATATTCTTTTAAATTATGATTTATATTATCAGCAAACTCATCAAAATACCTTGATTCAGGAATTGTTATCAAGATTTTCAAATAAACATTATCGTTTGTCCTTATCTTAACGTTTTCTCCAATTTCTTGTATTTTCTTTAGCACTACTTCATCATCTATTACAGATTCAGGTTGAGAAATTTCACTAACTTTTGAAAATTCCCAATCTTCCAAATCTAATTCAACCCCATCTTTCTTAGATGATTTCAGACTACGTTCTCTCTTACGATTTTTCAGCATCAGCAAATCAAAAACCCAAAAACAATAACTTTATATGATCTATAAGTTTTACTTAAAATAACAGTTTAACTTAAACCTTCTCAAAACTGTTGATAATCTCGATACGTGTAAAAACCGAGAACATCTCAGTTTTCTGTGTGAGATGGGAAGAGACAGAGAAAAAAAAATCAAAAAAATTTTCAGAACAAAATGGGTAAAAAGGATAAAAAGGTAGAAAAAGTTGAAGAAGAAGAAGATAACTATGATAAAAGAATGCCAGCAGTCTTACCATTTGCTAAACCATTGGCTCCCAAAAAAATCAATAAAAAAGTTTTAAAAACTGTTAAAAAAGCATCAAAAGCTAAACATGTTAAAAGAGGTGTTAAAGAAGTTGTTAAAGCTTTAAGAAAAGGTGAAAAGGGTTTAGTTATCATTGCTGGTGATATCTCACCACCAGATGTCATTTCCCATATCCCAGTCTTATGTGAAGATACTTCAGTTCCATTTGTCTTTATTCCATCAAAGGAAGATTTAGGATCTGCAGGTTCAACTAAAAGACCAACTTCATGTGTTATGATTGTTCCAGGTGGTGGTAAGTCCAAGAAGAATGCTGATAAAGTTAATGAATATAAAGAAGGTTTTGATGAAATAGTAAAAGAAATTAGTTCATTAGATTAAATCAAAAGTGTAAGAAAATATAGAAATACAAAGAAAGATATAAAGATATAAAAAAACTAATCCCCCTATTTTTTGCATTAGTTCATTGTATAATAAGAGTTCAACAACTTAAAGTAGTGGTTGTATATGATAGGTTCATAATAATACGTTTAAATGATTAAAATTGAATTGTTTCCTCTTTCTTTCCTTTCTTTCCTCTGTCTCTACTGTTCTCTAACTTAACTATGCAGTCACATGACCACCTTCAGAAAGTGTTGCGAGTCTGTGGTATAAATAATCATTTTGCAACCATTTAATATTTTTTCTTTTGTACAACCGGTTATTGCTAAGTTTTTATTCTAAATGTCTATTGATTCTTCTACTGATTCTGCTGGTGATTCTGCTGCTCCACTTACTACTTCCACTGCATGTTCACAACCACCTGCTGGTAAATTTGTTACTCATATGAAAGAATATCCTGTTGCTGTTGCAGCTAAATGTCAATTTATGAAAATTCCTTATGTTCAAGAAACTTCAGACTCAATTACTCCAATTTTAAGAGATTCTAGTATTGGTTTACATACTAATATGATTTATGCCAAAGCTGATTCTTTAGGTGATGAAATTTTAACTAAAGTTGATGAATTTATACCTGCTTTAAAAACTACTGAAGTTAAAGATTTAACTGACCCCATTGTTCAACCATTTAATAAAGTTATGACTTGTACTCAAGAAATGACTATGGCAACTGAAAAGTCTTGGGAAGATCATGTAACTAAACCTACTCAAAAGTTAGTTAAAGAAGTTGATGATTACTATACTAAAACTGTGTATGATTCAAATGGTAAAAATAAAATTTTAAGTCCAATTGATCCAATTGTTAAACCAATTAATGAAAAAATGGTTGAAATGGTTATTTATGTTAAACCGGATGTTAAAAAAGTTTCATCTGAAGAAACAACAAGTGAAATTCATAGATCAAAAGAAATTATGTGGAATGTTTTAACTGGTAAAAAGGAATCAAAAGTTACAGCTGCTGATTCAACTATGTAAAAAAAAAGTCGGGATTCAAATTAGATTTTTTAGTCTTTCTTTAGATATTAATACACACATGTAGCGTAAAATATGTAACTCCTAAACTTTTCTAATTGAATTTAAATAATTGAATTACGGAAGGGAGTAGAAGAAAAAAAAGAGAACGAAACTCTTTACCGATACTGTGTTTATTAAAATGTTTTAAACATGCAATAAAAATTATATACTAAATTTACAATGTAAAATAAGATTCTGTCTACCCGTTTAATCCTTTGACTTCTTTTTCTTTTTCTTTGGAGATTCATCAGATTCAGCTTTACGCTTTTTATCTTTTTTATCTTTCTTTTCTTTCTTATCCTTTTTATCTTTTTTATCCTTTTTATCTTTCTTTTTCTTATCTTTAACTTCACCATCTTCAACAACAGTAGTATCATCAACGGCCATTGAAGTTTCATCAACATCATCATAACCAAGATCACCAGCTAAAGCTAAAGCTTCTTTAATAGCATCACTATTTTTCATTGGTGGAGCACCAGTATTGTAAAAATTTAATCTTTCTTCAACTTGTTTTTTCAATACTTGACCAAAAGAATTTGATGGTTCATCAGAATAATTATCTATTCTTGAAGCAATTGAACATTTGTTAGCTAAATATCTTGAAATTCTACCTTTATTTTTAGTAGCAGCTTTACCAATAAATGATGAATGATAAATTAAACCATATTTTGGAGTATTACCTTTAGTTTTTAAAGCTCTAAATAAAGCTTTTTCAGCACCTAAAATTTGAACAGTTGAAGCAGCTTGTTTTGATAAATTAGTTAAAGAACCTGCATGAGAAATTAATCTAGCACCAACAACTTCACCAATTAAAGTTGATAAATTTGGAGCAACAGTATTCATTTTATCAGTTAAATACTTATATAAACTTTGTCTATATTCAGTTAATGAAACAACTCTTTTGGCAAAAGTTGAAACATTTAACATATCGATATCACTAATATCTTGACCCATTGAAATTTTAGCATTAGCAATAATTCTTTCAGCTAAACCTGAATCTTCATTAACAATTGCAGCAATATCATGTAATGATTCATCAGTTAATGAACTTTTATCTTTAATATTTAAAGCTAATTTAGCAAAAATATAATTATCAGGAATAATTTTTGCTAATTCAGGGAAATGCCAACCATACCATTCTTTAACTCTCATTGAAAAAGTATTAATATCTTTATCTAATTGATCTAATAAAGCAATAGCTTGAATAATATGATTATCATTTTTTTGAACTGAAAATTTAACTTTAGCTCTTGAAAAAGCATGTCCTAAACCTAATTGAGCTCTTTCAATATCACCATCTTGTAAATCTTTAAATAATTTAACACCATGATTTCTAATTCCTCTTAAAAAATCTTGAGCAATTTCATTTGAAAAACAATCAATAAATGGGAAAATTTCTTTAATTGATGGACCTAAATTTTTATCAGAAACACCTAATGAAATTTTTTTCTTTTCTGAACCTTTTGGAATATTTAATTCTAAAATAGATTTTAAATAATCACTAACTAAACCTTCAGAAATATCATTAGCATTTTCTAAAGCTTGAGCTGCACCTTTAAATGGAGCAAATGAAACTAATTCAATCATTTTAGAAAATCTAGCTAAATCACTAGCAGCTTCTTGAACTTCTTTCAGTCTGGATGAAATATCATCTTGTTGAATCAACACTTTAAAGATTGCATAACCAGTGGCCTCTTCAAAAAGAAGATAATCTAATCCTGCCATTCCTACAATGAGATAAAATTTTTTTCAACTTGGAATCTCATCTCATATTTTTTTTTTTCCCGATTTTGGTCGTGCGGTGGATTTTTCCAATTTCGCAGCCAATTTTAGTAGTCCTAGTTTATCAAAGTTTAGTTAATTAAAGACTAGGTAAGAAGTACTTGTATGGTTTGCCTATTAACTATTGCCATTTCTTTAATAAGAGTAGGAAAAATTGCCAAGTTTGAAAAATAGTTAATTACCCTACAATAATACATTTCTATAAACTTTCCTACATTCTAAATTTTTTTGCAAAATAAAATATTATCCTTATTATGCAAAATTAATTTCCCATCCAAGATCTTTCAAGATTGCATGCCAATCTGTTACTTTATCACCATTTGGATTTAATTGCCAAATTGTTTCAACTACTTCTCTAGCTCTAATAATACTCCAACGACCATAGGTTTTAATAAATTTATCAATTCTTTTCCTCATTAAAGTTCTATCTAATTGACTTACACAATGAATTGCAGAAATGAAAACTGGGAAAACTAATACACTTTCCACTGGGGAACCTAATACTATATCTAAACATTTAACTAAATCATTATTCAAAACTTGAGATTCTAAAGTAGAAGGATTACATTTACAAATTGATTGTCTTAAATATAATTTTGAACTTAATTTAAAAGTTTCAAAAAGGGTAATTTGCCATTCAAATTCTTCTTCATTTAATCCACATAAATCATTTTTGTTTGGTTTTGCATCATCAATTTTTTCATTTAATTTTTTTGCCTTTTCAATTACTGATAGTAAAAGATTATTAATTTTTGCATGATTACTTAAATCACTACCAGTTTCATCAAATTCTGATGATGATGATGAGGATAATCTATCAATACTTTCTTTAACTTCATAAATTGGTGAATCACTTATATTTTGATCATTTAATTCTTTTGTTAAATCTTTTAAATTTTTATTTGTTTCAAACGATAAATGTGAAATTTCTCCAATAATTGGATAAATATCTTTTGCAATACCAAATAATGGATTTAATATCCCACTAGTTAAATCATGACTAAATATAACATTATATTCTTCAGTTGTAAAATATGTACCTCTTTCAGTTGTATTACTTGATAAAACATCATGATAAGCAAAATTTGAAATTAACCAAAATTCTTGTTTATTTTTATTAAAATTTGATAATCCACCATTTGATTGAAGTAATTTCGACCCCCATTCCATATAACTTAACCAATTTTTAATATCACCTCTACAAATTTCTGCTCCAAGTAAAACTAAAACTGTTGCAATTTTATTAATTATAGTATTTCTATCAGTCGAAGTCATTGAATTAAAATGTTTTAATGCTTTTTCAATATATTTTGAACCTTCTTCAGTAGTGGTTTGATTATTACTATAAAATGAAGCCCATGCTAATATACTATTCATTACTCCTTCATCATTATGAGCAAGTGGTAAAAAAACTTTTTGATAATAATTTTCTGCATCATCTTTATTATTACTTTTAGGAGCAACTGAAAGTTTTGGAGTTAAAACATTAACATAATAATTATATAATTCTAATGATCTTTCAGATAATCTTGATGATACTGGTGAAAGATTCATTTGTGGAGAAGGAGCAGTTATATTTTGAAACAATTGGCTAAAACTAGGTGATTCTGGTGACATAAAATTAAAATCTTGTAAAAATTCACTACTAAAATCTTTTAAATAATTGTAAAATTCATTTGGACTATTGGAATTTATTGGTGATGTTGTAGTTATTACATTATTGGAATTTATTGGAACAATCTGATTTGAAGGTAAGGAAACTAAGCCTGATCTAATCTGTTTCTCATTATCTTGTTGTCGATCTTCTTGTTCATCATCTTCTTCTTCTGCGTCTACTTCTTCTACTACTACTTCTTCCTTTCTTTGTTGTAATGGTTGTTGCCGTATATTTGAAGTAACAGCAACTAATTCATTAACATAACTGGAATTACCAGGAGATAAAGGGACAAAAAGTTCGTAATCATCTTTTGGATGAATTAAATTTTGAATATCAGGAGAACTTGCAGACTGAGCACTTTTAATACTTTTCCTACGTTTCCTTAATTTATTTAAACTTTCAGATTTTTCAACAATTTTTTTAATTTCTTTAATTTTTGATTCATCCATATTATTATAATCAACCCAGACACATTCCTTTTTCAATCTTTCACATTCATAACAATTTGGTTTATGTTCATCACATTTTTTCTTTCTAATTTTACATGTCACACAACCATTTTTTGATCTTTTAGTTGCTTTGAAAATTTTATCATGATTATTCTCTATAAGGAATGATTTTTCATTAGTTGAATTTAAATTTGGATTTTGGTTTGGCGGTTTTTTGGAATCAAATGTAATAATCATTCAATAATAATTAGCGGGATTTGCTATCTAAAAAGGGGAAGGAACAAAGAAAGTAATTTGGTTTGAAATTATCACTATTTTGAAATTTTGGTAATTTTAATTATCAATTATCAGTATGTCTCTTTAGGGAAGTCTTAGCGTCTATTCGGATATTTTTTATAAATAGAATATAAAACCCTATAAAACCCCTTAGTTGTCTTCTGACTTATCTCAAACTTTTTTTTATTTCATTGTGCGATCTCTCCTAATCTATTCGCGGGTTCTCTTGATCTAGATGTTTGCGCCATATTTGGATTTGTGCATAGAAATAAGAACACAAAAGTCTTTTTTGACTTATTTTTTTGACGTATTTCTTAAGTGGTTTCTTAACTTAAGTGGTGTTGTATATACTTATGTGAATATATAGAACTCTATAATATTGATGAGAAAGATCAGAAGGAAGGGGTTGAGATAAAAAAAATTAGAAAAAGTTCTAGTGAAATTCACAACCTATTCATTAACATACATAACCTACATGAATTAAAAATAATAATTAATTAATCAAAATAAACCAATAAAATTAAAATTATAAAAATCATTAAAATAAACCAAAACATAACCGGACCAAAAAAACAAACCTACAAAATCTTATTTATGTTCAGATTCTTCTAATTCAGAACTTAAGCTACCAGTTAACCATAAAATTGGAAGAATTGCAGCAACAATCGGAACAAATAATAAACCTAATAAAATAATAATAACAATTACAACAAATAATAAAAGTAAAAATAATGGGAAAGTAATTGGGAATAAAATAATACTTAGAATAGCAATTAAACCACCAATAATCATCATAACAATTAATGCTAAAGTTGGGAATAAAGTTTGAATTGAATACAGTAATTTATTAGATGAAATCATTTGTGAGGAAGTTTACAATTACAATCAAATTGGTATTTTTATAGATCTCTAGAAAATATTACACAAAGTTAAGATGGAAATACGCTAAATTAAACTTTACATATACAGGTTTACAGATCCAAATCCAGTTAAAGATTCAAGGTAAATGTTTAACTAAGATTACATATTGATGCCGACAAAGACCCACAAAGACAAGTATATATAAGGAAAATTACTAAATATCAGATTCAAAAGTATTTAACTTATATACCTATTAGTTCAATTTACGTTTGTAATATTGATCGTATTCCCATAGTTAAAGATAAATTAATTTGGCTGCAAAAAAAATTCCACTATCAATTTTGCTCACTATCTGAGACAGTCTCACAATTCAGAAACCAACTTGATTCTCCGTGGCGTTACCAATTACGATAGAATTTTCGAGACACAAAAAAAAAGTTGTTGAACCCTCACACGACTTCTAAAAATCATTCATTGGGAAAAGGTTCCAAGTTTTTTTGAGAATTTACCCCCTAAACCTTTTGAATTAGAAATCAGATAGTTTTAGAAAAATCACAAATTTTATAATAATCAAATGTCTTCCAAACGTATTAATAAAGAATTAGCAGACTTAGGGAGGTATGTAATACACTTATTCATTTTATCATTAGATTCATTTATTTAAATATTGGAATTCTTTTAGTTTCTTTTTGCCGCCCATAGATATTTTAATGTGAGCGAGGTTCATCCTATTGGATCTGAAATCAAAACGGTTTTAATTTCACCCCGCCCCATGTTGATCCATCATATCCATCATATTATTTATAAGTTGTCAAATATTAGGTGAAGAGAGTAATATTCACAAAGAAATCAGTTCATCAAAAGGTTTAAAAGTGTTATTGAAAATTGAGGATGATTTTTTTTGATCAGATTTTGAGTATGTGCTTTCATGCTCATTTGCTGAAAATGAATCACCCATTTTTTTCCCACTTCCTTATCCCAAGCCTTTATCCAGATCTTATACCCGCTCAGACGCAGTCACATTTACCGTCACATACAAAGAACTAAACTTATTCTATATTTAAAGAAATTTCTTAATTTCTAGAAAGAGTAATAATACTAACATTTTTTTTTTAGAGATCCACCATCTTCATGTTCTGCAGGTCCAGTTGGTGATGATTTATATCATTGGCAAGCATCTATTATGGGACCATCAGATTCTCCATACGCCGGTGGTGTTTTCTTTTTATCAATTCATTTCCCAACTGATTATCCATTTAAACCACCAAAGATTGCTTTCACTACTAAAATTTATCATCCAAATATTAATGGTAATGGTAATATTTGTTTAGATATTTTAAAAGATCAATGGTCACCAGCTTTAACTATTTCTAAAGTTTTACTATCTATTTGTTCTTTATTAACTGATGCAAATCCTGATGATCCTTTAGTTCCAGAAATTGCTCATATCTATAAACTGGATAGAGCTAAATATGAAGCAACTGCTAAAGAATGGACTAAAAAATATGCTGTATAAACAAAAAAGAATTTAAATTTTTTTAAAAAAAAAGTCTTAACTGTTTTATTGTATATAAAAACAATGGTTATTCTTATGGTAGTTTATGGTCAAGAAAAATCGATTAGCATTAATTTTAATTTAATAATATGTGTAGATTTAATAGATATTATTATTTTTCTCTCAATGAAGCTCTTACAGTGAAGCTCTTACAGAGAAGCTGATTACCACATTGGTGCCACATTGGTGCCACATTGGTGCCACATTGGTACCAGGATAGTATTATATTGGTACTGAAGTCTCGCTAATAAGAAAAATCGCTAACAACTCGCACTAACCTTTTTTGTATTCTAATACACCTCCTACCTAAAAGGGCTTTCGCGACCTTTCATCGAATTTTTTAGTTATAACTATGAATAAGCTATCGACTTTTAACGTAAATAATAGCTTTAAATTATTCGAATTAACAAAGAAATTAAGTAAATCTAATTTCTTTAAGAATTTTCTTAGTGATAATCAATTTAAAATTTTAAATTATATAATAAATTTAGATAGTTTCAAAGTTTGGGATAATTTCTTACAAGGTAATTGTTATATTGAATTAATTAAAGATGATGAGTTTTTTAAATTAATAGCTGAAAGAGAATCTAAAGAGAATGAAAATCTTGATAAATTAGATAATGCTTCATATGATCATCATACCAACAACAACAACAATAATAATACTAAAGCTGAAATTAAAGATGAATATAAAGATAAATCAATTGATAAAGATATTGATGAAGATAAAGATTTAAAACATTTAAAAATTAATGAAAATTTTGAAATTGAAGTTGAAGAAGGTTTAAAAACGATTAAACGGTTAGCATTACATATAAGGTATTTATTATGGGAAAAAGCTATTGATTATTATTATGCTACAAAAGATTTAAATGAAAGTGTTAATACAATCGATGAAGTTAATGATGATTATGAATTATTAGACGGTCTTGATGATTTACCTGACCCAATAGAGCAACAAGAATTAGTAAAAGAAAATCAAGAAAAGGAAGAAACACTAGCGAAAAAGACAGTTAGAAAAGAAGAAGATAATTATGATGATGATGATGATGATGATGATGATGACGAAGAAGATGAAGATGAGAAAGAAAAACAACAACAAAAGGAGAAAGAGAGGGAAAAAGCAGCAGATAAGTCTGACTCCAAAGATCTGGATTTACAATTCAACGATGATAAACAATTAATATTAACTTTACCAATGTCAATATTCGTAAAAGATGAAGATAATGAACATAGTTTGGAAGATCAAGAAAATTTAATAAAAGAATTCAATAAAGTTTACCATAATTTTGAATATGATAGAGAAACCCTTATAAAACGTAGGAAATTAGAAAAATCAGATTTAAGTTTAGAGAAAAATAATAATAATAATAGTCATTCACATTCATCAAATAATAATAATACCAATAATAATAATAATCATAAATCCAATGATTCTAAAATTAACCAAAGTGTTGAGTTTGCATTTGCTACTGGATCATCATTAAAGCATTTACTTAAAGCCATTCAAAACAATAGAGATCAAATTAATTTAAATGATTATGAATTAAGGACATTATTTATGGATGTTAAGAAAAATAGAGGTAAATGGGCTAGTGATGAAAGGATTGGTCAAGAAGAATTATATGATGCTTGTGAAAAAGTAGTTTTAGAATTAAGAAGTTATACTGAACATTCAACACCATTTTTAAATAAAGTTAGTAAAAGAGAAGCACCAAATTATGGTCTTATTATTAAAAAACCAATGGATTTAAATACGGTAATGAAAAAATTAAAAAATTTACAATATAATTCAAAACAAGAATTTGTTGATGATATAATGTTAATTTGGTCAAATTGTTTAACTTATAATGCTGATCCTAAACATTTTTTAAGAGCTCATGCTATTGCAATGCAAAAAAAATCTCTAAAATTAGTACCGCATATTCCTAATATTACTATTAAAACTAAAAGTGAATTAGAAAAAGAGGAAGAAAAAGATGAAGTAGATGAAGACAGTAAAGGTAAATCACTGAAAAAGGGTAGAAAACGTACTAGAAATGATGAAATTAAATTAGAACATCAATCAACTGTTGATTCACCTGAAAGTTCAGCTGCTACTCCAATGTTAGTTGATGATGATATTAAGGATGGCGCTGCATCTACTGCAAATGGAGAAGCTACTCCAGCTCCTGAAGATGGAAGTGTAGTTATAGCAACAACAACAGCAGCAGATTCAAGTAATGGGAATATAAATCAAAGTACTATTAATGGTACTACTTCTAATGGTAATGGAGCTGAGGATGATGAAGATGATGAAGAAAATGAAATTAATGATGATAATGATAACGGTAATCAAAATGAAGAAGATGAAATTGGCCCTGAGTTACAAGCTTGGAGAACATTAACTGCAAAATCTCGTGCACATTATTGTGCCACTAGAGCTGAATTATTTGAAGTTACCGAAGAAGGTACAGTAGATGGATTATCATTAGATAAACCATCATCTAGTGGATCTAATAATGAAAAACCAATTAAATTAAATTTTAATGCTCCTGCAATAATACGAGAACCAAGTGAAATGGCAAATTTCAATAATTATATTGGTAATCAAGTTGTTTCTAAAGGTACATTATTAGAAAATGATGAACCATATTTACTTGAATATGATATAAGTGGAGGATTACCAGGAATTCAATATGAAGGTATTAATGATTCAATGCAAGATAAACAAGAACAAAAGACAATTGATTCATATATTAATAATAATAAAGAATTATCAAAATCTGGATTTTCATTACCAACTGAAAATGGATTAAATTCAGTTTATTTAAAAAATATTACTGAAATGCAAGAAATTAGAAAAATTTGTTTTAAAATTTCATTAATTAGACAAATGCAAACTCAACAATTTGTTCATCATACACAAATGAGACAACCAGAAATTGAAACTGTTCAAGAAGTTGATATTGATCCAATTTCAAAATTATCAAATCATGATCCATTTAATAAAGAAGTTCAATTTCATGTTTTACGTCGTAATATTGGTAAAATTGCTATGCAAACAGGATTTGAAGTAACTGAACCAACTGCAATTAATTTATTAACTCAATTAGCTGAAAAATATATTAGTAATTTAATTAAATCAATTAAAGTTCATCAAGAATCAACATCATCAAACAAATTAAGTTCAACTGAAGCTTTATTAATTTCATTAATTGAAAATGGTGTTAATAAACCTGATGATTTATATACTTTTATTAATGAAAAATTAATTAATCAATTAATTAAATTAAAAGATTTAAGATCAAAATTATCAAATTTTTTAAAAGAATTATTAAGACCCGGTTTAGAAAATTTTAATGAAAAATCTTTTAATGATAATAGTGAACAATTTATGACTGGTGATTTTTCAAATGATTTAGGTGATGATTTTTTCGGTTTTAAAGAATTAGGTCTTGATAGAGAATTTAATTTATTATCATCTTCAATTCCAATTTATTTATTACATTCAAGATTAAATAATTCTTTTAATTCAAATGGTACAGCTGCTAAAGCAAATAAATTTGATGATTATAAAGATTATAAAATTTCAAAATTATATGCAAGTGATATTGATAAACAAATTAAAATATTAAATCCATTTTATTCAAATTTATTAGATAAATCAAAATCTCATTATATAAAAGCTCAAAAGAAGAATGGATTACCAAGTGAATTACCGGAAATGTCAAAATTATTATTAATTGATGATGAAGAATTACCACAAAAACAAAGAAATATAAGACCAAGATTACCACCAACTGGTAAAATTTCAGGAGTTAAAAAGAAACCACTCGTTGGATCATTATTTTTAGATGAAGAAGAAATAATTATTAAACCAAAGAAAGAAGAATCTGTTAAACCTGATGAAGAAGATCCATTTGGTATTAATCAAGATGTTGGTGTAGATGTTGATGAAATTGATGCCAAAGAAATTGAAAACATGATGAATAACATGGATTAATAGCTCATAAAGCCATTCATAAGGTGAAGTTAGAGTATAATATATGTAGTAATAGTATAAAATTTAGTATAAAATTTTATTCACTAAAAGAACCCTGACTGACTCTCTCTCAATGGAATCTCAAAGAGAACAAGAAAATCGAAGGATATGAAAATATCTAAATCGCACTGCGTGTAAGTTGAATCATTTGCATTAAAAGTTTTATTGTATTAGATCCTTAAATTTTTGTATTATCAATTTTACAAATAATTATTACTAAAAAAATTACCACTGAAAGAAGTTTATATTATTGCAAATGGTTGGAGCATGCAATCAAAAATAAATACGTCAAATTCAATTACCTATACACTGTCAAATGGTAGACAGTCAATTCCAACAATTTTAAGTAAATTATCAAAATTGGATCTTTGTAGACGTGATTTATTTGGTAGAACGTTACTTCATATACTTATTTTATGTAATAGGCTGGACCTTTTGAAGCATTTGTTTAAGAATTCAGAAATTAAAACTATAATTAATAAAACGGATTATGAGAATGGTTGGAATTGTTTGCATTATATAATTTTTTATAAAAGACTTAATTGTTATAGAGTATTACTTGAATGGTTAAACTCAACTAGTACCAATGGAAAAGTATTAGTTCTGACTAATAATGTTTTATTTGAATTAATTAGATGCAAAGATAGAAATAGATTAACTCCATTACAATTACTTGATAATGATTTTAAAAATTTAATTTGGATACCAGAATTTATTACTGATGAAAGAATTCATTTTATTTATCGCTTTATACAAATAGATAAACATAATGAAAAAGTTATAGGTGATTCAACTTCAGGTAATGGACTTGGTGGTGTTGGTAAGATAAATGAAAAGAAATTAAAAGTTCGAAATATAAATCAATTTTATAATTGGTGGGATCCTAAACGTGGTGGTAGTGATATTTATATGTTTGGATCAAATACAAACAATAATTTAGGTGTTGGAGATTCAACAGATCGTCAAGTTCCTTGTAAATTACCAATAAATAATTTTAAAATTAATCAAGATGATTTATTAAATAATCCTCGATTTAAATTAGTTAAACTATCGAAAAGTCATTCAATTGTTTTAACTTTAGATGGTAATTTATTTTCTTGTGGAATTGCTAGTAGAGGAAGATTAGGTCATAGGGATGGCAATAATATTTATAGATTTAAAAAGATCGAAGGTCTACCTCATGTTAAAGATATTGGTATTTCACAAGATCATTCAATAGCTATAG
The DNA here is from genome assembly GCA_030581595.1 of Yamadazyma blattariae. Classification (NCBI taxonomy): domain Eukaryota; kingdom Fungi; phylum Ascomycota; class Pichiomycetes; order Serinales; family Debaryomycetaceae; genus Yamadazyma; species Yamadazyma blattariae. The sequence goes on along the minus strand of JAKTTU010000006.1, from coordinate 412,921 downwards.
GTGATGGAGAAGTTTATTCATGGGGGTTAAATAATTTTGGACAATTAGGTTATCAAAGTAATCAAATTGTATCCAAAAGTGGTGGTGGTGGTCCAATTAAAGATTTCAATGATGAATTTGAATATACGCCACGTTTAATATTTTCAGGAGATTTGAAAAAAAATTCAACTTTAATTAGAGGTGTTGATGTTTCTAAAATTCATTCGTTAGTCTATACTAAAAATGACATCATTTTTTGGGGGTTAAACATTGGACAAATGGGATTTGTCACTCCTGGATTTAGTATTGACTATAAGCATAATGGCATAAGTTATAAAGGTACCATCCAATCACAACCACGTAAAATCACATTAAGAGATGAAATTAAACTTGTAGCTACTTGTGAAAATGTTACTTGTGTAATTACTTCGTCTAATGATATTCATATTTATTCACAAGGTCAACACATTAAGTTACCCAAAATACCAATAAGGGCTTCATTAGATAGAAATTTCCATAAATTCCAACCTATTAAAATTACTAAACCTGCAAATATAGTGAAGTTGGTAATGAGAAGTGGCGAAAATGTTGGATTATTAATTGATAGTGGAGATGTTATTGGATTTAGTACCGTTGATATTAATGATTATAACAAAACAACTAAATATTCTAGTATTTGGAAATCTCATGATAGTGATTTAAGAGTTACTGATTTTGATATGTCATTAGATGGATCGGTGGTATTGACTACTCTGACAGGGTTAGTTTTCATGAAAAGTCTGCAAAATAATAATAATAAAATTCGTAAGAATTCAATGAGTGATACTTCTTTACCTATACCTACCAAGAATAAATTTAGAAGAGTTGATTTTATTAATAAGATTTCAAGAGTTTCAACCAATGATACTTTCAGTTCATTTGGATTTATTAGAGATGATGTTGATTTAATTCCATTAAAAATACCATATAATACATTTAGAAAAGATATGGAATACTTAAGTTGCCTCAGTCCAGTTGATTATTATCGTAAACAACAAGAATTATTTGATCATACCAAAGATGACTATGAAGGGTATATAACAGATTTTATTTATTCTGATCAAGTTCCAGAAGCAGAAGCAGAGGAAGAAGATGATAATAATGATAGTGATGGAGAAGATGAAGTAAAAATTGATGATAGAGTACTTCAAATGGATCCATTATTTACTAAACATGCTGGTAAGTATAGTAGTACTTATAAAAGAGTTAGAACCCGTAGTACCTACGATCAACTTGAAATTGAAAAATTCAAACCATTTATTAATGATGAAGTTGATTTTGATAGAGATGAAAAAATGTATGATTCAGAGGTTAGTTTTTCAAATTATAATGATCAGCGTAAAAAGATTCCATTCCATTGTAAAATTTTCAAAGCTAGGTCTCCAGCATTTAGTAAATTAAAACAAGATGAATATTTAGAATTTGAAGGAATAACTGGTAAATTAACTAATAGAGGAATTGAATTAACTAAAGTTGAATATAAATCAGCTATTATTTTCATTCATTTCATTTATACCAATAAGGTTGTTAGTATTTGGGAAGAAGAAGATTGTAAACATATTAAAGATGACTTTGAAAAATTGTGTAAGATGTTTAAAATGTCTGAAGTTTTCGGATTAGTCACTAAAGATGAAGTCTATTTTGAACAATTGAGAGGATTGTGCCCAATTGAAGATGAAGAAGAAGAAGAAGAAGAAGAAGAAGACGATGATGGGGATAGTGAGGAAGAAGATGTAAATTCACCAATTGAAGAAAAATTATTTGAACACCAAGAACCGGTTAATGGGTTGGACGATACAATCACAATTAAGTTGAATGACGGTAAAATGACATGTCTTAAAAGTATTTTATGTTCAAGACTGGCATTTTTTGAAACCACGTTATCACAAAGATGGAATACATCAAAATTATCATTTAATTTAACAAAATTAGAATTTTCAATTATAGTTAGACATTTATATGGTTTTAGTGATTTTAAAGTTTTCGATCCATTAGTAGAAGTTGGTAACTTTGATGAATTGATTAATCATTTACTTGATTTAATTTCAATTTCTGACGAAATTTTATTATTTTCATTGAAAAATTTATGTGAATTATTATTAAAAGATTTAATTACCATTGATAATGTAGTATTATTATTAATTCATGCAGATAATTTAGGTGCCAGTAAATTATTTTTAAATTGTTGTTGGTACATATATAATAATTTAGAAGTATTGATGCTTGATCAATCAATGTTAACTATTCCAATTGATGTATGGATTAAATTAGAATCAAATATAAGAAATTTAGATGGTTGTAAAAGCAAAAAAATTAATGAAAATGGGTTTGACGATTCTGAATGGTTTGTTAAAAAATCAATTATTTTAATTAGTGATTTTTTAAATAATATGGAATGTTTTAATAATAATTTTATGGAATTTGGTAGAAATTATTTTGAACCAGTTTTTGATGTTAAATTAGATTTACCACCAAGGGAAAAAAGACGTAAAAGTAGGAAAAGTAGTAGTACTGCTGACAATACTAGTAAATCTGATATTCAAGAATTACGTTCTAAAGTTAATAATTTAATTAATAATGAAAGTGCAATTGAAGATACTTCAGATGATACTATAATAGTTAATAATAATACCAGTGTCAGTACCAACAACAGCGGTTATAATAGTGGTAATGCAACTAACAACAATAGTGATGATGACTTTGAAGTTGTTAGTAGTAACAGGAGACGTCGTAAAGTTTTCGATAGGAAATCTCCAAGTCCACCAGTTTCATTACCACCAGTACCAGTTCCAGTTCCAGGATCTGCATCTGAATCTGCATCTGCGTCCGCTTCCACTGCTATCTCATCAATTCCAGTAAGTATTCCAGTTGCTAAAGCAAGAAGATCATCATCAACAGTTAATCCTCTTTCTAATAGTGCTGGTACAAACAATTCATTATCTAGTGGTTGGAACACCAATAATTCCATAACTGATTCATCATTCCCTGTGCTTAGGAAAGCAACAGCAACAGCAACAGCAACTGCTAAAGTTAAACCATCACCATCGCCAGCTGTACAACCACAATCAGTTAATGCACCTAGTACAACAAATGTAACTTATGGATTAAGTCCCCATTCAAATTGGGCATCTAAAAGTAATGGAACTCCAATATTTGAAGTTAACCATAATGGCAGTTCAACTGGTTTAGGAATTAGTGATAGATTTGAAGAATTAGATATAAAGAAGAAGAAGATTGGTCCAGGATTTAAATTATCTCAGAGGGAAAGAAAGAAAATGGCTATGACTGATGAATTTCAATGGGGAGTTGCAAAATCAGCAATTAATTTAAGCGCTAATTTAAGTAAAGTAAATTCAAATCCATCATCAAATGGTATTTTATCAGCTAATTTAATCAATGGTAATGCCAACTCAAATAATCATAATTCAGCACCAAATTCAAGTATTTCATCACCATTAGTACAACCTCCTAAGAATGTTAATGATGGTAGTTTCCCAATTTTAGGTAAGAAAAAATCACCACCTCCACAAAAAAGAAAAGGTTCAACACCAACAGTTGGTTCAAGAGCTTCATCAATGTCTAGACCAAGTTCAGCAGGACCTATTTCAGCAGGATCAGAATCAGGATCTACATCAACAGGTGGCGCAGGTGGTTCTGGGGGTGGATCATTTGGTTCGAGTGGACAAACTGTATATATCCCACTATCAACCAGTATGAATAAAGGACCCATTTCAAGTGGATCAATTTCCAATGGGTCAGCATCATCATTAAATGGATCGTTAGGACTTACACTTACTGATGTAATGATTGAAGAATCATTAAAACTTGAAGAAATGAAACAAAAGGAGAATGAACGTAAAACATTTCAAGAAATTCAACAAGAACAAGAATTTGCTAGGTGGTGGGCAGAAGAAAGTAAGAGAGTTAAACAACAAATGGAAGGATTAGATATAAAAAAGAAGAAAAAACGTAATAACAATAGGAAATAATTTATATATATAGAATTTTAGCGTGTGCCACTCATAAAGTCTGTCTTGAAAATATAATATCTCTTATTATTATGAGCATACACACTTTTTATCATTACTGTCACAAAAATCATAATTCATTAAAAATAGCTTTAAACTCAATCAATATCTATATCATCAGGAAACCAACCAAATTCATCAAAATCTACAATTGTTTCAGTATTTAATAATAAACCTTCTTGAACTAATAATCTCTGTTGCATAATTTCACCATTAGAATTCAGTCTAGGCGATATTTTACCAGAAGACGAAACAACTCTCCACCAAGGGATATTTTTAATATTATTAAAATCATCAATTGAATCATTATTTTCAGAATTACCTGAATTAATTAATATATTTGAAATTATTTCGTAATTTTTCATAGCTGATCCAACTTGACGAGAATTTTTTGGTTTACCAACTAAATAAGCAATATGTCCATAACTAGTTGCTTTCCCATAAGGAATTCGGGAGACTATGGAATAAACAGAATAATAAAAAGCTTTGGATTCATCGGTTAAGTTATTGAAACTATTAGCCATTTACTATAATAGAACATACAACACCAACCAACCAGCTAAAATGATGATAGTGAAAAAAGCCTATCAAAATTCAAGGTTGTAAAAATGCGGTTGAGATATCAGGGCAATGAGAGATGCAAAATAAAAGGGAAATACAGACAAAAAGGGATTATGTTGAAAAGGGCAATGGTTAAAGAATGATAGAATGAGTAAATTCAATAGTCCATGTCTAATTAGCAATTTAAATTGAAGGCTGAAAAATAACAATTGTAAGATTCATTAAAGGAGGACCGAACCGAAGAGGAAGAAGGTAAAAAATAATATTTTTAAGTCCAAAGTGAAATTTCATTTAGAATAGGTAACTATGGGATAATTATCAGAATAGTGATATTTATTTTGGAATTACAGAATAAGTAAAGGGTAATGGGCTTTAAAGAGAGTACTTTAAAGAAAGTATCCATTGCCGATTTAAACTATACTTTTGCTATACTTTTGTATGGTAATTCTAACAAAATACAAACTAGTGAGATTCTTATCTATAGTCAGGGATCATAAACTAACAAAAGACATCAATTCCCTATTGAAAGTAATAACCATATTTCCTACTGTAAACTACTACTTAAAACATAAATACCTTAGTTAAAAGACTCATAGTAAGAAGTAGTAACAATTAGTAAAAAATAGTAAAAAGTAGTAAAAAGTGGTAAGATTAGCCCCTACCAAATTGAGATGTTATTAAGTTGTAAATTAGACATTCTTATATCAAGGCATATTTTATATTATCCATAATATATTATAGACATTCATATTGATATATGAACTTCATACTATTAGCCTGAACTATATATATCTATATTTTATACATATATATTTTTTTATATATAAAATATAGTTATAGTGATTATTTTAATCTTTATCATCAATTGTCGTCAAACCTCATTTAGGGGAAGCAAAATATCGCAATTCAAAAGAGGGCACAAAAATTCTAAATGGAGTTGAACGAAGCCCAAATAAGTTTAATAGGGAATTTTTTTAAGTTTTTTTTTCCGTTTTTTTGGGATTTTTTAGGGATTTTTTTGGACTTTTTTGGAATTTTTTGGTTTGTTTTTAGGGTCTTTTTAGCACTGTTCTTGTGATACATTATTAACCTAAAGTATCAAAACTATCGAAAAATCCAAAGAAAACAAACCCAACGAGATATAAGCGAAAAGGTATAAAGCTAATAGATATAAGCGAAAAGATATAAGCGAAAAGATAAGCAAATATAAGGAAAACTAATTAAGTCTAGAAATTAGAATATATTATACACTATATAAAATACCACCGAACCGAATGAATTAAAAACTTTAAATAACTTATAAAGCTAATAAAGCACCAGCAGCTAAAGCAGCAGCACCAACAGCGTATTGTTTGTTACCAGCACCTTCAAAAGTTGAAACATTTGAAGTAGCGTTTGAAGCTGGACAGTTAGTAACTTCTGGACCACATGAAGTGATAGTAACTAAAGTTGATGATGATTCAGTAACAGTAGTTTCATTAGCAGCTTTGGCAACAGCAGCGAATAATAAAGCGACGACAGTGAATTGCATTTTTAAAATAATAATTTGTTTTTAAGCGATTGAATGTGATAAAATAGATATCTAAAGAAAAAAAAAAATTAACAGGGAAACAGGGATAATTTATAGTTGAAAGTGAGATGAGTCTTATCTATGGTTGTGAAATTTCTTTTTCTGAATTGGGAAGCAGGAAAAATTTTTCCATTTGAAGTTGTACATTTTAGTCCTAATTAGGGTTTTTTGCAAGTTAACCTGATAACAACCAAAATAAACCAAAATTAACCAGACAATTTATTTTATATTGCTATTGTTAATTGAAATTTCCCCTATGGAAACAATATAATAATTAATATAGTGTTACAATGATTTTTACAAGTTTAACTAGTTTTACAATAGTTTTTAGATTTTTTGGTCTTTTTTGGTGCTGTTTCCAATTATTGTCTTTGTAGTAAAGTAAAAGATTAATCCAGCTGTTTGTTGATTTAGAGACTGTTTTGACAATTAGATATTTTACTTTTTAATTAACAACCAGAGAGTTATTTTCATTTTAGATTTCAAGTGGTTGTTTATTTATTATACAATAAGGTTATTTTACAATTTTTTTCAAACTTTCCCACTGGTTTCTTTTTGCTCTTTTGCTATTTTTTCTGGCTATAACCTTTTTTTAGTGACTTACAAAAGATCTAGATGTACAGTAATTTGTTATTGCGTAGTATTGCAACTGAATTGGGAATAAACTGTAAAAACAAAGTTGTAATAATAATAGAGGAAAACAGTATGATGTTTTTGTATTTGGCACAATTAGTTTAAAAATATTTTATTTCGCCCAATGCAGCTGAATTTCATCTGTTTTAGGATAATAGGGTTACCATCTCAAAGGCAGCCGCGACATTCGCTTGTTATTTTATCAACTATGGGAGTTGTCGCACCCACTCAGTTGGCAAACATTGGAAACGTTTTAGTTGAAATATTGCGGCTATCTTTGACGATACTACGACATGGCGACGAATTGGGTGCAAATGTAAACAGAACTCAGACGAAACTGTAAAAAGTCTGGAAACTTTACCAAAATAATAACACATATTTTTCTTAGATGTTTATTATGGGTATTTAGTTTCTTCGTCTTATAAGTTTTGCCTTTCTTTTAATGTTACAGTTCCATTATACTTCCGTTTACAGCTAAAGATTACCACGAGGGACTGTTTCACAGGTAATAATTTGGTTTAATATTTAAAATCTCACTGCACAATGTACTGGTGTGGTGATGATTATACTGAGATATGCTGAGATATACGCACTGTTGGTGGTACTTATTGTCACCCGGGTGACAGAGAAGACACAGTTTTTTTTCAACTTTATTTTTCAGACAGAATATATTTTATATCCCAAGTTAAAGTGTAAAATAACTGCCTTGGTTTAGTTTATTTTGGCTTTCGGTTTTGCCATTTACCTTCATTTTTGCTGTTCTTTTCTTTTGTCTCTCTGTTTTCTTCTTCTTGTCCTTTATTTTGTTTTCATTTTCTAAATTTATGATGGTAAAGAGACCTCACTGGTGGTGTTGTGATGTTTTACACTATCTTTAAATCTCATCGCATCTCATTGAAAATCTCATATATTTTCAGCCATATATACAAATACCAAGATTTTACAATCTATTTACTTAAGTTATATTTAGTTTTACAACTTTGCAATACTTGAATATGTCTGTATAAACTATAATATTGAAGCATATATAATCTGATTTTGCTAATTTTAGAAAAAAAAGCTGGGTACCTATTTTGTATTTTCTTTTTCGATACTTTCTTTTTTTCCTTCTCTTTCTTTTTTTTTCATTTCCTTCCCTGAGCTGGTTCCTGAATGTCCTTCCCTCATATGCGCTGGTTGTGCAAAAAAAAATTGTTTATCCCTGATTTATGTTATCAGAACTGTTCCAGTAATAAAGTTGTTAACTTGTAATATCACAATTGGAATCCAGCTTCACTCCTATTCTTTTAGTGATTTGATCCAGCTATTATTCAACTTTAATTGATTCTATTATTTAATTATAGTTTCTCTTTTAGTGTACTGCAAATATTTTTGATCTCTACCGGCTGTCAAACTTTAAACACCCCCTTGCCAAGTTCATTAACTGTAGTTTTACCATTCTATTTTTAAAAAAGACGATCATCAAATGACAGTTCTTTAATTTCATTTATTTTTAAAAATTGGTTATACTGGTTGAATAGTCGACTTAATTTGACGGGTAGTATTTTGCAACATTAAACATTTTTCAAGTATTTCCTGATACTTAAATTCCTTTTCTTCTTCGCTATCAATAGCTAATTGTAAAACATTATCCAATTCTTCTAAATTAATATTAATATCACCATCAAATTCAATTCCTTGATCAATTGCTAACTCTTTAATATCTGTAAACTTATCCTTTAATTCATTAAATTTAATTTCTAAATCATCTAATTCAGTTTTGAGTAAAGTACTTACGTCTTTATTAATCCTATATGTCATCGATGGACTAACTGTGATAATTAAAAGTAAACAATCTTTCATTAAATTTTTAATATTTTCAATTAAAATGAATCCAAAATTTTCACCTTCACCATCATCATCTAATAATACATATTCAAATTCTCTTTTTTTAATTACTAAAGTACTTAAAGTATCTTCAATTCGAGTAAAGAAAATTATTCTACTATCTCTAATATATTTAATTCCATCAATAACTGAACATCTTAAATTATCCATTGTCCCTTCTTCTCTAAGTGGTATATTTTCAAGTTGGGAAATAATCATATTACTGTGGAATATAATTAAAAACAGTAATAGACAAATAAAAAATATGAAAATTAGTTTAGGATAGTAAATTAATTCGTGTAATCCTAATACCATAGTAATCAATACAATTTTAAAAATAGTGAAATAGAAATCACGACTTCTAGCTATCAAAAACCCAATTATCCAACTGATAATATTAAAAACTCCAACTGCAAAATTGATATCGGCGTTGAATGCAACATTAACATTTACATTATTGTCACCATTAACATTAGCATTAGCATTATTATTATTATTATTGTTATTTGCATTGGGGTTAACAGGTGGATTGAAACCAGCATTTACATCTGCATTATTCCCAACATTGGCATTACCAAGATTCAAATTTCCAAATTCATTATTATAAACTTCGTTAAATCTAGGATTACCAACATCTACATTACCAGTAGTAACAGAAGGAATATCAGGAACAGCAGTAGCAGCATTTTCATCAAATAAATGAACTTGAACTTGTTGAACTTCAAATTGTCTATTCAATTTAGCTATCCCAGATGGACTCAATATTAGGTACCCTTGATGTTCAAAAATTATACATTGGGAAGTATTTAAAGTAACCCTTCTACCACCTGAACTAAATTCATAATCACGGCTTGATAAATCTGATTGATTAACAAGTAATTGAGTTGGTCCTATATTATTTGAAGATGTTAAAGGATTAACTTCAATCATATCATAACTTTCACCAGTTAATTGCCATTCAACACCATTATGAAGAACTATTCTAGTAGGTTCAAATGGTCTAAATTCTGAATCCATTGACCTTATTCTATCAATTTCTCTTTCAGCTTGGAAAACTGCATTTGAACCAGCATTGGTAGTCCCAGTAATAATTTCAGAATTTTCAGCATTTTCAGGTTCATTTGTACGTTGTGTTTGAGCTAACGTATTAGCATCAGCTTGCCTAGTAATTATTAAATCTTCATCATTAGGAGTTGGTTGAAATCCGAAATTTGTAGTTCTTAAATCATTCCAAAATTCTCTACTTATTAAACCACCTTCCACTCCACTTAAATGTTGATGAACTTTTAATCCAAGTTCATAAATTTGACCACTTTCATTATCCCCATTAATATCTATTAATTGTCTAATATTTGAATCAAGATTTTCTTGTATGGAAATTAATTCTTGGTGATAATAAAGTTTGATTTGATGGAAAAAAGTTCTACGAACTTGTAAATGATCAATTCTTTCAATTATTTGATTTATAAATTCTCTTAATTTAGTATTTGAATTTAATTCAAATAAACTACTTTCATTTTGTAAACTTTCAACATTTGATGAAATTTTAATGAAAAATCTAATATTTCTAACTGGTTCAGGTATTGTTACGTTATAAGCTAATTCAAATATAACTGGATTTAATGGAGTAACATCTAATTGAATAATATCAGAAACAGTTAAATTAGTATCACAATCTTGCTGAGTTTCAAAATATTTTAATTTAAAATAACTCCCATCAACCAGCTCCCCAGAACTTCTATTATATTCTGAAGCTACATAATCTTGTAAAGTGGCAACAGTACATTGTATTGATTCTCTAATATCAATATGATAATCGGATCCACGACTTCTCCATTGAATTTTTATATCAAATAATTCTTCAACTGGATCTCTAGCGGGTATGGATCTATTCCCAAATAAAGTATAATCAATGTCTAAATGAACGGAATTCACTTCATTCAGTTCATTCTCAATTGAATCCAACCCTAAGATTTCACTAAATGTAATACTTGGTAATGATTGACCTTGATGATGTAATTTTAAAAATACCGGTTTTAATTGATAATTTGGTGATTTACTCCAAATACTATGCATAACATCATATGGTTTATGAAGTAAAGTTATTTTCACAGGATAAACTTCCTGACCCAAGGGCGTTACTGAATCATTGAGGTTTAATTCATGAACTTGTAAATTTAAAATAAATGGTCTGTTCATTATCTCTCTTGATCTTGAAAGATCCAAAATTCAAACTTCGCGAGTCATTGAAATAAGACTATACATAGTGCAAATTAGAAAATTGGTGTGCCAAAAAAAGGGTATATATTATATAAGCATATGGACATCTATACATTTCTTAGGATGATAGGTGAAATAAAATGTTCGTATCTACACTATTTACATGTTTGGGTTTTTTTTATGTTCTTTTTACTTTCTTTTTTATCCTTTTATCTTTCTTGAATCAGAATCAGAATCAGAATCAGAATCAGATTCATATTTTTGATTCCGATATTGATTTTGATTCCTTTTAATTACATGAGGTGGGTTATAGAACTCTTAAGTTCTGATAGCATGATATCTTTTACCTCTAAAGGCAAATATTTCATTATTAGCTTGGAAAGTTTCAGTTGGATTAAAATCAACTAAATCAATCTTGGTTGAACCAAATTTATTTGAAGTTTGATGCATTAAAATATCCATTTCATCAGATAATTCATGAGTTAAGAGCCATGATAATTCTCTTCTTGTATCCAAATCATGATAACCTGTTACATAAACTGGACATTTAGATTCTAATAAACCTTTTAAAGATTTATCCCAATGAGATTTATCAGCAGTTTGGAAACCAGGATGGAATAAATAAAATACATCTAAATATGGATCAAATGGGAATAAATCACCATAATTAAATAATTCTTCAAAATATAAAGTATGATAATGTAAAGTTATTTGATCATCATATCTTTCAACTATTGCTCTACCATTTTCATTTGATGAAAAACTTTGCTTTTCTTTATCAAAATAACATTCCGGTCCAATAAAATGAAATTCAAATTTAGCTTCAGGAAATAAATATCCAAATTGTTTCCAAACATAACCAGGTAACATACTTTCCATTTTAGCACCAACAATAAAAATTCTCATTGGACGTTCTTTAAATTCACCTTGTTTTTTTTGTAACAGTGGGTATAAAGTATAACGTAAAGCAGAAACAGATTTTAAACCTTCTAAAGTTAATGGACCCTTTGGTTCTAACAAATATGGTGATAATTTATGAATAGTTGAAGCAATAGTAATTGGATAAGTTAAAACTTTAGTTGATGCAGCTAAATTATATTCAGTATTCATTGGACTAAAATCTCTCGTATAAAAGAATTGATCCCAATTAGTTAAACTTAATGAAAAATCTTGTTCTTGAACTCCAGGGAAATTAAATTCATCAAATGTACGACCAGATCTAAGATCGTGTTCATATAAATTTACTTTTCTTAATAATTCAAATTTTTTCTTACTATGATATTCAGTATCTTCTTCCCATGCTTCTCTTGAATGATGAGTTGGAATTCCAGATATTGGACAAACAAAATTAACTGCTTTATGAGTAACTGGACATAAAGCTTGAGTCCTAATTATAGCTGCCCTAGTTCTTAAATCTTCATAAGGTGATTCATCCCATGGGTGAACTTCTCTAGAATTATCAACAGTATTATCACCTAATGCTAAGATCTTTCTCAAGAGAGAAAAGTTCTTCCTGGAATTTACAGTTAATGATTGAATACTAGTTATTGAACTAGGAATTCGAAATAACATTTGGTTCTGGGTGGTTAGATTTTTTTCTCTCTTCGATGCGGGAAGTTTTTGAGAAATTTATTTTTTTGTGTTTTTTCTTTTGACTGAGTATAATTTTCATTAGACTATTAGAGGCAGTTGATTCCAGTTGAAGTTATTTATTAAAATCCATATTTATTTAAAAGCCAACATCTTCTAACAAGATATTTGGATCATTGTCAATCATATCACCTAGGTTTTCAAAATCTACTTGGACATCTACACCTAAATTTCTTAATTTACGAATCAAGTCCATTATTGATTCTTCATTTGATGGTACTGCTTCAAAATTATGCTCTTTAGCTCTTTGTTCTGATTCTTCAGGAATTATTACTTCTGTTTCTTCTGCGTCGATTAACTGAGTTACAGTAACTGTACTTAATATTTCTTCAACACTTAAATAACCATCAGTTTTACCTTTAATAAATGATTCATATTCATAATATTTACGTTCAGTTTCCGGAGTTGGAATTCTAACTGGATCACCATCTTGATCTGTCATTTCAAATGGGTTTAACCATTGCATTTTAACAGATTTTGTATTTAATAATCCATCACGAGCAACTTTAACCACATTTTTAAAATGACCTTTGAAATCGTATACTTCAAACCAAACGGTGAAAGTATCATCCCATGTGGAAACTCTTTTATTATCTATCAATGGTGATTCAGGTGAAGGTGATAATATTTTACCTTCCATAGAATCAGAAAAGGCTTTTGAAAATGTTTTTATACATGCATAATCATCAGTTTCTAAACCATTATAAATTGCAATAGTTCGACGATCATAAATATTATCAGAATTATCAAAATTCTTTGGTCTCCCCCAGTAAAATCCATAACCAGCTGGAACAATAGTATAATCTTGAAGATCAATTTTTTTTGATTTAGGTTGAGGATAAGTTGGTAAATCATTAGGAATATTATAATTAATCATATTTCTTAAATTGCTTTGAGTAGAAGGAACATTATCAACTACGGTATTACAAACAATATCCATAATTTTTTCATCAGTTACTGGTGCAAATTCTTCAAATTGACAAAGATTTCTAACATTAACAATCATTTGATATTCACAAGTTTTAACTTCACTTACTCCAATGATAACAAAATCAAAATCCATAAACGGATCACAACGATAAACGACTTCTGTTGAACGAGGAGATTTAGTTAAATCACAAGTTTCACCATCCGTTAAAGTATGGCTTAAAGCTTTTTGTGTTTTGGCATTAACTCCAACAGCTAAAGGATCATTAATTAATTTAAAATCTTTAAATTGTAATTCTCTTGAAAATTTAGTTGATTGATTCATTATTTTTGGATCATTTGATGCACTACCATTAAATCTACCTAATACGAAAACATGATCAGGTAACTCAGGTATATGTTGACCAGTTTTTTGATACATTTGTAAATTTTCATGAAATTGGATAATTTTATCCCCAAAACAATATCCATAAGTCCAATACCCTGAATTTAAACCAGTTGTAAATGAACAAACTTGTGCTTCGAAATAATTCAGGAACTTGTCAATCACTGTATTAATTAATTCACTTTCAGTTCTTTGGACTTCTTGCTTTGATGGATCAGGTATACTATCAGTATCAGGTAAGAAACATACTAAATTATGATCATCATTATTAATTCGTAAAACTTCATAACTACCATTATGTTTGACTTCATCGGAAAGCTCCGTTACTATTGATTGTGGGATTGGTAACTCATTGACTTTAATCTTGTATTTTGGTTCAAATGCATAAGCTAATGATATCAATATGAGGTATATCCAAATCATAGTCAATCGCGATTTTAATTATCTGTCAGCTGTTCCTATTTTTCATCTGTCACTTCAGGCTTTACCGAAGAAAAATTAAATTTAACACCAGATTGTAGAAAAATATAAGGAGTATGTATCAAGAGATCAGAGGAGAATAAATCATATTTAAATTTTCCATTAAGCATCTACTTCCATAGCATCATTACCAAATGATATAACAGTTTCTTCAACATCTAAAATATCACGTACACTCTTATTTAAAACGGCAGTGGTACCTCTTTCAAATTTATAAGATCTTAATTTTGATTCTCTAACATTTGGAGTTAAATAATTTCTATATAATTGAGCATCTTTACCAACTTCCATAACACATAAATCTACATTTGAACCTGAACCTAAATCATTCCAAATACCAGATTCAATTGCATCAGCACATAATTTCATTGCTTCTTCTTTGGTCATACCTTTTCTCCAACCAGTTTCTAAAACTGCCATAGCAGCTAATGAACCTGAACCTAAAGATTGATATTCACCGATATCAGTTGAACCATGAGCTTGAACTGACATTAAATGAGCACCAGTTGGATCATTACCAGCAACAATTAAATAAGCACCTAAATGACCTTGATATTTAAATAAATGTTGCTTTAACATTGTTAATGCTGTAATAACTCTTGGTTGTCTATTTTGTGATAATGAATGTAATTCTAAATTTGATGCAATCAATTGAGTAACCATTTCAGTATCAGCAGCAGTACCTGCACCAGCACACCAAATCTTTGGTGATAATCTATGTAATTTTTCACAATTCTTATCTGCCACTATACTACCGGCGGTAGCTCTGGTATCAGCTGCAATAATTACACCTCCTTCAAATTTACATCCAACAATTGTAGTACCAGTAGAAGTGGCCATTGGTTGACCAAATCCTTTAGATACTAAAAACTTATTTCTTTGGAAATTATCAAAACTTAATCCTGGCATTATTATTCTCTCTGTTTAGCCTTCGTGTGGTTGATCAAAGGGTTAAATATTTGTATTGAACTGAAAGATTTGTGAGAGATTCTTTTGCCCTCAGATTCGCACACCAAATCCACTTAAAGTTCGCACTGATGATACACGACTTGACGTATTTTGTTTGAGATTTGTTTGAGATCAAAACTACAATCTGTTAGATTAGGTGAAATTTCACAATCTTTGCATTTAACTAATCCAATGGAACGGTATAGCTATATAGCACCGGCACGGTTAAAGGTGCTAGTGGTGCCAATTAATGACACTGGTCAATCACAGTTCCAAGGGATTATTCAAAAATTAAAGAATTGTAATGAAGTTACATTACTTGATATAACGCCAATGACAGAATTAAAATATTTTAATCCACAAACTTGTCCCAATGGTAAATTGATATTCGATTATGATATCACTACTCCTGATAATGAATCAATTTTCTTGCATGATTTTGAACCTTATAGGAAAACGTTTATCGTTTTAGGTGTAGGTCAATATAGTGAGAATATAATTTCAAATCTTGATGAATTTAATAATCAATTAAAGAAAAATTTCCCAACTACAATTGTTCAAAATTGTATATTTTTCAATACACCATCAGATGTGGGGGCAAAATTAAATCCTAAAAATGATCATTCAATGAAATCTAATTTTTTCCCTTCAATTCATACCCTGTTAGAAACTATAATTTGTGAAGTATCAAGAAATTTCTTATTTAAATTAGATGATTATGCTTCTTCATATAGTAATATTACTTTAAGGTCACCAGTTTCAATTACTGATAGTCAATTATTAACTAAAACTATTTCCAAAGCTCAAAAGAGAATTTCATCTGGCTCTTCATCATTAAAAGTTTCATTTAATTCATCAACTCATTTATCGCCGTCTGAATTAAAGAATAAAAATCAAGTTAGACATAATGGTAGACAATCGAAATTATTGGGTTCCTTTTATCTTTTAGCTGGTAAATACGTTGATGCATTATCAAATTTTACTGAAGCAATATTATATTTGAAAAAATCTGAAGATTATATGTGGTTAGGTAGTGCATTAGAAGGAATTGGTGTACTGATAATATTATTAAATTATACTAATACAAATTACCAACTACAAAGTGCAATATTATCAAATATTCTTCAACTACTGAAAAGTAAACTACGTGATATGAGTATAGATAATACCGTAAACAAAAGATTATCTACGGAATCATTATCCAGAGTCGCTAGTAATGGTACTTCAATTTCAAGTAGTGGTGGTGGTCACGGTGCTAATGGGGTGGATATAAACAACGGTCATGGTAATGGTAATGGTAATATTAATGGTAATGGATCAAAAATATTATCTCCTCGCACATCAACCAGTAGTAACGGTGGACTAAGTTTTACAATGCCCCTTGGCTCAGCACCTGATTTAAATACCATTGCAGTTCCAGAACTTATTAAGCATATAGGGTTAAAAGTTACAAATTATTTTCAACAAAGTGCAAATGATTTTGAAAATACCGTACCTGATTTAGTTTATATTGAGTCAATACTTCGAAATATTAATTTTATAATGCATGTGTGGAAGAATGGATCAAATATTCATCAACAATTTTATGATAGTTTAGTAAATAATCTTCAACCAGTACCCGATACTATTAGTAATCCATGGTTTAATAAAGGCAATGTTTTACAAGAATTAGATAAAGTTTATTCATTACAATTAGTTGATTTAAATTTAATTGATCAATGTAGAATTTATGGTAAATTATCAAGAATTTATAATGAATTAAATATGTTTAGAAAGCAAGCATTTTTATTAAGAAGTTTGTTAGTTGCAATATTACCAGAATTTGAGTCACTTAATAAAGAAAATAATAAGGATAGATATGATGACCATGATAATGATATCAATCAATCAAAAACTGTTAAACATATTACTGATAATTTTGATATTAAAAGTCTAAAGAATATCATTAATGATTTATTTAAATTTTATCAAATTAATAAACAACCAGAATTTATTAGTGATGATTCATATGATAATGCAACATCAAATTGGAATTCAATGCAATTACTGTTAATTAAATTATCTATTAAAATATTTGAAAATTTAAATGATCATGAATCATTAGTTAGTGTATTTTGTCTTGCATTAACTAGATATATTCATTGTTTACCAATTGATGATGAATATAGAATAAGGGAAAAAATGTTTGAATTATCCAGATTAAATAATATTCAAATTCCTTATTGGGATCCGTTTTTATTAAGAAATGTAAAATTTATCAATACAAAATTCCAAGATGAATTAATTCCATTTTCTGAATATTCTGGTAGCAACGATTTAACATCAACCACCACAGCAACAACAACTCCATCTACTACACCTGGTCAGACTCCAAATCCAAATTTATCATCTAGTCAACCTCCAACATTTGTTTTCGATCCATTTAATAAAGCTGTTTCTAAAAGTGTTGATATAGAAAAACTTGTTATTGTTAATGATATTTATCATTTAAAAGTTACATTACAAAATCCATACAGTTTTGAAATTGAAATAAATGATCTTGAAATTTCAAGTAATTTAGATATTGAAACAATTAAATTAGGTATCAAGCAAGCTAATCCTAATAGATCACTACAATCAAGACTGACTTTAAGTATATCTAAAACTAGAACTAATTTGAATGAAAAATCAAGTAGTTCACAAATTCAAAATGAATTAACTAGTACGCCTAATCAATTAATTGTAGGTGCCAAATCTACTGAAACATTTATTGTTCCATTTAAACCATTACAATCAGGAAATTTAACTATAAATGGATTTAAAATACTGGTTGGATTTTGTGAATCAAGATTTTTCCCTATTGTAAGCAATGAATTTGCTAGTAAATTAGTTAAAATAAAAGATTTAGAAAGACTTGATAGTAATAATAATGGTAGTAATAATAACGGTAATAATAAAATTGGTGACGGATTTGGGAAACATTCTGATCCATTCAAGACAATTGTTGATAATTTAAAGAATAATAAAGTTTCATCAAGATTTAATACTGAAATAATTGATTTAAACGCATTAGAACCCCAACCATCATTATCATTAATTAATTTACTGGTTACTAATGGATGGTTAATGTTATTAGAAGGAGAAAAATATGAATTTTCAATTAATTTAATTAATAAATCTAATCAACCAATTAATTACCTTTCATTTTCATTTTGGGATTCAACAATTCAAAGTTTAACGAAAAGATTAAATCAAGGAATTTTAGGTACAAATATTAATGCATTCGAAATTTATGAATTAGAATGGTATTTAATTAAATTTAAAACTTTCAAAGTAATTAATAAACAAGAAATTAATGAAAAATATAAACCAATTAATGGGAATTCAGAAATTAAAATTGAATATGAAATTACTGGTAAAAAAAATATGATTGATCTGAAAATGATTTTAGAATATGGCAATAAATTAAATGATTTAAATAAAAGTTTTGTTAAAAATATTAAAATTCCATTAAAAATTACAGTATTACCATCAATCGAATTGATTCATTTTGATATAATGCCATTGTTTTCATCATCTTTAAATGGATTTGTTGATGATATCGAAGATAGTGAATTAAATTCAAATTTAATACCTTTAAAAAATTTTATAACTGAAGAAATTAATAATTCAAATGTATCAGATTTTTGTCTAGTATTGGTTGATCTTCGTAACTCATGGTCAGAAGATTTAGAAATTAATATCGAATTTGAATCATTCATATCATCAACATTTAAAGTTAAACAAACTTTAAAACCAAAGACTGTTTCAAGATTGTTATTACCAATGAAAAGAATTAGTAGTAGTAATATTGAATTAACAAAAATCATTCCATCATTAAGAAATAAACAATATATTAAAGATTATCTGATTAGGGAATCAGAAGATTTTGCAATGAGACAAAGTTTTTGGTTAAGAGATATGATATTAAACAAATTTAAAGGTAATTGGAAATCAATTAATAGAAATGGGTCGATTGACTTTAGAAATATAAGATTAACAAATAAAATGATAAATTATTTAGTTTACCCCAAAATTAAAATAATTCATGAAATTATAAATGAATCAACAAATGAATTAATTAAAAGAAATGGTTCACAATTCCCGTTGAAGACTGGACAATTTTATACAATTAAAACAATTATTAAAAATTTTAATAATAATTCAATTAATTGTTTATTAAGACATTTACCATTCCCAATAATAAATAATAGTATAATAAAAGATCAAGGAATTGGTAAAAAAATTTTAGTTAATGGGGTACTTCAATCAAAATTAGGTAAACCAATTGAACCTAATGATGAATTAGAAATTAGTATAAGTTTTGTAATTTTAGAGAATGGAGAATTCGAATGGGGAACATTATTAGAAGTATTGGACGGTGAGTCCAGTTATAAAGTTGTAGGAAGAGAGCCTGTTTATATAGTAGCATCAGCATAATAATATACATTCTATTTACAAAATCTTTTCTTTTTATTTCCCTTTATATATGAAAGAATTTTCTTCTCTTGTTAATTCTTCTTGTTAATTCTTTTTTTTGTTAATTCTTACCCTTTGGAGGTGGAGCTAATTTAAAAGGTAATTCTTGAGCACCTTCAGCTTCTAATTTCTTGATGTATCTTTCTCTGGTAATATCATTGTATCTCTTTTCTTGGAAATACTTAAACCATGAAGCAACACATTTATTCTTAAAATCATTTCTTAATTCACCACATTGATCATTAACTGTATCTTTTAATTTTGGATCCAAAGAATTATCAATATTATTTTTAGTTAAGCATTCAAAGAAAGCGTCTCTTGCTCCCCAACAGATTGCTCTTTTGTTTTTATTTGGTGGGGCTTCGTCCGTCTTAGTCCATTCAAAAAGTCCCATTGCAACTGTGATATGGGTTCTTGGTGCGAAAAATGATGAGTTTCCCTTTGAGATTTTGAGATTTGGGAGACTCTGACACTTTCTCAATGTAGTCCTGCCCCGGCTTAAAATCTGCATAAAAGATGTCAGAAATGCGATGCGCTTCAAACACATCCTGGAAATCTGAAAAAATCTTAAAAGATCTGGAAAGGAAAAATATTTAAAGAGAAGAATATCTAAAGAGAAGAATATTTGAAGAGAAGAATATCTAAGAAGAAGAAAATGTCAGAGTTTGAAGTTATCAATGAAGATTTAGATCATCCAAAATTTCAAATCAAGTACCGGTCAAGCTCTATGAGTTCAATTGAAACGGTACCTGAGAAAATCCCAACTATTAAAATCTTAGGAACTGGTGGTACAATTGCATCAAAAGGGGTTAGTTCTCATCAAACAGCAGGATATAAAGTTGATTTAACAATTGAAGAATTAGTTTCTGCTATTCCTGATTTATCAGGAACTTGTAATTTACTTTATGAACAAATTTTAAATATTGATTCAGCCGAAATTGGTGATGAAGAATTAAAAGTCATATATAATCAAGTTAAAAAAGATATTGAAATTTATGATGGGATAGTTATAACCCATGGAACTGATACAATGGAAGAAACTGCATTTTTTTTACAATTTACAATCAATACTGAAAAACCAATTGTACTTTGTGGATCAATGAGACCATCAACTGCTATTTCATCTGATGGGCCAATGAATTTATATCAAGCTATAGTTATTGCATCAACTAAAGCAAGTTGGAATAGAGGTATCTTAGTTGCTTTTAATGATCGTATTATTTCAGGTCATTTTCTTAAAAAATCAAATGCTAATTCATTAGATACTTTTAATGCTATTGGACAAGGATATTTAGGTAATTTTGTTAATAATGAAGTTTATTATTATTTCCCACCTTCCAAACCAATGGGGGTTTCATTTTTCCAAATTCCTGATAATTTTAAATTACCACAAGTTTGTGTTCTTTTCGCTCATCAAGGTTTAAATAATGATTTAGTTAATTTAGTTGTTGAACAAGCAAAAGCTGATGGTTTAGTATTTGCAACCATGGGGGCTGGATCATTAAATAGTGGGACTAATAGAAGAATTTTTGAATTAAGTAATAAATATAATATACCAGTAATTTATTCAAAAAGGTCAATGGATGGGATAGTCCCAATTGGATCATTACCAAAATTTGATGATTTAATTTGTACAAATATTGTTGCTGGAGGTTCAATTAGCCCACAAAAAAGTAGAATTTTATTACAACTTTGTATAATGACTGGTAAAGGGATTACAACTATTAAACAACATTTTAAAAAAGTCTATGGTGGTTCTCAAGTGTGATGGGAATATTTAGAAATTTTAGATTAGATTAGAATATATATATTCAAACTATTAGTTCTAACTTAAATGTTTTTAGAATGAAGATTAGAGTGAAGATTAAAGTGGAATAGATAATAAAAGAGAAATGTAAAGTATACTAGAAGGAACTAGAGTAAAGTAGAGGAGAGGAGAGGAGGACGGACAATAAAATACATTTAAACATAATTAATTATAAGCGGCTTCAACTTTACTTTTACAACTTGCTAAAATTTTTCTTCTTTGTAATTTTTGAGCAGAAGTAACAAAACCATTTTGAGGAGTCCATTCGTCATCTAAAAGGACAACATTTTGTAATAATTCAATACCTTTTAAACCTTGAGATTTACCAGTTGATAATAAAGATTTTAATACTTGTTTTGAAACTTTTGGATCAGAACAATAATCACTCATTTCCATTTTATTTAATTCTGCTTCAGAATAAGTATTAGTTTCTTTTAATAATTGTTTTAAATGACCTTCATTTGGTAAAATAATAGCAACTGGTTTAACTTTAGTTTGATCAGCATAAACACATAAATTTAAAACAGTTGGATTTGATCTGTAAACTGATTCTAATTTTTCTAATGCGATATATTCACCATTTAAAGTTTTAACTAAATTTTTTCTACGATCAATAACTTTTAAATAACCGCTTGAAGTCCATTCACAAATATCACCAGTTTTAAACCAACCATCAGTTGTGAAAGCTTCAGCAGTTTCCTTTTCATTTTTATAATATTCTTTTGTAACTGGACCACCAGTTAAAAATAATTCACCTTGATTATTTTTAGCAAAATATCCAGCTTCTGGTACATCAACTAATTTAGCAGTTAATGAACCTAATAAACAACCTGCAACATCAGTTTCTAAATGATCAATATCAACAATAGTAGTATTAGCTACCGTTTCAGTTAATCCATAACCAATCAACATTGGACAAATTAAAGTACTAATGAAAACTTGAGCATCTAAACTAATTGGAGATCCACCATTAAGACAAAGTTTTAAACAACCACCAGTTGCAGCTTTAACTTTTTTAAATATAACATCAAACCCAGAGGCACCAGGAATATTATAATCTTTAAAAAAAATTTTAGCTTTAAATGCTGACCAAAAAAGTTTTTGTGTGAACGATGGTAATTCTTTAACTTTTGCTAATATACCTTTTCTAACACTTTCCCAAACTGCTGCAACCCCAACCATAATTGTTGGTTTAAATTCAACTAAATCACTTTTACAATTTCTACATGAAGCATCAGTTAAGGTTTTAACATTAGCATAACCAATACAACCACCCCACCATAAAGAAACCATTTCAAAAGCTAATTCAAAAATATGAGCTAATGGTAAAAATGCAACAATTCTATCATTTGGTTGAACTAAATTTCTACCAGCAACAGTTGAAATACCACCTAAACCAGATAAAATATTCTTATGAGTTAAAACAACCCCCTTTGGATCACCAGTTGAACCTGAAGTATACATAATACATGAAGAATCTTCAGGTTCGGGAGTTTTCAAAGGTTCAGTAGAATTTTTACCTAATTCAATAACTTCATCATATGAAATAAATTTAATATCAGGTCTAATTTTTAAAATTTTTGCCTTAGCATCAGCAGCATCTTGATATAATTTACCACCAAATCTTTTATCAGATTCATCAATTTGTTCATCATGAATAATAAATCTAATTGCAGTTGCTTTCTTTAAAGGATTAATTAAATTTGGTAAAAGATTATTATTAGTGAAAATAGCATTTGATTCAGTTTGAACCATTGAATGAGTTAAACCAGATTCACCTAAAGTATCATAAGCAGTTACAATTGACATATTTTGAGTTTGAGTTGCTAAATAAGTTTGCATCCATTTAGGAGAAGTTGAAGCGAAAATATGAACTTTATCAGTTTGATTAGGTTTTAAACCTAATTCAATTAAACCTCTACCATAATTAATACATAATTTTTCTAATTGAGGATAAGTAATAAAATTATAATTTGAATTTTCAAAAAATAACCATTCTTTATCAACAAAAGTTTCATTACCATCAACAATTTTTTTAACTTTTTTAACTTCTTTATGAATTTCTAATAAATCTCTCCAACCCATTGCTTTCCTATCACCATTTCTTTTAACACATTCTTGAAAAAATTCAAAAATTGAAGTAGCTTTAGAATCTAATGGTCTTGAAACTGGACCATCTTTTTGAGTAGCTTTTCTTCTTGGTGCTGTTTCACCAGGTTTTGCTTCACCGACAATAACTGTATGTTGATAACCCATTATAAAATTTCCGTTCTATCTTTATCTGTCCTTTTCTCTCTGTTTCTTTTTTCAGTTGTTTCAATTCCTGTAGTGCTAACCGTTCACTAGTATCTAATTGACCTTTGATTTAGCAATAAAATTGGCAACAAAAAATATGGCAATTAACAATCCCTAAAATAGATGATGGAGAGAATTCAAATTTTTTTTTTGGTGAGGAGTGCAAAACTGCTACTTTAAGAAATTTTGGGGACCATCATTTCTTTTGCACGAACTTTTTGTAGGTGCATAAATTGACCGCTTTCCGTAATTAGAAGTTTTACCAACTATGTATAGTAAGGACACCAGAGCTATAACCAATACTATCATGGTATTACTGCATAACTGTATTACTGCAATACTGTAGTCCTGTAGTGCTGTAGTACAACCGAGTTATGGTGGAATATCAATATGACAGTGAATGTGAATGTGAAACAGCGAAATGTGATTTTTGGGCTGGCAATTATCACACTCCGTTCAGATAAGAATATAATCAATAATTTAGTTTAATTGTTTAATTTAGTTCAATTCTTGTTCAACTCTTGTTTAATTCTTGTTTAATTGGGTCAATTGGGTCAATTGTCCCAATTGTCCCAATTAATGGCTAATGAGTAAAAAGGAAGAGGTGGCCAAGGATAATCAGTCCCCTACCCCCGTATTTTATACCATTTAATTATAATATGAGTATAATTACAGTATGAGTATAATTATAGTATGACTATCATACTATGATTAAATGCAAAAATATAATTAATTTAAACCCTAGATCAAAAATCTTTACAATTACTATCTATCTCTATCCCTTCTCCCCTCCGGATATTTGAGATAAGATTGAGAGTATGAATAGGAATATGAGTATGAGAATATGAGAATATGAGAATACGGGGCAAATTATGACAGTATCAGAAACTATTAATAGTTTAGATTTGAACTCAACAATTAATTAAAAGTCATAGTCACTTAAGAGTATAATGTCTGATTTACAATATTATTTTTTTGCATTCTTTTCTATTTTTTCGTCCTAAAAAGGTTAAAAAAGATAGTGATTTGCTAACACCTCCTACATTACGTCGATAGGCCTATAAATTTATTTTATTTATAAATAATAAGAACTGATAAGAATTAATAACAACTAATAACAACTAATAAGAGTATCATTATCTATTTCTATCTATCTTGTTATTGAAATTCAGTTGAAATCCAATAGTTTTCCAGGTCCGTCCTTTATCGTAAAAAACATTAATCTCTTATCTGTTAAGAAAATATCTGCCATTCAAAACTCCGAGACTGCTGGTTTGGGTAGCTAGACAGAGAATTTGATAATATATGAGAGAATTATTACTGTTACCATACAAATTATTTTTAAAATCGCTTAATTGTAACCCTATTAATCTTATTGTTTTTTACTCCTTTACTCTTTTAGTCTTTTAGTATTTTAGTCTTTTACCCTATTGTTTTTCATATGAATTACAAACTACTTAAATTCATCTGATTTATCTCACTTAAATGGTGATCTTCCCAACAATTTTTCAATCAAAAAATCTTTTTATCTGCTTATGTAATCGACATTTCTTGAATTTGTCTGATAAATTTTATACGAGACAACGCATAACAGATTAGATTATAACAGATTAGATTATAAGAGATTATAGAGAAAGATCTCACTAATAAACTATTAAATTAATAAACTATTAAATTATTAAACTATATGTTAAATACTTTAGACTAATCTCTCTTCAAATCTTAATTCATTATTAATTGGCATACCAACTAATAATCTTAATAAATTTTCAACTGCTAATCTTTGTTTATTTAAACCATTAATTGGTTTAAACCCAGGTTTTGATAATGGAGCTTTTAACCAATAACTTAATAATGTTAAAACTGAATAAAAATTATCATAATTTTCTTCTTCAACTTTTTTATAACTAACTCTTGAAAAAAATTCAGTCATAACAACTAAATCAATAATTAATGGTGTTGCTAATAATGAATCTTCACAAACATTATGAATTGAAATTTTATTATGTCCACCTAACATTAATTCACTATAATATTCATCCATTGCAACTTTTGAATCTCCAACTGCTGGTAAATATTTAATAACAATACAATGATCAACTTTTTTACCATATTCTTCATTATATAATATTTGATTACTTTCAATAATATCATCAACAACTGAACTTTTACTAATTTCTTTTGATCTAAATTGTTTTGGTGCTGATAAATTATATCCATCATTATTACCTAAATGATTATATGATGCAATTGAAACTGGTCTAATACCTGCATCAACTAAAAATTGGGCTAAAACTGATTTAATTTTAGTTTGACCACTTTTAAAATCATCACCTCCAATAAATGATTTATATTTTTCAGATAATTCAATAACACCTGGTACAAAAGTATTTTGTGGTGATCCATTAATATATGGTACACCTTCCATAATACAAGCAACTGCAAAAATTGTAGATGGACTAATTTCTTCATGATTATTTTTAATACTTTCAATTAAATTGTCTGAAGTATCATTAATACCAGTAATAATATCACTATATCTTTCAGTATTAGCAGTCCATAAAACAATAACTTTATCTAAATCATTTTTAGTTTTAAAATCTTGAATATCTTTTCTAACTTTAGCAACATCATTCCATTTATTTTCTAAATCAACTGATCCATCTGGTTTAACATTAGATACATTATCAGCTCTTTCCTTTTGATTTAAAGCAATAAAATCAGGATAATAAATTGATGATAATGGTTCAATATCTTCAATATATGGATATAATTGTTTTTGTAAATTAACATCTAAAACTTGTGATCTTTTCATTGCTTTATCTAATTTTAATTTACTAATATCCCAACCTCCAACAACAAAATCATTTGGATTAACCATTGGTAAAATTGAATTAAATGGTGCATAAACATCATTACCTTTGGAATCAACCCCTAATTTAATAGTTGATGATTGAGTAACTGAACCAAAATAATTTGGTTTAACAATTCTTTCCTTGGTTTCAAAACTAATATTATGTTTATTAGCTAAAACTGATCCAACTAATGTTGTACCATTATTACCACCTAAACCAACTAACATTAAACCTAATTTTGGAACTTTTAATTCTGTTTTAAAATCATATTCAACTTGAGTTGGAGTAACATTGAAAGTACCAACACCGGCTTCAACAATAGCATTTTCATAAACAAATTTTGTATGTAATGCATCATCCTTTTTAACTGCTTTAGCAGTATTAAATGTACAATTAACCATTATAGAATAGTTTAGCTTACTTTAATTGAATATTAATTTAATTGAATTTTTTCTTTTGAAAAACTCTAAAGAAGAGAAGAGAAAGGAGACTTTTCAACCCGTATTTATAGTTTTTTGGGAGTATTAACAATTGGCAATAGGGGATCCACAAATTAAAATTACATTCGCCGAATGAGCGGTGCGGGTAACGCATTTTCGCTCAAATTCTTCCTATTTAGGTAAGGGTGGGTACACGGTGAATTTTCACATTCAACAAAAAATAATTAGAATTATAGAATAATTATTGAATCTTTTATAATTATATTATGATATTAGATTCTATTGAATCGGAATAATCATCTCTACAACTTCCTCTATATCTATCCTCTTAAGTAGAAGAAAAAAGAAATTAAAAGAGCTGTTTTTAATGGGAAATTGATCTTTTCTTATTATTATTATTTTTGATTTACGATTACGACATCCTCCTTTGAAAAAAATTCTACATTTCCCACCCCCTATACTCTTATTGGATCAATTGTAGTGAGTTGTGTTCATTTACCAAATTATAATTTATAACAATCTTCAATTGTTTGTTATTATTGTTACCATTTACCGTTTTAGTGGTGCCGTAGGTTACCGGTACTTATCTGAATTGAATATAGGAGGTAAAGTAAATTTCTAGCGATAAAAGATAATTTAGTGATATTTTACAGATCCCAAATTTACTTCTGTCACTGGTACATTTGTCATTATACAATAATTTTCAAAAAACAATTTTTGAAAACATAAGTGTTCCACAATCTGACCCACAATCTGATTTATAATTTGATGATTTTCAAATTAAGATTCCTCGATTCAATTCCTTTGCTGAATTTATTGAATTTATATGTTTTGTTGATAATGATCCAGTAATTGTTAAAAACCCAATACCAGAAAGTCAATCCCAGTCCCAATCCCAATCTAGTGCTAATTTGGATCTGCCTAAATCAAGTAATGTTGATGGTGGCGGTGGTGTTGGCGAAAATCCTAATAAGATTGATAGAGTTAGTTGTATGAGAATTGATAGTAATGATTAAATACAAGAAGTTCAAAATTATCAATTCCTGATGTAGAAATTTAAATTTCTCCTAATTCCAGGTTTAAACGTCCCAAAATTAAAAGTCTTGGTGAGCCAGATACTCTTCCTTGTTCCAGTCCTTGGTCGACTAAAAGCTTATCAAATAATTCAAATTTTAGTGAAGGTAATACAGTTTCTACCCGCTATGAAGATTCAATAGAAATCCAATCAAATGAATTTACTTAAGACTATGGTGGTATAGATCCTGAAGTAGCTAAATATGGTTTGTGTCATGGTAACATTTGTGAAAAAAAATATTACGATTAGTAGGTAATGAGATTTACTTTGTAGTATTGAATTATTGTAGATTAGATGGCACCGGTCAGGGATTGTTTCAAGATATGAGCGTACTAAACAACCTATTCTTGCCTGTTCTCCCAGTAGTGCCGTGAAGTGTAATGTTTTTAGCTTTTAGTTAATTTACTATTTAGGTATATATCATGAGAGAATAGAGTAACTTAACTTTTCGCAACCACATTTTAGTTTTTTCTTCTCCTCTTGGTATACTTATTTACTATTTACTTTGCTTGACTCAATAACAATGATATGAAATCATATGTCAATATGCTTCAAGTATGTTTCCCCTAGTACTAACAATGTACCAGCTGGGGAAGCGAGGGTTGGTAGATATTGGGTAATACAATGAACAAAGCAAAGAGTTGAATTGAAATGATGCGTTTTGTCATAATTCACTAAAAAATAAGTTAAAAAATAGTCGCGGCTGATAGATGGTTGCAAAAAAAATAATTAGAATGGCTGGTGCGAAATCTCAAATTGGATACATTAGTTACCTAAATTGATTATATTGGCCAGCAAAGGGATAGGAAGCGAAGAAGATTTCATCTTAAAAAGCATGAATTAATCGCATCTGATGACGCAGGTTATGTTAATTGGTGGTTGCTTTGATGAGTACAGGGTTTATTGCGCTATTGAAAGGGTTTTGAAAATTTTTGGTTTAGAGAATCATAATCAAATTTTTTAATTTCCTACCCTATTATTTAAGAAATGAATTCCCACCATTATTATTTTTAAATAAATTTACTTTTTAGTTAATTAAAAAAATATTTGTGATTAATTTCACTGGCCATTCCTTTTAATGTTTATACCATTCTTCCTTTTTTTATCATTCCTTTCTGTGGGTGTTTGGGCATTTGATGCTTCTTCAAGTTCTAATGTTGCCGTTTATTGGGGTCAAAATTCAGCTGGTACTCAAACTAGATTAAAAGATTATTGTGATCAAAATGTTGATATTGTGTTATTAAGTTTCTTATATTCATTTCCTGATAATTTACAAGTTGATTTCGCTAATATGTGTTCTGAAACATTTTCTGATGGTTTAAGAAAGTGTGACCAAATTGGTGAAGATATTGAATATTGTCAAAATAATGGTAAAATCGTGTTATTATCAATGGGTGGTTCCACTGGTTCTTATGGATTTACTAGTGATACTCAAGGAACTGATTTTGCAACTACTTTATGGAATAAATTTGGTGGTGGTTCAGATGATGAAAGACCGTTTGGTGATGCTATCGTTGATGGGTTTGACTTTGATTTTGAACAAAATGATCAAACTGGTACCGTTGCTTTAGGTAATGCTTTAAGACAACAGTACAAAAAGGATACTTCAAAAACTTATTACCTTTCTGCCGCTCCTCAATGCCCTTACCCCGATGCTTCAGTTGGTGATTTAATGTCTAATGTTGATTTAGATTTCGCTTTCATTCAATTCTATAATAATTATTGTAATTTAGGTACTAATTTTAATTGGGATACTTGGCAAGATTACGCTGATAATACTTCCCCAAATAAAAATATTAAATTATATTTAGGTCAACCTGGTGGTCCAACTGGTGCTGGGTCAGGTTATAATTCAATTTCAACCGTTAAAACTTACGTTGATAAAATTAAACTGTCAGGAAGTTTCGGTGGGGTTAGTTTATGGGATGCTTCTCAAGCTTTTTCAAATGTTGATAATGGTGAAAATTATGCTGAACAATTGAAAGAAATCTTGGGTTCAAGTAGTGGTGGTAGTAAAGAAGTTGATACTTCAACTACTTCAACTACTTCAACATCAACTTCAAAGACCACTACTTCAACCTCAACTTCAAAGACCACTTCTTCAAGCTCAACTACCTCAACCTCAACAACTTCAACTTCAACTACTTCAACTTCAACGACTTCAACTTCAACGACTTCAACTTCAACTACTTCAAATTCAAAAATAAGTACATCAACTACTTCGACTATTACCTCATCTAGTACACCAGCTACCACATCAACTTCAACCTCAACCTCAGCTTCTAGTTCATCAAGTACTACTTCAACATCAGTTGCTGCTGAAGTTACCAGCAAGGGCTCATCAGTAACCACAGCTGCTCTTTCAAGTCCTGAGTCAGTTGTAACTAAAACCAATTCTATATTTACTACAAGAACTACAGAAGGAAAAGTTTTAACTATCACTAATATCCATACCCAACCTACTACAGTCACCACTGTTAGAATAATTGGTACCACTTTTGTTGCTACCCAATACGTTGATCCACCTAATATGTAATACCCCCGCTAAATCAATATAGATTGCGTTAATTTCTTAAATTCCAACTCTAAATTTAAATATTTTAGTAAGATCTTAGAATATTCATTCAAATAAATAGATTTTATTTGACCACCTTGCCAATTTGATAAATCATAAATGTTATCACCCTGAACTTGCAAATTTAATTTCAATGGTGATAATGAAATGTGAATTAGTGGTATAGTCAACTGATTAACCATAGATTGAGCTTGTTTACTTAATGGGCCTGGTGATATTAAAAACATAAACGTTGAATTTTTAATTTCACTTCCAGAATTTGAAATATGATTCAAATAAATCCCAACTAATTCTCTTATTATACTAGCTTGAATCTTAGATTTATGGTTTTTGCATTGCACCAACACATTAATATCATTTTTCATGGATATTAAATTATTTACAGGATCTCCTAACTCTATCAAATTATTTAATTCTTTAGAATTTAAAACTATTGGTACAATTGAATCATCTGTCATTTTAGAAGTCGTGGGGATTGATTGTTTATTGAATTTAAAAAATTGTGATAAGTCCCATTTACCAGCTAAATCAATCCCATTATCAAAAGCTCCACCTTTCCTTATAATTCCAAAACATTTTAATTTATCTTCTAAGAATTTTTTACTTAGGTACTCGTATAAAGTACCTTTAAAAACCGTTGAATTTAAATTTGATCTGCTACTTCTACATGCATATAAATATTGCTGGCATTCGTTAGACAACGGATTATTAGCTATAGACGAATGAGATCGTAGGGGTATAACTACAAGTCGATTTTTCAAATGTTGCAGCAATACCATTTTAGATCTTTTTGATATTTGATTTCAAATCTTCGCGTTTCCAAAATTATTTCCCAACAGTAATGAAGATTATAGCTTTTTTAACGTTGTTGATTCAAGTATTAGGTGAAGTTCAAAGATTGACTTTGATTGGAACTGAAGTCAATGATAAGAGTGTAGTTCAATTAGGTCATATTGAATTGAATAAAGAAGTTGGTAAAGGTTTATATTTACCTAGTAGAATAGATTCAATTAGTTCATCAAATTATTGTATTGGAACTAAAGATATTGATCATAATGATTGTTTTGCTGTAACTAATGATTTATCAATGAAACAATTTATTGTATATTTGAATGATGGTGAAGTTGATTATTTAACAATTAAAAATGTTGAAAAACCAACTCAAGTAGTAATTGTTAAACTGGTTCCTAAAAGTCCAAAACCTAATTTAAATCCTGCAAATAAAGCTAAAATGGCAGAAAAAGAGATTAAAAAAGTTACTAGTGTTACCATTGATGAAAATGGTAATAAAGTTGAAATAACTGAAGAAATTGAAGAAGTTCCAAAGACTTGGATACAGAAAAATTGGACTTATATAGTCCCACCATTACTTATTCTTTTCGTTTTAATGGGTGATGACGAAAAGAAAAAGTAATATAATGTTTATAAATGTTCAATGAATAAAAATTTGCATATTTGGTATAGTTTTCTCTTCACTTCTTTCTATTGCCTCTAGTCTCCCCTAAATTGAGATTTACTCTCTTCACAATAACTGTAATAATGAAGTTTCGTGGATCAAGAATAGATCATGTTTCCCTCTAGTCATAGATACTTGTGGTGTTTCCCTCTTGTCATGAACACATATTTGTTCATGAATATGACTCAAGATATAATTTATTAAAATTATTTACAAGAATATAAATTTTGCAGATTTCAAAATAATACTAATAATTTTAAAATATTAAATCAAAAATATTTGATTTTTTTTCTTAAATACCCCAAGTAGCAAATAGAGATGTCTCTAACTCCATTAGTTCAACCACAACTCAATAAGAAGACAATATAACAATATAACAGTATAACAGTATAACAGTATAATCTACATAATAATGGGGTGTTTCAGACGATAAAAAACAAGTTAAAACCATCAATAACTAGAGATCCTGAATCTCAAAATTTACAGGGAAAAAACAATAAAATAACTCATAATCCACCTATAGTATCTAGCACGTTACAGAACATACTTATAATACAAATAATGTAAAAAAACTTGATAGTTAAACCTACTGGTACCATCGCTATATAAGTTTTTTGCAATATGTGCGGCACACGAACTATCGAAGAGCCAATAACGAATTCTGTATTTTCGCATTACCAAACTTGAAAAATCTGTACACTCAATTTGAAACCCAACGATATAACAGGTTGAAGGTTGTTAAAAATGTTGTCATTCAAACGTATTACAGGTTTAAGACAGTTATCAACCACCATTAGAAAATATGCTCCAGTTAATGTTACTGTTGATGGTAAAAAAGTTAGTATTGAAGCTGGATCAGCTATTATTCAAGCAGCTGATATGGCAGGAGTTACTATACCAAGATATTGTTATCATGATAAATTAAATATAGCAGGTAATTGTAGAATGTGTCTTGTTGAAGTTGAAAGAAATCCAAAATTAGTTGCATCATGTTCTTTCCCAGTTAATGAAGGTATGATTATTAAAACAAATGGTGATAAAATTAAAAAGGCAAGAGAAGGTGTTACTGAAATGTTATTAGAAAATCATCCATTAGATTGTCCAGTTTGTGATCAAGGTGGAGAATGTGATTTACAAGATGAATCTCATCGTTATGGTTCAGATAGAGGTAGATTTTCAGAAGTTGTTGGTAAAAGAGCTGTTGAAAATAAAGCTATTGGTCCATTAGTTAAAACTTCAATGAATAGATGTATTCATTGTACTAGATGTGTTAGATTTATGAATGATATTGCTGGTGCACCAGAATTTGGTACTAGTGGTAGAGGTAATGATATGCAAATTGGTACATATATTGAAAGAAATATTAATTCTGAAATGTCTGGTAATATTATTGATTTATGTCCCGTTGGTGCTTTAACATCAAAACCATATGCTTTTAAAGCAAGACCATGGGAATTAAAAAGAACTGAAACCATAGATGTTATGGATGCTTTAGGTTCAAATGTAAGAGTTGATGCTAGAGGTATTGAAGTTATGAGAGTTTTACCAAGATTAAATGATGATATAAATGAAGAATGGATTTCTGATAAATCAAGATTCTCTTATGATGGTTTAAAAACTCAAAGATTAACTAATCCATTAATTAGAAATGGTAGTAATTTTGAAGTTGCAACATGGGATCAAGCATTATCAACAATAACTGCAGCTTTCAAAAAAATTCAACCAAAAGCTAATGAAATTAAAGGTATTGTTGGTGCTTTAACTGATGCTGAATCAATGGTTGCATTAAAAGATTTAATTAATAAATTAGATTCAGAACATTTAACAACTGATGTAAAATTATCAACTGAAGCAACTGGTGTTGATATTAAATCTAATTATACTTTTAATTCAACAATTGATGGTATTGAAGATGCTGATCAAATTTTATTGGTTGGTACTAATCCAAGACATGAAGCAGCTGTATTAAATTCAAGAATTAGAAAAGTTTGGTTAAGATCTAATTTAGAAATTAGTCATGTTGGTGAAAAATTCGAATCAATCTTTGGTTTAGATCATTTAGGTGAAACTGCTAATGATTTATCCAAAGCATTAAAAGGTGAATTAGGTAAAAAATTATCAAAAGCTTCTAAACCATTAATTATTGTTGGTTCAGGTGTTAGTGATTCACAAGATTTAAACTCAATTTATCAAATTGTTGGTGAATTCGTTTCTAAAAACAAAAATTTTAATACTCCAGAATGGAATGGATTAAATTTATTACATCGTGAAGCTTCAAGAGTTGCTGCTTTAGATATTGGTTTCCAAACTTTATCAAAAGATGTTGAATCAGTTAAACCAAAAATTATTTATTTATTAGGTGCAGATGAAATTAAAAATAAAGATATTTCCAAAGATGCATTTGTAATTTATCAAGGTCATCATGGTGATTTAGGTGCATCATTCGCTGATGTTATATTACCAGGTTCAGCTTATACCGAAAAATCAGCTACTTATGTTAATACTGAAGGTAGATCACAAATTACCCGTGCTGCTGTTAATCCACCAGGAGTTGCTAGAGAAGATTGGAAAATTATAAGAGCTTTATCAGAATATTTAGGTGAAGCATTACCTTATGATGATTTATACGCTGTTAGATCAAGATTAGGTCAAATAGCTCCACATTTGGTTAGACATGATGTTATTGAACCAACCTCAAATGAAATCGCCTCAATTGGTATTAATAATTTAAAACTTCTTAGTCCAAAATCAATTGGTGTACCATTAAAAAATCCAATTGATAATTTTTACTTTACTGATGTTATTTCAAGATCTTCACCAACCATGGCTAAATGTATTACTAAATTTGGTGCTAAGATCGATAAAGTTATTGACGAATCACCAGACATTAATCTTTAGATAATTGCATAATAGAATGTTCATATGAATGGTTCTTATTTATTCTCTGTTTCTTGTTTCTTCTCTATATAAGAGAATCTCTGTTTCTATTCCGTAAAGTTTTTCTTGTTTTTGTGTTGTCTTCCGTTGGTACATAAATCTCTAAATCATCGTAGGAAATATCATTTTTTACTATTAGAGTCGCGCAGTGCAGATAACCGAATCTGAATATAAACAGGGTCTGCTTGGTATGAATTCAAATTCATTAGATTCAAGTGATTCAAATATGAATTCCAACAATGAAGAGTTTGCTACAAAATGGAGACAAAATAGAGCTTGTGCACGGTGTAGAAGATTAAAAATGAAATGTGCATTTGAGGATCCAGGCTTTAAATCTTGTAAAAGATGTTTTGCTATTAATGTTGAATGTTCATTTGATATAGATCCAACAGCTAAATATGCTAAAAAGAAACAAAGAAAGGCAACGACAAGATTCATTGAAACAGTATCACCAGGTATAACATCAGAATCTATTACTGGTTCAAGAACAGGAGATCAAATTTCTCAATTACAAAAATTAATTAAATTAGTACTGACTTCTTTAAGTTCATTAGAACATGATTTTGCAGTTACTTCAATAGAATCAGAAGATGGTAAAAAATTACGAGAATTAAACAGTAGTATTGAAACTGTTGGAGCAAAATTAAATAAAATTATAGATAGTTCAAATGTTTCAAATTTAAAACAATTTCAAGATTTCCATAAATCTCCAACTATGGAAAATTATCCTTATATACCGTTTAATTCAAATATCGCTAAAGAAATAGTTGAAAAACATCAATTAATTAGTTTAGAAGAATTTAAAATAAGGCATATTTTCTTTTTAGATGAAATGTTACCGTATTATCCAATTATTTCATTTTCTAAAAATTTAGAAAATTTCGATTATTTATATGAAAATGATCCTTTATTATTACTTGGTTGTGTTTATGTTACTTCAATTAATGATAATGGGTTATATTCTAGAATTAAACAAAGTTATTATAGTTTACCAAATGAATCATTAAATCAAATGTTAAATTACTATCTTGAAAGCTTTATTTCTTATCATGTTTATATTAAATCAGATTCATTCACTTATCAATTAGTTAATTTATGTCTTATTTTATCACTTTGGTGTTTACCAACCACAACTTCAGGACATTTTAAAAACCAATTAAATTTATTAATTGGATTTAATATTTCACTTTGTATTGATTTAGGTGATGTTTCAAAATATAAATTACAAACAAATCCTGTACCATTACTACCTGATTCATCAGAAGCTAGAAATCATTTAAGATCTTTCTTAAGTGTTTATGTATCTTGTGGATCTTTAGGTTTATCATTAACTAGATTTAAATTAGTTGCATGGACTAAACATCATGATACTGCACTTGCTTTATTAATGAATGAGGGAGAAGCTGATGGTATTAAATTACCATTAAGAAACGATATTTACCTTTGCTATTTTGCAAAAGTAATTAGATTAGGTCAAGAAATTTTTGAATATTTTTCACCAAGTTTATTATTTGAAGCATCATCAAACCCCAAGAAGAAAGATAATTTATTTAATAATATGTTAGATCCATCAACTTCATCATTATCTCATCTTAAATTTATTTTGGATAATTATGAACAAAGAATGTATTCATTATTAGTTGAAAGTGGATTTATGACTTCTGATGGTGATAATCATCCTAAAGAGAAGTATTTATTATCAATAATTTATTATCAATTATTAATGATAATTTATGATAATATAGTTAGTAGATATTTTGTTTATGAATCAAAAAATAATCAATCAATTTTTGCTGGAGGTCAACAAATTTTTGAAGTTGAAACTGTAACTTATCTTCAATATATTATAAAATTAATTAAAATTTGTGAAAATTTATTAAATTCATTTATTACATTAGGTCAAGAAAGAACAATTAATTTACCAACATTTTTCTTTTATCGTCCAATGCATTCATTGATTTTATTAATTAAATTACGTATATTAATTAATAATTCAGGATTATATAAAAAAGCATCATTAGTTAATCCAGAAGATTTAACTATTAATGCTGAAAGTTATTTTAATTCAGTTCATTCATTAATTCATGAAAGTCAACAAAAATTTAGTTCAATCGTTTGTCTGAGAATGTCAATTATTTTATCAAGAATTGAAAAATGGATGCAGTTATCAAATGGTAAGAAAAATAATAATAAAAATGATGATAGTTCAAATTTAGTTACATTAATTGATACTTCTAAGGAAATTGAAAATTTAAGAGCTCCTAAAGAAGAAATTGTCATTCCAACAGAACAACCTCCAAATTATTCAATTCAAGAAATTTTTGAAGTTATTGATTCAGATATTTTAAATTATTTAAATCCGTTAGAAGCAAGTATAGATTTTGATTCAAATTTTAATGTTGATAATGATTTTTTAGACCTGATAAATAAAGGTCAATGGTAGAGAGTGTATTTTTATTTTATTTTATTTTATTTATTTATTTTATTTCTATGTTATGTTATTTATTTTACTTATTTGTGTATAATTGTATATTAAAATTTAAATTTAGGTTGTTCTTCCTCTTTAGATTCTTCGTTTTTAGATACAATTTCTGCAGCTTGTTTTTCGATCTCTTCAAACTTAATACTGGTATCCACCACGGTATATAATTTCTTTGGTTCATTATTTGATTCTTGAGTTGCTTCATCAACTTTTTCATCTTCCACTTCTTCTTCTGATTGTATATACTCTATTGGTTGATCAGGATCGGCCAATTCTTCTGCATCTTGTTCTTCATCTTCTTCATCCTCTTCATCCTCATCATCCTCATCCTCATCATCATACTCATCATTCATATCTCCCCAATGACCTTCATCTCCAATTATAACTTCGTCTTCATCACCCAAATATCCAACATTTGCGTAAGATATATCAACACCAGGAACTGTTAAACTATTATAACTAGGAGGTTTACCTAATTGGGCCATACTTGAAATCCAAGGAGGAGCAGTTTTACCATCTTCAGGTAAACCTAAAGCCTTTAATAAATCTTTAGAAAGTCTACCAGGTTTTATATCAATTAATTTTTCATCACTTTCATCAATTGTTTCTCTACCTTCATAAAAAACATCACCTAATGATAATAATTTTGGTCTTTCTTGGTATTTGAAAAATGCATCATAAAGTTTTTGGAAATCAATGTCTAATTTCCCTAGTTTGGGTTGAGTTTTCTCTCTTTGTTGTT
Source organism: Yamadazyma blattariae (assembly GCA_030581595.1). NCBI lineage: Eukaryota > Fungi > Ascomycota > Pichiomycetes > Serinales > Debaryomycetaceae > Yamadazyma > Yamadazyma blattariae. Next base: position 374,474 of record JAKTTU010000006.1, on the reverse strand, counting down.
GTCGAAGAGTTGATTGACTTCTCATATCTTGAATACCAGTATCAAGAAGATATTGTGGTAATTCAAATGGAGTTCTTTCTAAACCTCTTTTACCACTTAAATAGTCTCTTTTAGATGACCAATGACTTGGTACCGGTATTATATTTAAATTTTCTTTTATAGATACAAGCAAATAAGGTTCATTTGAATCAGCATCAGATAATTCAACAATCAGTGGATCTTTAACCATAGCTTTTAATACTGAAATTGGTACTTTATTTTTCTTAATGGATTCTGTTTCTTCTTCTGATTCATATTCATCTGAACTTTCCCTTTCAACTTTCACAATTTCTTTAGTTATTGGTTTTGGTTTTAATTTTGGTGGTTTAGGTAGTTTTCTTTTTTGTCTATCTTCATATTGTTTAAGCATTTCTAGAAGAGCTGGACTCATCTCTACATCTTTTGATTTGTTTGAATTTTCATGTTCTTTAACTTTTCCAGGTATTTTAATATTTCCTGCTGGTTTTAAATCCTTGGATTCAGGGGTTTTACCATTGATTTCCAGAGTTATTACATTTGTTTCTTTCTCATCTACCTTTACTTTTTCACTTATAACATCTTTGGAATCACTGTTTCCTACACTTTCTACATTTCCTACACTTGCTTCAATTTTTTCAGGTTTATCAGTATCTTCTGGTTGTTTCAAACTATCATTTTCCTTTGTTTCCTTTGTTTCCTTCTCTTCTATCTTTCTCTTCTTCGCCTTCTCTCTTCTGAGTTGGTTCTTTGATAATCTTACTTTACCCATACCTTTTCGCACAATTGAGAAGTTGATATTTCTACAATATCTCCAGTAACAACATCGAATGGTTCGTTCCATTAGAGACACACTTACAGAATACACACATCATCAAGATCATCACCATAGGTGATATAAAGGTCAATAGATCATGTCAGTGAGAATATAGAGGAATTGAAACATCGAAACCAATCTAACCCTGTTTATATTAAAATCTATTTAAAAGTTGTCACTCTCATAATACAATTACCACTCCCTGAATAGTGATATTCACCTTTTCCCCTTTCAAGCTTTTCTCCTTTCAAGCTATCACCATTTCTTAAAGTTATTTATGTTTCTTAATATCTATTATTGAAGATGAAATTTTATCCATTCTATCATCTATTTCCTGATTATTTTTATCTAACTTTTCCATTAATTGTTTAACTTTCTCATCAATTTCTAATGCAATATCGAATACAGTATCTTGTTTCTGTTTACTATTGCTTTTAGAACTTGGTGAATCTTTAATGACTCCATCCAGTAATTCATTAGTTGTTAAACCAGTGGTTTCTGACATTTTCTAGATTATTCTCTCTCTCGCACTCCAGAAATTTAATCTCACCGACCTGGAACAACTTGAAAAGTTTCAATTTATCTGTTGTTTTAGCTATTTAGCTTTTTAGTGTTTTAGCTTTTTGGTTGCAATACAAAGTTTAAGAATAAAATGGTAGTTCATAATCCTAATAATTGGCATTGGGTTGATAAAAATTGTCTTTCATGGTCAAAAGATTATTTTAAATCAAAAATTATTAATTTAAAAGCTGAAAAAAATGATAAAATTGTTTCTATTGATTCAATATCATCAGTTGAAGGTGATTGTGAAGTTAGTCAACGTAAAGGTAAAGTTATATCATTGTTTGATTTGAAAATCATTTTAAATTATGATGGTAAAGTTGGTGATGAAATTGTTAATGGTTCAATTACTATACCTGAATTAGCTTATGATACTGAACCTGATGAAATTCAATTTACAATTAGTGTTTATAATGAAAATTCTAAAAAGGAAGAAATTAAACCTTTAATTAAATCGGATATTATCCCAAAATTAAGAGAAATTTTAGGTAAATTTGGTGAAGATTTAATTGAAACTAATAGTTCTGATATTCAATTGGAAAGTGATAAAGTTAATAGTGTTTTCACAAAGTCTAACCAAGAACAACAAAAGAAAAAGGCTGTAGCAACAGCTACAGCCACTGAAAAAGCTACCACTTCATCATCATCATCATCTACTACCACTGCCACTTCTAATGCTGCCAGTTCAAATTCTACAAGTAAATCCACCACTACTAGTAAATCTACTGTTCCAAAATATAACACATCAACCTTACATTTAGAACCAACTTTTAATACTACTGCGGAACAATTATATATAACTTTATTAGATCCTCAAAGAATTGCTGCATGGTCCCGTTCTCCACCATTAATTGAACCATTACCAGCAAAAGAATCATCAAATTTTAAATTTTTTGGAGGTTCAATTAATGGTAAATTTACAAAATTAATTGCAAATGAAAAAATTGTTCAAGATTGGAGATTAGAAGATTGGAAAGATGGTCATTATGCAAAATTAGATATTTCATTAAATCAAGGTTCTGATGAAACTAAAATGATTGTTAAATTCTCTGGTATCCCAATTGGTGAAGAAGATAGAGTTAGAAATAATTTTGAAGATTATTATATTAGAAGTATTAAAATTACCTTTGGTTTTGGTGCTGTTCTTTAGATTTAGTTTATATACCAAATATATTTATTTTTTTTAGAATGAATCTCTATATTCAAGAGATACTTCCACCATTTCTTTTACAAGCAAAGGGTAGATTTTAAGTAATTTTAAGTCATTCTAGAATGAGTGCAAAAGACTGATTCTCCAAATGAGGTTGTCTAATTAAGTGCATAATTGCGAGGTGATGGGGTGGCATTGGGTAAGTGTGATCTGCGACTATCAAAAGGAAATAAAAGGAGCATAGAACCGGAACGAATTTTATATTTTTAACAACCTGTCATAGAACTCTAAGAGACAGATATTTTGATAGATTGATCCCAACAACTTTATAGATATAGGTTTCATAGGAAGTTGATTTACAGTTAGTAACAGTCTTTTTTGTTTGGAAAATATTTAGAAACAGATTATAAAAAGATTATAAAGATTATAGAGATGCAGGATATACCGATTGATCATGTTAGTCTATGGGACAAATTAAAAGAAAAATATAATAATATTAGTGATGAAACAATTGGCTTTATCTTATTATTGACTTCTCAGTTAGGTAATTCAATTATGATTGTAACAGTTAAATTATTAGTTACTGATAAAGAATTTGAAACTCCAATTCATCCAATTCAAATATTATTTGTAAGAATGATTATTACTTATATTTTATGTTTAATTTATATGTGGGTAACTAAATCAGTCCCTGATGCACCATTGGGGAAACCAGAAGTTAGAAAATGGTTAATTGCAAGAGGAGTTTTAGGTTTTTTTGGAGTTTTTGGATTATATTTTTCATTATTATATTTAAGTGTTAGTGATGCTGTTGCTATTACATTTTTAGTTCCATTAGTAACTGCATTTTTAGCATTTGTAATTTTACATGAAAAATATTCTATCATTGAGGGAGTTTGTTCAATTATTTCATTAGGTGGAGTTATATTAATTGCCAAACCAAATTTTTTATTTGGTAAAGAAGCTGAAAAAGAATCAAATGTTGATGATTCAATTGAATCATCATCAACTGAAAAGAGAATCTTAGCCACTGCAGTAGCATTTTTAGGTGTTTGTGGTGCATCATCAGTTTATATTGTTCTTCGTAAAATTGGTAAAAATGCTCATCCTTTATTATCAGTTTCTTATTTTGCATTATCAGCTATGATTGTTTCATTCATTAGTATATTAGTTATCCCCTCAATATCATTTGCCATCCCACAAAATAATTATCAATGGTTTTTATTTTTAGTTATTGGAGTTACTGGATTTCTTTTCCAATTTGCATTAACTGCTGGTGTTCAAAGAGTTAAAGCTTCTAAAGCTTCATTAGTAGTTTACACTCAAGTGATATTTGCCCTTTTCTGGGACTTAGTAATTTGGGATCATTTTCCGGGTATTTTAAGTATTTTAGGTATGGCAGTAATTATAGGATGTACTGGGATTGTAATTAAATATAAACCAAATGAAAATAATGATTCGGCTAATGATGATATTGAACAAGGTCGTCATCAACCATTATCTCAAGATCCAAACGGTAAACCAGAAGATATCCAATTACAAGATTTTATCATTGGAGATGATGAAGAGGATTATGATCAATTAAATTTAAATCAACAGTCAGATTTAGATAATCAACAGTCAGATTTAAACAATCAAATAGATTTAAATCATAAAGAAGATAACTTACAAGATAATTCAGAGCGGGTCTCCAATGAATTAAAGTCAGTTCAATATTCCAAACCAATTCAATTGAATCAATAATCTGAATTCAAGCGTGATTTTTTTTATATATCTATAGAGACGAAAGTGAGTAGGTAATTGTTTTATATATTTGAATTTTTCCGTTTTCTCTACTTAACCAACAACCAATATCCCTACATCTTATGTGTTTGGGTTCATATATCATCCAACCATTTCAAATTATCATCAATATTTTGTAATTTTATCATTTTTTCATTAATTTCATGATTTTTAAGTACTTGTTGATTATTATTTTCAGTTAATTGTATCAAACTAATTATTAGTTTTCTTGAATTATTTAAATTAACATCAATATAATCTATTTTCAAGTAATCGTTATCGGATGGATTCGACGCTAATGCTCTAATTTGTTTTACCCACTTTAAAGAATTTGGTTTTGCTTTCTTTCCTGACATGTTAACTGAGAGTAATTTGAGATAAAAGATAAGCAGTGTGTACGAGAGAGTGAGTGAGCGAGTGAGTTGTTAAGTGGGTGTACCGATGTTGCGATACTCTATAAATATTTATTTAACCATAATATAAACGATCATATTTCCATACTTTATCTTCATCTAACGGTAATACAACGTTTTCATAATCATAATCATAGTTGGAAAGTTCTTTCATTAATTTAACTACCGGTTTAGCATACCATCTATTATTTCTATAATCAAACCACCCTAAATGACCACCAATTGTAGTTGAAATAATTGTAGTAAAAGGATTTAAAATTGATTCAGTTATTGGTACTGATCTAAACCCAACAACAGGATCATCTTTGGAATTTAAAATGATTGTTGGTACTCTAATTTTATTTAATCTTTGAACAGGAGATGCATGTCTATAATATTCCATTGATGAATTAAGTCCAAATAATTTACAAGTAAAATTATCATCAAAATCTTTTAAATGTTGTAAAATATATTCTTTTGGATTTGATTTATACCTTTTAATTAATTCATTATCTTTAAAATCCATATTTGAAGTTGAATGTTTATTTAATAATTTAAGTAAATTTTGACACATTACAGGTGAATAAACTCTATCACCTAATAAACTTTCCCTTAATACATAAGAACTATCAGAAAAATCCCAAGGAGAACCTAAAATAAATGCAGCTTTAATATTCTTATATATTTGATCCTTTTCTTGACCAATATAATTTGCAGTAATTGAACCACCTAATGAAAATCCAATTAAGAAAATTTTCTTGTTAGGCCAACGTTTTTTAACATGTTCATTAATAAAATATCTTAAATCATTTGTCCAAAGTCCACAAAATAATTGAGGTGAAGTAATTGAATGATTTGCACAACCACGAGAATTTATAACTAAAGCATCAAAACCAATTTCAGGTTTTTGAATTTCAAAAATTAATGATCTAACATAAGATTCAAATGAACCTCCACTTAATCCATGTAAACCAATTAATAATGGTTTAGAATCATCAGGGAAAATTTCCAAATTAGGATCTTTAAATTGAGTTCTTGGAGGTAAATCAATGGTTTGAGATTTTGGTTTATAAATTAAATGATTTGGATCATTTGTTGATTCATTAGTAACATAATCAACGGCAAAAGTACTAACACCACCCCACTGATCATAATTTAAATTCAAAGTTTGATAATTACCTTCAGTAATTTCATCTTTTAATTCATAAGTTTTATTTTCAACCGTAATAATTTCTCGTTTATACCAAATTTTATCAATATAATCAAATTTATTAATTGCAGTATAAGCAGTTTGAGTATGACCTGAACTTAAAAAGGGATTGATCCAGAAAGAATAGCCTTTAAATAATTCAGGTGAAGATTTTTTAATAATTTCACTCATAGTAATATTTCTTATCGTATCACTACCATTATGATTTCCATTTCCATTACCATTCTCATTACCATTCTCATTCTCATGGTCAATTTTAAAATATTTTAATGGATTAATAGGATTATAATTATTAATAGTTGATAAAAAGAACGAAGACATATTTAACTTATTCTTAGTCTTTCTGATTATTTTTAAAATATAAATAATAGTTAATATTAAAAGTATAATTTTCTTGTTCCTTTTCATGTTTTCCAATACTCTTAAATTTTTCACCTTCTCAGTTTTCCCTTTCCGGTATGCATCTTCTGATGATTTTTCCTTTATCCTTCGGACCTGTGAATATTTTAAATAAGATACCGGGATCACATGACAAGCACACGACAACCACCTGATACGCGCGTGATCAAATATCATGTGATGGTCACGCGAAAAGCACGCGACAATCACGCGGGCTAGTCATCTGCTTCCGGTATATAACCGGCAGTAGTTCCACTCAATTTTGACCAGTTTTTTACGCTGGGGGTTAAAAACCACAAGCAAAACCTAATTACCAAAATACTCATTCTTGCTTTGCCATCTAAAATTAGATATCATTAAAGTAATCAATAAAATATATTCCAATATATTCTAGTATATCCATACAATTAGCTAGGTTATTATAACATATTAAATGCAATTGTCTATCCAAGTTTTAACTTCAATCGTTACAATTTTAAGCTTAACCTCTGAGGTTAATGCTAAAACTAGTCTTAAATTATCAAGAGTTCCAAATGAAGATACTTTAAATCCTGATACTTTTAAAGAATATACTAAATCTTTAGCTAATAAATATAGTCAATTTACTTCTAATATTGGTTCTAAAATTGGTTCTCAAGTTGGTATTAATGATAATTCAATCTCAATTGGAGATTTCCCAGGTTCTAATGGTCAAATTCCATTTATTGAATCTGAAATTAATACTAAAGAACATGATGTTCCATTATCAGATTATGCTAATGCTCAATATTTTGCTGAAATTGAAGTTGGTACTCCAGGTCAACCATTTAAAGTTATTTTAGATACTGGTTCTTCAAATTTATGGATTCCTTCAAAAGATTGTTCTTCATTAGCTTGCTTTTTACATGCTAAATATGATCATGATGAATCTTCAACTTATAAAGCTAATGGTACCGAAGTTCAATTAAATTATGGTTCTGGTTCAGTTGAAGGTTATATTTCAACTGACTCAATTAAACTTGGTGATGTTGTAATTCCAAATCAAGGTTTAATTGAAACAACTTCTGAACCTGGTTTAGCTTTTGCCTTTGGTAAATTTGATGGATTATTTGGTTTAGCTTATGATATTCTTTCAAAAGAAAAAATCGTTCCACCAATTTATAATGCAATTAATCAAAAAATTTTAGAAGAAGAACAATTTGCATTTTATTTAGGTGATGTTAATAAAGATGAAAATGATGGTGGTGAATTTGTTTTAGGTGGTTATGATGAAAAACATTTCACTGGTGAAATTACTTGGTTACCAGTTAGAAGAAAAGCTTATTGGGAAGTTTCATTTAATGGTATTGGTTTAGGTGATGAATTTGCTGAATTAAAAAATTATGGGGCTGCAATTGATACTGGTACTTCATTAATTGCTTTACCAACTTCATTAGCTGAAATTATTAATGCTAAAATTGGTGCAACTAAAGGTTGGTCAGGTCAATATACTATTGAATGTGAAACAAGAGATAATTTACCAGATTTAACAATTAATTTTGGTGGTTATAATTTTACTTTATCACCATTTGAATATACTTTAGAAGTTAGTGGTTCATGTATTTCAGCTTTTATGCCAATGGATTTACCTGAACCATTTTCAACTGTTGCAATTATTGGTGATTCTTTCTTAAGAAAATATTATTCAATTTATGATTTAAAGAGAAATGCTGTTGGTTTAGCAACTGCTGCTCGTTAATCTTGAAATTTACCCGTTATTTTAAATTTACCCGTTATTTTTTCTTTGGGGTTTTCATATTTTTTGTTTAAAATTTTTTTAAAGTCTGTTTTTATAAAATTATAGACATAGTTATACCTCTTAATATTTCAAACCTAAATTGTTTATGAATAAAATGTTGTTTCTTAAATTAATATCTCATCTCTCTTTATCTTATCGGTGCGACACTTTTGTTGCAAAAAATGTGAAATGAAAAAATCAGTGCGACAGTGCTGGCTGAATTTATACCAGCCATCTCAGATCACCATTACATTTCGAAATCAAATTTTATTTACCACTACGGCAAAAAATCAAAAATTATAAACTTTTTCAGTGATCTGTTTGATCAGTATATGTTCTAAATCGCCTCAAGGAATCAGTCAATAATTTTTCTTTTCCCATATATATATAAAAGTTAAGTCACCCCCGAAAATGAATAGTCGAAATAAATTACAATCTCAGGATCACGATAACCATTACCTTAAAAATCAAGTAAATTCGAAACCAATTGAAAGATTCGAATTTAGACCACCTAATAATCAAGATTTCCAAATCATTAATAATATGACGAAAACTAGTTTGAAATCAACTAGTGAAAATGAAAAATCTGATCCATTGCAAAGATTAGAAGTGGAAACTGCTTCAAGTACTTCATTAGCTATTTCATTCCCTTATTATTATATCGATAGTGAAGCAAATTCATTAACTTCAACTAATAGAGAGAAGAAAAGGTTGTTGGTTCAACAAACTCCTTCCCACACAAATTCACAATCTCAATCACACTCCCATTCCCAATCGCCACATGGTAATGGTGATAATCGTACTAATACTGGTAATGAAGTATTTTATTCTAATATTTCACATACTCCAATTCCAGCAGTTCCTGATAAAGATATTAGATCATCTCAAGATTTCAATAGTCATGTACCTAAAAGATTTTCCCAATTTGTTAGAGATAGAGATGTTCCTAAATATAATAATGGTTCTGATACTACAAGTTCATTAGGTTCTGAATCTGATGGTCCATTAAGAAGAAAATCTCGTTCCACTTTAGGTATGGGAGGACATAAAAGAAATTCAAGTTCGCCATTAAGATCTAATTCTTCCAAAATATTATTAAATCGTCAAATATCTGAATCAATGGGTTCACAAGCAACTATTTTTTCAACTAGATTAGAAGGTGAACATAATAAACAAAGATCAGGAGCTAATAATCATAAAACTTTTGGGAAATCAAGTAATAATTCATTGAATAGAAGGAAAGCCATACGGTTTAAAGAAGGTGGGATTTTTTATAGAATTAGATTAAGATTGAAAAAATGGTTAAATAATTTAAAGAAATTTAGATTTAGAAGGAAAGTTTCAACTAAAGGTACAAATAGTAATTCATTAAATAGACTGAGATCAAAATCTAAAACTTTGAAAAGGAAACTTAGATCAAATTCAAAAAATCCTTCAATTAAAAATATTATGAATATTAGTGCCCCCATTAATAATCCAACTTTAGGAAATAATGGAGTTCAAAGAGTTAAAGCATTAGATGATGATTTGAAATATAAAGCTGGTGCACCAATGGAAAATGTCAATTTACTGGATGAAGCTAAGAAGGATCAAGATCAAGATTTATATCAAAATCAAAATTCAAAATTAAATCATTTAGATGATTATATTGGTCAACAACAAGGATTATATTTAAATGATCTTGATAGTAAGACTACATCAATTAATTATGGTAGAGATAAAGATAAATCAAATCAACAATTGCAAAACCTTCAATCTAGAAATGGGAACAAACAACAAGTACCAACAACAACAACATCACAATCAATTCATGGAAGTAAAGCACCATCATCTCATAAAAGAAATACTTCATCTAAAAATAAAATTGATGAAATTGAAGAAATACCATTAAGTGAATATTCTGGTAGTTCAGCACCCCCACCACCTCCAAAACATGGTGATGAAACAGTTATAAGCGATTATAACGATATGATAGAGTTATGGAGAAAATATTTAGTTCAGGTATTATACAAGAGAATTCAATTAAGACAAGAAATTTCATTATTCCAATCAATGATTGTAACTCAAGATTTTAAAGCAAGAAAATTAAGTATTGGTTCAGCTTTAAATAATATTTATAATATTCAAGAATTTTCTGATAAAGATGGAGGAGATATTTTAGAAACTGGTACTGTTTCAAGTTCCTATGAAACAATTTCTGATACTGAAGAATATGAAGAAGAACAAGAAGAAGATATCACACCAAAGGCAGTTTCACAAGAAAAATTTGAATTAGTTGATGTTGAAGTTGATGACGATGAAGTTAAAACTCAAATTGATGATGATGAATTACCTGAAGTTGATGATGACCTTGATTTCGGTAGTGGGACTAGTATCACTGGTACAGAAAGTGAAACAGCCAGTGAAACACCTAAAATTGTTCATAGATTTGTTCCTGATGCTAATGATGAAAGATTTAATAGACGTTACGCTAATAGACAATCAGTTCTCGGGGAAATGCTTGATTATTCATCAGATGATGAACTGACAATAACTTCATTATCATCAAGCAGTAATCATACTAGTAGTATTAAAGATGATTTTGATATTAACAAACAATATAGCATTAAACAAAAAAATTTATCAAGATCATTAAGTTCAATGTCATCAAATAATGCAAATACAAGTCCAATTAGGAGATCAACCGGGTATCAACTTGCTCTTAATTTAGCTAATTAATTTGAGATAATTAGTTATATTATATAGGGTTTTTTAATTAATTAATAATAATACATAGAGACAGAGATAAGGAGAAATTTTTTCTACTAAATATTACACTATATTCAGTTTACTATAAACAATTCAATATATACAGGTAGGATTAGATTATATAAACTCTTTTATTGACAAAAAAATCGTACCAAAGAAAAATGCAAAACAAATATCCAAACTTTTAAAAATTTAATAATATTAATGTTTCTAATTATTATAATTTAATTTAATTTAATTTAAAAGGAATTAAATTTAATCTTTCTTTTCTTCTTCATCTTCTTTTGGTTTTGATTCATCTTGTTTATATAATTTTTCAAAAACTTTTAATGATTCATTTTGTAATTCTTCAGTTTTTGATTTTAATTCAGCAGCATCAACTTCTTCACCAGCTTGAGCTTTAACAGCAATTTCTCTTAATGAACCAATTAAAGTTCTTAATTTATCAGCGTCAGCAGTGTCTAGTTTATCTTTAAATTCAGTTAATGAACTTTCAGTATCATTACATAATTGATCAGCTCTATTAGCAGATTCAATAGCTTCTCTTCTTGCTTTATCAGATTCAGCAAATTTTTCAGCATCATTAACCATTTGTTCAATTTCAGCATCACTTAAACCTGATGAACCAGCAACGGTAATTGAAGCATCTTTATTAGAAGCTTTATCTCTTGCACTAACTTTAATAATACCATCAGTATCAATATCAAAAGTAACTTCAATTTGTGGAACACCTTTTGGAGCTGGTGGAATACCTGACAAAGTGAAATTACCAATTAATTTATTATCTCTAGTTAATTCTCTTTCACCTTGGAAAACTCTAATTTCAACTGAAGTTTGACCAGCGGTAGCAGTTGAAAAAATTTGTGATTTTTTAGCTGGAATAGTAGTATTTCTATTAATTAATCTAGCGAAAACACCACCCATAGTTTCAATACCTAATGATAATGGAGTGACATCTAATAAAACAACATCAGTAACATCACCAGCTAAAATACCACCTTGAATAGCAGCACCCATAGCAACAGCTTCATCAGGATTAACAGCTTTTGAAGCATCTTTACCAAAGATTGATTTAACAGTTTCCATAACTTTTGGCATTCTTGACATACCACCAACTAAAATAACTTCAGAGATATCTGAAGTTGATAAACCAGCGTCTTTAATAGCTTTTTTACATGGTTCAATAGTTTTTTTAATTAATGGTTCAACTAATGATTCAAATTGAGCTCTAGTAATTTTTTGATTAATATGTTTTGGACCTGAAGCATCAGCAGTAATGAAAGGTAAATTAATTTCAGTTGAAACAGTTGATGATAATTCAATTTTAGCCTTTTCAGCAGCTTCTCTAATTCTTTGAATTGCCATTCTATCTTTTTCTAAATCAATACCTGATTCTTTTTTGAAATTTTCAACGATATTTCTAACAACGGCAATATCAAAATCTTCACCACCTAAATGAGTATCACCATTAGTTGATTTAACTTCAAAAACACCAGCACCAATATCTAAAATTGAAATATCAAAAGTACCACCACCTAAATCGAAAACTGCAACAACTTCACCATCATTTTTTTCTAAACCATAAGCTAAAGCAGCAGCAGTTGGTTCATTAACAACTCTTAATACATTTAAACCAACAATTTTACCAGCATCTTTGGTAGCTTGTCTTTGAGCATCATTAAAATAAGCTGGACAAGTAACAACAGCATTTTTAACTGGTTTACCTAAATTTGATTCAGCAGTTTCTTTCATTTTATTTAAAACAAACCCACCAATTTGTTGAGGAGAATATTTTTCACCTCTTGCTTCAATCCAAGCATCACCATTTTCATGTTTAACAATTTTATAAGGAACTTGATTTAAATCTCTTTGAACTTCTTTATCTTCAAATCTTCTACCAATTAATCTTTTAGTAGCAAATAAAGTATTTTCAGGATTAACAACAGCTTGTCTTTTAGCTGGAATACCAACTAATCTTTCACCTTCTTTAGTAAAAGCAACAATAGATGGAGTAGTTCTACCACCTTCAGAATTTTCAATAATTTTTGGTACTTTACCTTCCATAACAGCAACAGCTGAATTGGTGGTACCTAAATCAATACCAATAACTGGACCACCTGAAGCAGCAGCATTAGAATTATTTCTAATTAATTTTGGTAATTCTTTACCAACTTGTTTAACAGATTTAGCACTTAACATTTTAATCTTATTGCTTGAAAAATTTTCAGATTTCTTTGAGAATGCTCACTTATATTCATTTCAAAAAAAATGATGAACCCGATTACCCGGAAAGAAATTTCGAGAATTTCCCCCGTCAACGGTGTTAAAGTTACCGTTATTTTCCTTAACTTTAGTACCATCGTTAGTGCCATGCACGGTACCAACTTTAGTACCGCACTTAGTACCGTTCTTGGTACCATATCTGATACCATTCATCTGTTGTTTCAGTTGGTAATAAGGATGTTGACGACACCAGTTTGTCTATGTGAAAGTTAGTGACGTCCGGGGGAAAGTCGGTTCTGCGGTATAGTACCAGAAATGGTAGTAATTACTACCACCACTGAGAGACATCCAGAAATTTTCTAAAAAGAATCAACCACTCCAACTTTTCATCTCTCTTGGTGATTGATAATGACTCAATTGATTGTGAATCTTATTGAGAGTCGATTAAAACATAATACCGATTTTATTATACAATAAACAAATATACACAAATCATTGAACTGAACTAATAGCACAAAAATCTTGAAACTTTCATAAACAAAACACAAAACAAATACAAAATACTAAAATAATAATACAATTAATTTTACATAACTAAATCATCAGGTAAGTTGCCATTCATAACCCAAGTTAAAGATTTATCACCTCTAAATTCTTCAATATAACTAATAATTTCATCAGCACTTTTGTTATATTTTACCATACCTTTATTAATTGCATCACATAATCTTTTACGTCTTTGATATCTTTTTGATTCTTTTGATCTTGAATCACCTCTCCATTGAGCTTTACCATATCTATCATCCAATTCACATAAAGCAGGTTGACCTTTAAAACCTTTGGTAAATTCTTCCCAAATTTCTTTAACCGTCATTGGATTATGAATAAATTCAATTGGTATAGTTGGTCTTTTAGCTTCCGGAGTAACGGCAGAATTTGGATTTGGATTTAATTTTCTTTTAACCAATTTGGATTTATCATAATCAACATCTAAACCATTAGTTGAATTTGCAGCTCTTGCAGCACTAGCAACAACTGCATGAGCTTGAGCTTGAGCTTGAGCAACTTGTAAATCAGGATGAATATTACCTTCTAAATTTAAAGCTTCATCAGGTTTAAAATGTTGATTTTGTTGTTGTTGTTGAATTGGTTGGTGATGTTGATGTTGTTGTTGTTGTTGTTGATGATGATTTGGAATTTGATGATGAGGTACTTGTACATGATGTCTAACATGATGATCAACTTCTTGATTAACATCATTAACATCATTTTCTTGAATTGAAGATAAAGCTAATAAATTTTCATTATTAGTAACAAAATTTGGATATTTTTCAACTTTTGAAATATAATAATCTAATGTTTGCTTTAAAAATTCAAATTGTTGTGCTTTTTCTCTTTCAATTGTATCAATTTTATCTTTTAAAATTTTAACTTGACGTTCTAATGATTGAATCTTTTCACTATCTAAACTATTCATTATTAATTATTAAAATTTATAATATATTTTATAAAAATTCAATTTTTTAAAAATAACTGCAAAATGTCTAATATCCTAATGTCACCTTTAAGATAGAGAGACCTAATGTTTTTTTTTTAAATGTTGTTTTCCAAGGAGAGTTTTGTGAGACTTTTGTCGAAAAAAATTATCATAACTTGGTAAGTCGCACGACGTTTTCTCTCTTTCTTTGCTGTAGTATTTTTAGACTTTTCTGCCCAGCCATCTTTGGCAATTTTGTGTAACAATTTAAATTATCAACGGAAGTGATTTCGTTATAGTTAGATCGTTTGTATTATTTACCGGATTACATGGTATGGGTGGATAAGACAATGTGTGTATGTAAACAAAAAAGTGAGAGATCAAGTGAAGTGTCTTAAACCGGTAGACAAAGATTTGCGTTATACTCTTAGAGTCGCTGTGTCTCTCTTCTGTGACATCTTCGTTTATTCTTGTTTAACTTTTTCTACTTTACCAATTTCTTCTTGTGTTTCTTCTTATGTTTTTTTCTGTTCTTCTCTTTCTTCTTCCAGTTCAGTTTTGATTTTGTTATTTAGTTTTCATTTGCCATTGTTGCTTCATAATCAGATACAGTTTCAACTAAATATTCCTCTTCATCACTAAATAATTCATGGAAATCAATTAACCTTTCAGCTACTGGTCCAAAGATTGCTAAGATACCAGTATATCTACTATCATTATATAATTCAATTATTCTACAATTACTTCCTAATTTCTTACCAGATTTCAGTAATTGTCTCCTATCCAGTGATTTAGGTAAAAATAATCCAAAATTATCACTCAATTGATTTAATGATTTACATAATAATTTTAAAGTTAATGGTTCCATCTTATTTAAATCAAATCTATCTCTATCATAATGTGTTCCACCCCATGGTGGTGATGCAAATATAAAATCAAATGGTTTCTCTTTACCTTGAATTCTCTCAGGTATCCAATCTTTATTTTGATACATTTGTTTCCAATCTCCAATACTAGTCCATACTTTATCTTCCACTCCATATACTTTAGCATTGTTGATTGTACAGTTAATATTTATTTTCTTAATATCTATTGCTCCAACATGTTTGAAACTTTTGGCAAATTGAATTGTATTACCTCCAGCTCCACAACATAAATCAAGAATTTCTTCCGCTTCAGGTATTAGCCTCTTCACTATCTTGGAAGTTATAACTGCTAAACATTCAGGTGTAACACTATACCACATTTCACTAGTTAAATATATACCTTTATCGTATAATTTAAATAATGTGTACCGCCTTCTATAAAATTTCCTTATATTACGTGGTAATGATTTTTCAGTATGTGTGAGTAATTGCTGAACGCCATCATCATCAGTTTCATATATTTGTTCAACAATTGGGTCTTCTGCTTCTTCATGCTCATCTTCTTCGTGTTCTCCATCCTGCATTTCCTCATCGTAATCTTCATTATATCCTTCATCGTATTCTTCATTATATTGGTTATAATCTTCATATTCTCCATAATATCCTCCCTGCTCATATTCACCTTCATTATCACCTTCAAGATATTCTTGATCTATATTTACCTTCAGATGATCATCTCTAGGCTTCATGGTTGGATCAAATTGTTCATACCCATCATAATTCTCATTATTCCAATCCCTTTCTGTTTCTTCAATTACAACATCGGAATCTTCACTCCCTTCACTGAGTTCAATCTGTATATCACTCATGAAACAAGTCTAGTATCTTAGAATTTATCTTATGTGGGTTCTGAAAAGACACCTTCAAAAACGCGAGACATTGATAATGAGATATAACTACTTCAAATCACTACTTCAAATCACTACTTCAAATTACTACTTCAAATTACTACTACAAAATACTAATAAAACATACAATTAAAAACTATAAAATACAAACTAATCCTAAATTGCCCAAACTTTACCATCACTTAACATAATTAAGTTTTCATCATTCATTCTTTCAAATGCAGCATTAACTTCAACAGTTTCAAATATTTCCTCTTGTGATACATCACTATTAATTTCTTCTATAACTTGTTCAATTGGTGCTGCACCAGTAGAATTTTGAAACATTTCAGATTTTAATACTCTTGACATTATTGATTTGAATAAATCGTATCTTTGGGGACTTAATACTGATCTATTTCCAGTATTAGCACCTGTTTCTGATAATGGAGCTGGTTGACTTTGATCATCTGATTCATATTCAGGCTCTGGTTCTTGTTCTTCTTGTTCTTGCTCTTGTTCTTCATCTCCTATTGGACCTTCACTTCTTAAATGTAAGTTATCAAGATCTTCTTCCATATTAGTTTCAGCTTGTCTAGTTCTTCTTGTTGAACGTCTTGTAGGTAAGATTTCATCATCACTAGCATCAGGAGTTTCAGCTTCTTCTTCATCATTTTCGTTATCATCGTATTCTTCAGGTGATGCACTTTTCTTAGCTCTTTTAGTACTTTTACTTGGAACTTCTTTAAATAATGCATATCTTAACATTTGTTCGGCAATCTTAGCATCTTGAACTTCAATGGTTCTTGATAATCTAACTTTAGCATGAGCAGTTGATAAACGAATTAAAGTTTCTAATGTTCTGGCAGTAATTGGAGCAGTGTGTCTTTGAGTACTAACAATTGCATCATTTCTTAAACCTGAATAAATTTTAACAATATAATCACTTGCATCTTTAGTTAAAACTGGTTTAAATCTTTGTTTTGCATATTGAATATATTTTTTTAAAAATGGTATAGATAAAAGATCAGTTGAATCATTTGAATTCATACCAGCATGTAAGAAATGGTTAAATTTTTCAAAAATTGGTTGATCTAATAGTTCTTGTTCATTAGTTTTATCATCACCAACTGCAAATGAAATATTTAATTTTTCTCTAATTGGTTCACCTTCCATTAAACCAGGTGGAATAAATCTATGCATCCTCAAGACATGTTCACTAATAATTCTATCTTTAGTATCATTAATATCATCAGTAACAACAAATAATAAATCAAAACGTGATAATAATGAATCAGGTAATGCAATATTTTTATGAGGGTCTTTATGAATATCATATTGGCCAAATACTGGATTTGCTGCAGCAATAACTGAACAACGAGCATTTAATGTAGTATGAATACCCGCTTTAGCAATAGTAACGGTTTGTTGTTCCATAACTTCATGAATTGCAACTCTATCAGCATCATTCATTTTATCAAATTCATCAATACAAACAATACCTCTATCACCTAAAACCATCGCTCCTGCTTCTAATCTTCTTTCACCAGTTTCTTTATCAGTGGTAACTGCAGCAGTTAAACCAACCCCTGAAGAACCTCTACCAGTGGTGGCAATAGCTAAAGAAGCAGTATTTAAAACAAATCTTAAAACTTGAGATTTTGCAGTTGATGGATCACCAACCATTAAAATGTTAATATCACCTCTTAAATGAGTACCATTATCTAAATTTTTTTCAACCCCACCTAATAACATTAATAAAACTGCCTTTTTAATAAATTCAAATCCATAAATTGAAGGAGCTAAAGAATTTGATAAAATTTTAAAAATATTATTATTTTTGGAAATTTTATTAATATTTCTAATATCTTGATCAGTTAATTTTTCTGATGATGCAACCCCAGTTGATCTAGCATGTAATGGATAAATTGAATTAGCTAAAATAATAGTTCTAAAACTAGTATTATTATTATTTCCACCACCTAAAGCTCTATATACCCCAACTAATTGAACTCTATCACCAGGTTTAACTAAATCAACTAAATCATCATCTAAAATAACATCAACAGATCTAGGTAATTGACCAGCTGGAGCTAATTCAGGCATTTCTTGAACTGAAATTTTTTGATGATCTCTATAAGTTGAAAATCCATATTCGGTAGTTAATTTATTACCATCTAAATCTTCAGTTGGATAAATTGCAGCAGTTGAAATTGGATCAAATGAAGTAGTTTGATCTCTATATTCTCTTGCATAAAATCTACTAGTTTTTTCAGCATAATGAACTGATCTTATAATTTTTGGTCTAATTAATGAAGCTCTTGTAACAATACCTTCAATTGAAATCATTTTTGATAAATGAGCTGAAGTAATAGATCTTGGAGTAACCAGATTATCCCCAAATGATCCTTTAAAACTTAAATAAAATTGTTGATTTCTATCTAATTGTCCTAAATTATCATCATGAGTATAAATAATTGTATCTCTTAAACCTCTTTCACAAGCTGGTAAATATTCTGCTGGACTATCTAATATACCTCTCCATAAATCTCTATCAAATTCTCGTATTTCATCTAAAGAAATTGGAATTCTATATTGTCCCTTATTTAACATTGATTTTAATTCATTTGGTGATGGACTAGTATTAATATTATCTAAAAATTCTTGAAATTTTTGTGCTCTATCACCAAACACAGCATCGATTGGTACATCTGTTTGTTCCTCCATGGTTTGTTATTCACTCTATTCCTTCTGTTGCCAGTTGGTTCTTATCTTATTAACGAAGGACTTCTTTTAAAAAAAGCTGTACACGGTAAGATGTTAAAAATGAGAATATTGAGATTTGGTAAAAAATTTAATTTAATTTACGCGTCTCATTAATTCTCCAAAAATGGTTAAATTGAAGTTTCCCACACGACTGTGGACTTCGGTACACCCATTCTATTTAAGAGACTTTACATCTTATACATCTTATACATCTTATACATCTTATGATTCAATATTATTCAGTTGTATAGCATTAAGTATAGGATTAAAGTCACTATGTAAAGAGTTATTAAAGCAATGACTCAATATATAACAAGGAAATAAAAGGTTCTATGCACATATCTATTAAAACTAATCACCTAAACTATAAAGTCCACCCATTTAAATAACTATTACTTTCAGAATCTGATTTATCAAATAGATTATCCCAAGAATCATATTCTAAAGCAGCCATTGATCTATATTTTTTATTAATTTCACCGTCTAATAAACTTTGATAATTCCAATCTAAGAAATCTTCTAAATTATAATTTGGTTTTCTAAAAGGTTCTTTAAAAATTAATGATAAAGTTGAAATATTTGGATGATAATGATTCATTAATGCTTCTAATTCCCATAATGATGAATTAATTGCATCAGTCTTTAAAGGATCTAATTCTTTATCATTATAAGGATCAATATAATTTTTATCGTTATGTTTTTCAACATTATGAATCATAATCATACAAGTTGGATGTCTTTTAATTAAATTATAAATAAATGGAATTACTATAATTGTACCTGATGAACTTGAAGAAATTGATAATTTACTTAATTTTTTAATAAAACTTGCAACTAAATTTGCTGATAAATGAGTTGAAGTTAAAAATAAATCACATAATCTAAAAAATCTTGATTTATAACGATTTAATAAAATTTCTGGTGTTAATAATGAATATAATTTTTTATAAAAATCAGGATATTCTAAATTATAAATTTTCATTAATTCATAAAGTGAATTTAATGATAAAATTTGAATAATTAAATCATCTTGACTATAACAATCAGTTAAAAAATCCATTAAATTTGATGGTTTTAATAATAATGGTAAAATTCTTTTATTTAAAATTGAAAGTATTAATTTATATTGATCAATTGATAAATTAAATGATAAAATTGAATTAATTGATTGTTGAAAATTATTTTTAAATGATGAAATTTTATAAATTATTGATGGTGAATTTTTATTAAAAGTTGATAATTTTTTAATATCTTCAACATCAATTAAAAGTAATTGATTCTTTATTATTGTATAAAAATTATTAAAAATTCTATTTTGTAAACTTTTATTACTATCTTTATATTCATCTAAAAATTCTGATAATCCTTGAAAAAAATAAAATTGCAAATCATAATTTTTTAAAAAAGTTTCTAAAAATTCCAATATTATAAAATTATCATTACCAATTTCACTAATTAATAGATTTTGAACAAGTTTCTTATAAAGCAAAGTTGGGAAATATTTTTCATTAGCATTATTAATAGATTCTAATTTAACTAATTTTAATAAAATATCTAAACAATCTAATTGTAATGAAGATTCAAATGATAATTTATTCTTAATAAACCAACATAAAGTATCTTTAAATGATTCATAACATTTACTTAAATACGTTATAACTTTAACTCTATTTTCATCATCTGCCTTTTTAATAGATAATAATCCTGCTTTCATTAATTTTGCAAACATTTGGTACATACTAATTGTTTGTTGACGTCCTAATGCTTCATATTCTTCATTTTCTTCTTTAAGCAATACGCTTTCGATTACTTCAAATTGACTTAAAAGTTTCCCTATACCATTGTATTTTGATTTAGTTAAAACTTCTTCACATAAAGTTTTAACTTGATCTAATGTCATCATTTCATTATTATTATTATTATTATTATCATTTTCCTCAATTTTTTTTGCAATACTTTTCTTCTTTACTTTAGCCTTTTGTTGAATAACTCCCTTAGAAGCTTTCTTTGTCACTTTAGATTTCATTTTAAAAGAAAAGCAAGCTGTAATAATAAAGAATATATAAATATTATGGTTCTAATCTAGTCTCACTCTGTAACTTTTCACAAAAATTCTGCTCATCTCATCAGTTACCCGCACCTTATCATAAAAAGGTTTTTCTCAATTGGAAAATAATTCTTTGTATGACCTTCCAAGTTTTATACTTACATGATGATATCTCAGCGTTTTATTCATTACAATTCCCTAAAGTTGAGTCTTTCACGAGATTCCTTTAAATATCTTTCCGTACGGATCGATTGGGTTTGATGTGGTGATAATGTTTGGCGCAACACCTTGTTAATTTTTTTACAAGCATGAGAATTTCTGATCCCAGGTTATACCACCCATTGATATTTTGTTCCTGATTTATTTTAATGATATATTAAGAAATATATTGTTTGATGGTTAGAAATTGTATCTTTCTCTTTATTTCTTAGAAGTTTAAACTTTTGTTGGAGAGTGTATCAATATTTTCCAAAGACTTTGGAATCTTGCTAGATTCGTCCATATTCTTTTCAGCTATTCTTTTTTTAACAGTCAGAGTAGATGTCACTAAGCAGTGGTTGTTAAGCTAACATAGTATAACATAGTATATAAATATTCTACTATCACAATGTGTTATGTATGGTCTTTGTCTCCTTTTTTGCCTCTGTAGCTAACGGTTACTGGTTAAAAAAACCAGCTCAACAGAGCTAAACATAGCTCAACAGAGTTCATCACAGTATTTCATACTCTACATGCATCTACTTTTGGAGGTAGATGCATTTCAGAGACTTAGAGACATTCAGAGTTATTGACTTAAGTCTAGAGTATCAAGAGAGAGAAAAGAATTTACGTAAATGATATTAGTAGACCTAATTATACAATGAATTATTATTTAAATAAAGGTTTCATAAGGAACTGGAGCTAAAGTTTGAGGAACATTAGATTCGGTTGAAATAACTCTAGCTTCTCTTGGTTGAGCTGGTTGTCTTTTTAAGTTAACTTGTTCACCTTTAGCTTTAGCTTCTCTTTTTAAAGCAGCATTAGTTTTAACTCTGTTTAAAAATTCTTGTCTACAAGCTGAATGTTTGATGTGTTCAACTCTAATATTAACTCTTTTTTCGATGTATCTGTGACCAACAACTTTGTTAACAATAACACCAACAGCTGATTTAGTAACATTAAAAATGATACCAGTTTTACCATGGTAAAATTTGTGTGGCATACCTTTTTGGATAGCACCATTAACTTTAATATCAACAATATCACCAACTTTGTAAGTTTTTAAGTAAGTAGATAATGGGATGACACCATGTTTCTTGAAATCACGTTGGAAAGCGTATCTAGTACGAGATCTATAACCATGAGATTTACCCATCTTTGACTATTAGTTTTGAAAATTTTGAAGCGCTTGAAAAATTTTGAGAAATCATCAACTATTCAGATTATGTAATCAAATATACAAATTTCGCATATCTGTGACTGTTTGTTTTCGCTAGGGTTGAAACCCTTACTGAAAACATGATACATTCAATTAATCAATTAATCTCTTTTATTTAATTATAAAGTAGAGCTAAGGTTTTAAAATCTATAGATCTTATGGAGAGTTCCATTCTGTCAGTGATTTTACTTGGTTCCCACTTGAGTTGAATTAGGATTAGTTAATTAGTGGTTAGAGTTAAAAGAATATTCCATAAGTGACTTAAGGCCACTATAACTAAACAATTGTAATTGTACTATATTTAATGTAAGCATATTAAGCTTCTTCGTGTTCTAGTACCGTAACAATTGTGATAGAGTACTCAAAAGGTTGGAACCTGTTGATAATTGACCGTTTCATAGTTATTAGAATCTCTAAAATCTACTTATCGCACATCTCATCTGATTAAAAGTTATGGAGAAGGTTAAAATACTAGTACTAAATCCATCTGATAAGATTGATGAAATAGTAACTAAATCAAATTTACAGCATTCCAAAAATGGACCTTTTGGTACCATTCTTTTACTTAATAATATACCGTTACCCACTAAAGAATTCCATCAACAAGCATATTTCTATAATGAAGAACCTAAACAATTAATGAATAACTTAAATAGAGTTAAAGGATTGGTTCAATTGACTAGTGGTATTACTATTCATTTCGGAGAAGATAAAGAGAGTGAAGATTCTGCTAAAGAAAATGGAGATGCTGTAGAAGTTGGAGGAAGTAAAGTTGATATTTTAGTAGTTAATCATTTACCTATTATATTAAGTGAACTGGGTAATATGAAAGTTGATAAAATGATTAAAAAATTAAAACCTCGTTATGTATTTGCTACGGGTAATTTTAAAGAATATGATCCATTTGAATGGGATGATGGAACAGTTACTAGAATAATAAGTCTTAATAAAGAAGGTGAAGGTAAATGGTTTTATGCATTTAATATATCTTCAATTCAAAGTGATATAGATAAAAGATCATTAGTACCTAATCCATTTATAAACACTAAAAGATTAAGAGAAGAAATTATTGAAGTCAAACCTAAAAAGATGAAAATTGTTAATCCTAATGAATGTTTTTTCTGCTTATCAAATCCTAATGTCGAAACTCATATGATTGTTGAAATTGATAAATTAACTTATTTGACTATTGCTAAAGGTCCATTAACAAGATATAATAAAGATATACCATTTGCTGGACATGGAATTATTATACCAGTTGAACATCAAGCAACAATTGATATAAGTGGGGAAATTTATAAAGAAATAGTAAATTATGAAAATAAAATTTATGAAAAATTTAAAGAAAAATATTCAGATTTTATACCAGTTTTCTTTGATATAAATTTAAGTAAAAATGTTCATTATCATAAACAATTCTTACCTGTTAATAAGAAATTTTTAGGTAGTAACAGTTTTGAAAAATCATTATTTGAAAGAGCAGGATTAAATAATGAAAAATATACTAAAAATCATAAATTAGATTTTCATAAAGTTATGGATATTGAAACATTAAAGGATAAACAATATATTATGTTTAAAGTTTATGAAGAATCAACACCAATTGTTTATGCTTCAATAATTGATAATGAAAATCCTGTAGATTTACAATTCCCAAGAAGAGTTCTTACACATCTTTTAAATACTCCTAAAAGATTATATTGGGATAAATGTAAACAAGGTAAGAATCAAGAAATGAGAGAATGTGAAGAATTTAAAAAGTTTTTAATGTAATTTATATATATATATCTATTATTTTATTATTTATGTATCTATAGTAAAAAGAAGTTTGTAGGTTTAATTTAATATTAATATTATTTTTCTAATTGGCATCTTTCGCAAGTACAATCAAAGAACCATTCGCTTAATCCTTTCTTACGTACATCTACTGGCTCGTCAAGGTAATTACCATAATCAATACATAATTCTTCATTAGGTTTAATATCTCTCAAAGTTGTGAAATGTAACAGGTTACCAATTCTTTTTTTCTTAATGTTAGGAGAACATGAATGATTGAAAAATGATCCTGATGGGTAAACCCCAAATCCAAAGAATTCAAGATTTTCTTGTTCTCCTCCAAGTGACCAAATACCAAATGCATTAGTTAAATTACGACCGATTATAAGTCTAATAGTTAATGGATTAATAAATCTTTGGAATTGAATTGGTGATGTTAATCTTACGAATTTATAAATATTAATATAACTATCAAGAAGTTCAGGGTATTTAGTGACTTTCAATATTTCATGAGACTGTAAATATTCAAAAATTGAAATTTCAAAATTTTTAGATTCATCTAAATTCATATCTTTGGTGAATTTTTCACTTAATTCCATTGAATCAGTTTGGTACATCAGATACAAAGTGGTTATAATATATTTAATTTCCATATATTCTGATTCGGAAATTCTTGGAACTAGTTTCCCCCATTTAGTACGTTTTAATTTCTGAAGATCATTATCCCAGTTATCAACATTATTCCAATTTTCACCGATAATTTTAACCATATCTCCTTCATATTCTGTAAATTCTACTTCAAGTTTTTTCAAACCAATATTATACCAATTTTCTAAATCTAAAAGTGCTGTCAATAATATTTTTCCAGGATCATTATTTTGAAAATCTCTAATACATTGAACGCTGCAAAAATATAAAAATTGACTGTACTTTGGTAAACCTAATTTATGTTTCAAATTATTGCTATCGTCATAATGGAAGCACTGATTACATACTTCTTTCCTATAATCTCTACCAATAGTCATACCAACTGGTTGTTTTGAAATTAATATCGTTTCACCTTGTGAAATTTCACTATAACTAAAACATCCATTACCACCATATTTAGTCTCAGAAATTTTGAAAAATGGAGATATTCGAGATAGTGTATTTTCATTTTCAACAGCTGTAGTTTCACTCAGAGTTTCTGGTTGACTACTCGGTATCATTATTGTTCCATTATCAATATTCAGCATCGTGCGTGAGATGAGATTTTTCTTTCTCTGTTCCTCATAACCATCGTAATTTTACGCTCGTTTTTGACAGCTGGTCTGATAAGATAACTTTGATGATAGTTGATTTAGAAATTATTTTAATTGGTGATGATCAAGATGAAAGGTGTGGTAAGAGTGGTAAATGGTTGTTGTGATTTGTATGGATGATTAATGGTTTAAAAAATATTGCATTTTTTCTTTCTTTCTATTGTTCGATTTTGGTGAATTTTGCAACCATTATAATCTTTGAAAAATGTCAATCTTATAACTAAAATTGAACCAATAATTATATAATTTTGCAAAGACAGAGATAAAAGAACATATTAAATAATATCTAAATTAAACTTTTATATATCTAAATTAAACTAATGCAATTACTTAATTCATCATTTGATAAATTACCAAATAATTTATTAAATTTTTCAGGTTTTTGAAGTTTCAATAATTTTATAAAATTATTTAAAATTTCATTAAAATTAATATTATCTAATGGTGTAACTTCTAATGGATCTTCATCCATATCATCATCCTCATCATCATTACCACCATTATTATTATTATTGAATTTTAAACTTTCTTGATTAAGAAATTCTAAATATTCAGTTTGATCTTCTTTACCTGTTCCTATGTTATTATCATCACTGTAAGCCTCCTCTTCATTATCATCATCATCATCCTCATAATCATCGTCTTCATCACCACCATCTATACCACCATGCAAATTTTTTGATTGTGAATCACTAAAATTAAAATCAACTGAATTAAAAAGTTGTCTACGTCTATTTAAATCATTTACAACAATTGGTAACTTTTTAATTAAAAATAATAAATGATTACCAAAATTATTATCAATAATTAAATTATTATTATTAATTAAAGAAATTAAACCTAATATTGATAATTTTATATCATAAACTCTTGATAATTTTGGAATTGTATTAAACCAATTAACTAAAAAATTATTAAATTTTTCCTTTAATAACATTATAATTAAATTTGAATCATAAATTAAAATACTAATAATTATATTATTTAAATTAATTTTAAAATTTAAATTACTTTTTTCATATAAATTTGTAATTTTTGAAATATCACTAATTATAATTTTAAGATAATTTATAACTCTTAATTTAAAATTTAAAATAAAATATTGAATTAATTCAAAATTAAATATTAAATCATTTAAATTTATATTTGAAGTTTCAATTATAACTTTAAAAATTTTTAAAAAAATTTCAGCAAAATTATTAATTTTTTCATCATCAATAAGTTCTTGATTATTATTATTATTACCATCAATATTTGAATAAATTAAAAAATTTTTTAAACAAGGTAAAAATTCTTCAAAATAATCAATACCTAAACCAATTTCAAAAATTTCATATAATAGTTGTAAAATTTCAATTAATTTTAAACTTGATTTATTTAAATAAATTAAATTTTCAACAATTTCACTAATTTCACTGAAAAATGTTTCATTTTTATTAATTAATACGTATTTAATCATTGGTTTTAACATTTCAGTTAATTGATCAATTACAATATAATTATTTTCAAATGTTAATAATACTGTTATAATTGTATTTAAAATACCAATTCCTGCAATAATTTTATCATTAATTGAATCATTATCAACATTATTATTATTAATATTACCATCTTCAGCTACACTACCATCATTATTAATATTATCATTTCCAATCTTTTTATCAGAATTTAATTCATCAATTTCATTATTTAATTCCATAAAATTTTCAATTAATTTATAAACTAATTCAATTCCAAAAGGTTGTAATTGTTCACCAAAGTTTTCAACGCATTCTTGCATAACAACAGAAATAACATCATTATCAATTTTATTACTAATTTCTAATAATTTTGACATTACTGATAAAACCATTAAACTTAAATGTTCTCTAAATTCAGGTATATGTAAATAACTTTGAATTGATAAAGAATTTTCTAATAATATAACTAAATTATCTTCATTTGGCTGATTTGGATCAAAATTTTTTAAAATATTAAAAATTACAATATTTAAATTTTCTTCATTTTTAAAATTTAAATCACTAAATTTACTTAAAATTTCAAAAGTTCTAGCAATTAAAAATTTATAATTTGAATTTAAATTTGGTATAATAAAATTAACTAAAAAATTTTCTAAATCAATATCATAATTATTTGAAGCATCATTATTATTATTTGATTCATTAATTAATGGAGTTATTAAAGTACCAATAATTCTCAATATTGCTTCCTTTTCAATGGCAATCTTAAAATCATTTGTTAAATCATTCAAATTATTTAATTTATTATGAATAAATGATAATAATATTGGTATTATAATTTTCCTTTTTTTATCAATTAAAGTATTTATAAAACTAATTATTGCTAAATCAGGATTATTACAATCAATTTCAAAATAATTAAAATTTAATTGAATATATTCTGTTGGATCATTTTTAAAAATTTCAATTTTATAATTATTTAAAATTAATAATGGATAGATAAACATATCTAAAATTTGTGGTAAAATTGGTTTTATAATTAACCAAATATTTTTAATATTAATTGAATTTTCTAAAATTTCAATTAAATAATATAATGTTGATAAATTAATCCATTTTAATTTTAAACACCATAATTCAATAATTTTTAAAATTCTATTAATAAAATAAGGTAAAAAATCATTTATAATTGTTTTTTGGAAAAATTTATATTCAAAATTTAAATTTATTGATGATTTATTTAAAATAACGTATCTTTTAAAAATTCTATTTAAATTCAGTAATGACCATTTTAAAACTTTTGAAATTTGTAAACAATTTTTTTCATTCTCTGATAAATCTCGATTATTAATAACATAATTTGGTAATTTCATATTAATTATTTCATCATGTAATCCAAGCCAATTTTGAATCATTGATTTTGTTTGTAAAATTTTTGGTAAATCATAATAAGTTGCAAATTTAAAAATTTTTAAAATTAATTTTAAAATTTCTGATTTAAATTCTGTAAGATTCCCACTATCATTAATTAATAATTTACTTATATTAATTAAATAATCTGAAATTTGTTCAATTATAATATCAATAATTTCTTGTCTATCTTCATTTTTAAACCATCTATATTTTCTAAAAATCTCACTTAATACAAGGATACCAATATAAATATCAGAAAATTGTTCATCACCAACACCAGAACTTCCATTATTACTAATATTATCATTAATATTTCTAGTAAGATTATTTGGGATTTCTAATAATTTACCAACATCAGATAGTAGATTTGCCCAATTTGAAGGAAATTCAAAATTTATCAATATTCTTAAAACTGGTAATAATTGTTGTTTTATATGATAATCATTTTTAGTTAAAACCATCAATATTTTACTCTTTAAATATTCTTTTTCATCTTGATTTATCTTATTTTTATCAATTTTTGACCAATTTTTACAAATTTGATTTTTAAAATAAACTGCACAAGCTAATTTAATTAATTGTAAATTTCCATCATTTGATTCAATTACATTCAAACAACCGATCAAGAATCCTGGCTGGGTACTTAGTTGTGATAATTTATATTCTGATTCTGATCTTATTGAAATATTAGGATTTAATGTCCCATGGAAATATTGCAATAACTCTTTATCAGTCATTGGGATCTTTAAAATTTTCCCGTCTCAAATTTGAGATTTTAAGAACATCTCTATATTCGAGCTGAAATTAAGTTTGCAAAGTTTTCTATAGAAGTAACAACAATTAGACACTAATTCATAGGAATAGACTTGTGACGACTAGTTTCAGGGAAATTTTGGAAAAAAATGGGTAGAAAATGACCATTTTATGACCAGATCATAATATCGTCAACTGAAAAATATACTAGTGAGAGAGGATCTGAGCAGAACCAGTGGAATAGATAACATACATTGTGCCTAAGTGAAGTAGAGAAGCAGAGAAGTAGAGAAGCAGAAGAAGAAAAGAACAGGACTAAAGGAAGTACCAAGGAAACAGCGAAGAGAGGGAAGAGGAAGTGAAATGGAGATCTTATGATATTATTACGATCTTATGATATTATTCGATCTTATATATTACCTTGTTTTCTTGCATTTTCAGT
Organism: Yamadazyma blattariae; assembly: GCA_030581595.1. Taxonomy (NCBI): domain Eukaryota; kingdom Fungi; phylum Ascomycota; class Pichiomycetes; order Serinales; family Debaryomycetaceae; genus Yamadazyma; species Yamadazyma blattariae. Next base: position 344,816 of record JAKTTU010000006.1, on the reverse strand, counting down.
ATGTTGATCGATATCAATAGCTTCCCATGGATAAGCAATCCATTTATCTGGAACATTTTCACCAACTATATATCTACCATTTAATAAATCTTCAGGTAATTCAGCTCTTTTTGGCTTTTGTTTATTATGTAAAACAAAGATTGAAAATTCAGTTTTTTCATCAGTTCTACCTAATTTTTCTTGTAATTCACTAACATCTTTTTGTAATTCAGTTAAAGCATAATGTAAAGTAGTTCTTGTATCATCAACTTCATCAACAATAATAATATTTTTACCAATTAAAGAATCAAAATGTTGAGATAAATTACCAAAATCAATCCATTGAGTTCTTATAACTTCTTTACCAATTTGTTCTTCGGGTGAATCAGTTAATTGTTCATATAATGATAAACCAATTGCTTGAATTGGAATATTTTTTTTACCCTTTTCTTTAATAAATGATCTTAAAATCCTGGCAGGAATGAAACCTCCCCCACCGATGGCAATGATCAAATCAACGGTTTTACCTTGTGCTTTAATTTCATTAGCTGCCTTTTGACATAATTTATGAACTATTTCATATGAAATATAGAGTTTCTCGTCTGACATCCTTGAATTTTTCACTTTCGCATCTCATCTGAGATCATAGACCTCAGAGACATCAGAGATGTCAGAGATGTCATATTTACTAAGGTATCATAGAACTACTAAGGCCTACCAAGACAGTGTATATAGCTATAGAGCATATGTAAGAACATATGTAAGATCATAAGTAAGATCATAAGTAAGTTCGTATGTCAGAGCACACAGAGGGCACACAGAGCACAGAGAACTGAGACCTTGAGATGTAATGTCTATTATTCTTCTAATTCAAATTCTTCATCATTTTCACCATTTGCAATATAAACTGAATCATCATCTTGACTAAAACTATTATCAAGATCTAAATTTTTCAATTTTAAATCATTTGTTAATTTAATTAAATTCAATTTACCTCTAATACTTAATAAATTATTAATTAATTCAATTGATTTTGATAAATTTGAATTTAAATTTTTAATATCTTTTTTATTTTTAATTGAATTTAAACCTGATTTATTTATAATTAATAACCATTTTAACCAAATTGAAAGATTTTCATTATTTAATGAATTTTTTGAAATTTTAGGGACTAAAATTTCATATAATTTAATTTGTTGATTATTATTTAAATTATTAATTTCCTTTGTTATTATTTTTTCTTCAATTTCTTCATTACAATAGTCAATAACTTTTTCATTTAAATTTGAATTATCCTTATTATCCTTATTATTACTATGACTTAATAAATCTTTTAATTTACTCAGTTTTTCAATTTTAAATTCTAATCCTTCATTTGTCTTATAAATAAATTTAATTTCATTATTTACTTTAATTATATCTATACAATTTTCATATTCAACATCATTATAAATTACTTTATTATCTTTACTAATAAATATAATTTCATCATTAATTTTTTTAACATTTTTAATTTTTTTATAATTAAATTCTTCATTATTTATTCTAACTTTATCATTTTGAATAATTACTAAATCATCAACAAAATCAATATTATTTATTATTCCATCTTTAGACCAATGTCCTTCAATTTCTTTAATATGTCTTTTATTTATATTAAAAATTTTATTATCATTAGTACCAACAAATATATCATTACCTTTAGTATCACCAATAATCATATTTATATTATTTGAAATTCTTATTGGTTTCAGTTTAGTCTTGCTACCAATTTTGATTTCTACTATCCCTTGTTCATAAACCCCCCATATATGATTATTTGAAATTGTAATATTTGAAATTTTATGATCTAATTTAATTGTTTCAATTATACCTTCTAATGGATCAATAATATAAATCTCTTCTTGATTTTTATTTAAAATTAAAATTTCTTCATTGAACCAACAGTAGGATTGGAATTCAACATCTATGTTATTAACTATCGTGAAATCATTAGTTTCGTAAATATCTAAACCATTATTGTTTTCATATATATAATATTGAGATGCCATGATGAATGAATTTTGAATTTTTCACGATGAGATTGAGACTAGATACAAACAGTTAATTAACTTCGGTACACCAATATATAAGCGGCGTAGGTACTGATTGATGAGCTACTATTGAAGAAACAAGAACTAGTTGGGTACCATATAGTATGTACCTGAGTAGCATAGTTGATGGAACACATGTTGGTGAACATGATAGAACAAATGTGGGTACATAACAGAGTATATGAAAGAGTACACGAAGAGTAGAAAAAGAGATTCCAGACGATCTATAACCTTTTATTATCTTATTTAGATTCTTGCATTTCAATCATTTGTTGAACTTGTAATTTACATAAATCTTTTAAATCTTTAACATCTTGAACTAATTCTTCCACTCTTTCCTCCTTTTCACCAATTAATTCTAATAATTTACCTTCTCTTTCAGTCTTATCATTTAATTGATTTTCCAAAATTTCAATTTCATTAATTAATTCATTATATTTATTAACATTTTTATTTAATTCTAAAAATTTTTTTTCAAAAATTTGCTTTTCATTAATTAATTCAAAATTTTCATCTTTTAAACTATTAATTTCAATTTTTAAATTTTTTATAGATGATGACATTTTATTAATTAATTGAAATGAATTAGAATTAACTGGAGTAGGTAATTCTGAACTATTATGATTATTCATAAATGATGAATTATTATTACTACCAGGAGTATGAATAGTAGTAGTAATATCAGAATGAGAATCATCAATTTCTAATGATTGTGAAGAATTAAATGAATGATTATAAATTGAATTATTATTAAATGATGCATTAAATGATGAATTATAGGGTAATTCAGGAGTTTCAATCCCACCATTACTTGATCTATGATTTGATAAAGTTATTGATACTGATGATAAATTTCTTTCCAGTAAACTTGGATTACCAGAATTATTACCACCATGATTATTATGAACAATATGACTATTATTATGCAGATGATGATTATTTTGTTGTAAATTATTTATTGTCTCTTCAAGTTGAGTTATTTTATTAGTTAATGATAATTTTTCATTATTGTAAATACCATTAATTTTATCTAATTTTAAATTTAATTGACTAATTAAATCATTTTTAATTTCAAATTCATTTTCTAAAACATTAATTGTTTCAATTGATTTATTAATTTCATTTAATTTTACATTAATTGTTTGATCTTTTAATAAAATTAAAGATTTTAATGATTTAACTTCATTAAGATTCATTTTTTGATTCTTTTTCATTATTTCAATTATCGAATTTAATTCATTAATTTTATTATTTAATGAAATTTCAATTAAATTCCAATTTTCTTTAGATTTTAAAAATTCATTCTTTAAATTGTTATATACATTGAGATTTATCATGGTGTTAGTACTACCACTACCACCATTACTAGTTGAAGTAGTTGAATTAACATCATCGGTATTGGAATTAATTAAAAGTTTTTCAATTTTATTCTCTAATCTAATAATTTCATTATTATGATTATTATTAATTTTTTTCATATCATTTTTCAAATTTTTGATTATTTCATTTTTACTATTTAAATCAACTTTATAATTTTGTTTATTTAAATCAAATTGAATTTTTAATTCATTAAAATCTTTGCATTTTTCATCAAATTTTTTACTTAAATCCTGAAATTCATTATTTAAATTTTTAAATTTTTCATCAATTTTATCAATTTCAAATTTTTTTAAACTAGTGTATGAAGAAATTAATTCATCGAAAGTTTTAAATTTATTATTCTTTAAGAAAAATTCAACTTCACTTTTTAATGTTAAATTTTCTTCATTCTTGGTATTTAATTCTTCAATAATATTTTCATTGTCTTGATTTGAAAGTTTTAATTTTTTAATTGATTCATTTAATTTTAATTCTTTAATTGATAATTTTTCTCCTTCTTCCATTAATTGTTTAATAATTTCATCCTTTTTAGTTATTTCATTTGAAAATTTATTACTTGATTTTAAAATTTCATTTTCTTTCTTTAATTTAATAATTTCTGATTCATAATTTTTATTATTTACCATTAAGGATTGAATTTTATTATGAAGAGTGTTGATTTCTTCACTATTTACATCTTTATGTAGTTCACTCTTGTCTTCATTTTCCCCTACCTTGTCTACATTCTCTTCAATCACTTTCTCTTTCTCTTCAATCACTTTCTCTATACTCTCCACCCTTTTACCTACTTTCTCATCTTTCAATTCATCTACCTCATCAATTTTTTCATTTTTTAGACTATCAAACAGTGTCCTTGATTCAGGTTCAGGAGTTGATGAAGGTGATTCTTTTTTACCTTTAGCAGCTAATGCTAATCTTTCTTGAAGAGTTAATCTTTTTCTTTTAGGTTTCTTTTCCTCTTTAGTCTCAATCTCTTTAGTCTCAATCTTTTCACTCTCGGTCTCTTTAGTCTCAATCTCTTTAGTCTCAATCTCTTTAGTCTCAGTCTTTTCACTCTCAATCTGTTTAGTATCTATCTCTTTAGTCTCAATCTGTTTATTGTCTTTAGTTTCAGCCTCAGGCTCATTCAATAGATCTTTCTTTCCATTATCAATTTCTTTATCAATCGTTATATTATCAATTAATGACTTATCACCAGCACTACCGGAACCATCATCCTTATTCTCAACGTTATCCTTTTCTTTATCGTTATCATTATTTAAGTTTAATTCAGAATCAACTGACATCGTTGATATCGAAAACTCGCACTGTTTGTAACAGCCAGGTTTCAAGTCCCTTACAAACTGATCTCCCATCACCAGAAAATGTCGCATCAACAATCTTACCAAAATCTCAAAAAAAAACCAATAATGTCGCCGATAATATCGTGCTGTTTTTTTGCATTTTCCTGGGTTAAGTGAGACACAACATGAAACACTACCATGGAATTGAAATTTTATAGTATAGACTTTTTCAGTTTGAGTTTAGCTTCTGTTTGATAACCTTTTTTTATCAATTCCCCTTTAAGCTTTTTAATGTAAGGGAAACTAATGAAAAACCTTATTATCAAACCGTAGTTATTAAAATTACGATACAAGAAATAGTTTAAAACTAATAACTTGAAAGTTTCCTATATAGTTAATAGGTTAAGGTTAATAGGTTAATAATAGTTAATAGGTTAATTGGTTAATTTGTTAATATGGTAAGAATGGTTAATTTGTTAATATGGTAATAATGGTTAATTTGTTAATATGGCAATAATGGTCAATAGATTAATTGGTTATTAATGATTAATTTGTTAATATGGTATTAATGGTTAATTGGTTATTAATGGTTAATTGGTTATTAATGGTTAATTGAATAATGGTCAAGTGTAAGAAATTTACATTGTGGCTATAAAATAAAGGTTTTTATGTAATTTACTTACAGCAATACAACCAAATTATATAGATTTAAATTAAGAATGTTGCATTTTTAAGTTAAAAACCCTATTAAATTGCTAAAGAGTGAGATTCAGATTATAAAAGTTATTATTAGTAATAAAAAGCATCTTTAATACAGAATTAAAGATATTATTACAGTAGATTATTACAGGACTTTATTACAATACAACAAGCGAAATTCTTAGTTATGAGGAGAGATAAAGAATTTTAATGGGAAAAGAAACAGGTTAGGATTGGTAAGAAAGAATAGATGTTTCCAAAAGCCTAATAATCAGATGATTTATTCTAATTCTTGTGTAAATCTTGATTTTACTTTAAACAGCAATAAAGTTTTTCTTTAATTCTTAAAATATCAGAGGAGTTGCACAGTTAGCTTAGTTAACTCAGTAAATTTCTTTAATCTATTATATTAATATTACATGCTATACTATATTACAAAATCTAATCCTGTTTAATTGGTGGTAAATTAATACCAATATTTTTTGGTCAATTATTAATTGAATTATTTGGACTTGTATTTAATGAATTTTTATTTGAATTTGAATTGGATTTGGAATTATCATTATCATTATTTGAATTATTATTATTATTATTATTATTATTATTATTATTTGAATCATTATTTGAGTTTTCTTCATTGACAGTACTTTTGATATCTTTATAAATTGGTAAATATTTATTAGTTAAATTTAATGATGGATAAGGTAATGTATGTAAATTTAATGAATTTTTTCCAATTGATTCTCCTATATTTTGAATTTGTCCTTGAATTTTTCCTTGTTGTCCTTGATTTTGACCAGTTTGAATATTTTCTTGAGTTTGACCATTTTCATTTTGATTTGTTTGATTTGTTTCTTGATTTGAATTTATATTTTGAATATTTTGACTATTTGGATTTTGACCTTGATTATTTTGATTTGATTGTTGAGTTGAATCATATACAGTGGGAGGATAAGAATGTGATAATCCATCTGGTCTGAGACCAGGTAAGGATTGGTACTGATTGATTGCAAGTGGTGCTGATTGTGATTGTATTTGTCCTTGTTGAGCTTGTTGAGCTTGTTGAGCTTGTTGAAGTTGTTGAAGTTGTTGAACTTGTCCATGTGGTGGTTGTGTTGGTGGTTGTGTTGGTGGTTGAGGAATCATGTGCATTGGATTATATTGATTAATTGGACTTATTTGAGCATTCATTCCATTACCTGGTGGTGGTACTTGATTAATTGGATTAATTTGACCCCCCATTGATTGATTAATTGGTTGATATATTGGAATATTAACTGGTGGACCCATCCCATAAGGTTGAGGCTGTGATTGAAATGGCATATGTGGTGGTGGACAAGAAACGCCAGGAACACCTGGATTAGCTGGAACACTAGTTGGAACAGTACCGGTAGTTGAGTTAGGTGGTGAAGTATTTGGAGCAGGATTATATTGATTACTATCCCTTCTAACCATCATATAATAAGGATATCTATTAATTTGTGCTGGAGGAGGAGGAGGAGGAGGAGGTTGATAACCATACCAATAATTACCCAGATTATAATCATTATTGTTATCATCATTATTAAAATCCAGTTTCAGTTTCCTTTGACCATGTTTTTTAGTTACTATATGAGTATTTAAATGATTTAGACTACCATAGGATTTATTACATCCTGGGAATGAACAATTATAACGTCTAATAATTTGATTATAACGTCTTCTAAATCTTCTACCTGGTTTGATATCATCATAATATTCATCATTTAAATCAGTACTGGAGTTTGAATTAATTGAGTTGAATGAGTTGATTGGGTTTACATTTACATTTACCACATTTCTAGAATCTGAATTTTCAGGATAATCTTGCATTGGTAACTGCGGTTGATACATAGGTAATTGAGTCAGATTTAGTGGTGATGAAAGAATTGGTTGTGAAATTGGTTGTATTGGTTGTTGAATTGGATGAATTGAATGAATTGAATGAATTGACTGAATTGGCTGAATTGGCTGAACTGGCTGTGAAATTGACTGTTGTTGTTGTTGTTGTTGTTGTTGTTGTTGTTGTTGTTGTTGTTGTTGTTGTCCAATTGGCTGCTGCTGATGAAATTGCCGTGGCATTGGAATTGGAATAGTTGGTGGAGGAACAGGAGGAGGAGGTAATTGAATATTACCAAATTCTCTCAATTCTTCTTTATTTTTTGAATTTAAAAGCAGATTAATTGGTACTTGATGTTTATCAGTTTCACCATTATCACTGTTATCACCATTATCACTATCATTACTGCTAATACTACTTCCAATACTATTTTTCTTATCAATTGAACTCCCAATTTTATTTCCCATCGACATTTCAGAATTTTTTAAATTTTTTGGAATTTCATTAATTTCAAAACTTTTAGTTTTTGGTATAGTTGAATTCTTAAAATTCTCCTTTAGATAATTATTTTTTTCTTCATTTTTCATAATAGCATGATATTTTGAAAGAATGGTAATTTTTGAAGATAAGTGAACTTGAAATACTAAAAAATGAGCCCTAAAAACGTATGTTTTTCGGTTTTTTTAGTAATTGAAAATTGGGATTTGCAAGTGAAAAAAGCAAGCAAAAAGCTGTTTGATCACTGGTAACTGTAATAAATATACCTCTGTTATCTAAATACTGATAATTGTAGAAAATACAATTATTAACAACTATTTAATTGGAAATTTAACAAAAAAACGGTAAAAAATTGTAAAAATACCCAAAAACCAATATCTCTTGTAAAAAGCTAGATAGAACTCTTTGATTTTTAAATTTACTTAATACGCTACCTTGATAAACTACTTGACAATTCAATTGTACAGCAATTTTGGAAAATCTTCAATAATGTAAAATAACAAAAAAAAACACTTAAAATACACGTATACACTTACACGTATACACTTAAAATATGGTAAAATAAAGTTTAAAAGTCCAAATATAAGCAAACAAAGCAGACAAAAGCTTAAATAGCAAAATAAATAAAATTAAAACAAGTAATTAAAACAATTCTTTATCTAAAAGAATTCCAACTGTGAAACAGCTAGGTTTTACACAGTAAAGAAATAAAGTATGAAAAAAAAAATGTGAATATAAAAAGATTGGAAAAACTAATTATTTAAAACCAGATTACAGTTATGAAAATCTTATTATTAGTAATGTATAATTGAAGAATAATAATATCTCTGAGTTTTTGTTTATTTCCTTTAAAAATAGTTGAAAAGATAAAAAAAATTCAAGCGATTTCATTCCTTTATGTATTTCACAGAAAAAACAAAACCCAAAACCAAATTTTAGAAATAAAAGAAATAAAATAAAATAAAATGTTTCTTAATGCAAAATGGGTTAAAATGGAAAAAGAATGTTTTGAATTCCTAAAATATTTTAAGTTAATTTTATTTTACTACAAAATTTCGAATAATGCATTTAATCGTTTTATATAGGATTAATGCACTACAGGTTAAAACCAATGGAAACGTTGTAAATACACTGTAAAAAAAAGAATATATAAAAAAGGAAGATACAAAAAAAGAATATGCAAAAACTGAATATACAAAAAACCTTAAAATAAACCACTAAAATTTATTAACGAAAACCTTAAAATTAAAAGACTGTGTAAAGATTAGTGAATGGAAAATGGAATATGGAAAATAACAAGTTAAGTTAAGGTTACTAAAACTTAAAATTTCGGTAGATAGATTAGATTTTAAGTTACTTCCAGTTAATTGTCTGTTATTACTTTGTTACTCTTTGGCTTTTATTAGTTTGTTTCTTCTTACATATATTCCCTAGTTCCCCCAGTGTTAATTCTTTTGCAATTTCATTTCAGTCAATTTCATCTCATCCATTTACAGTAATGCCAATCATAAATCTCTTCACATAATAATTGTTTTACTTTCTTTATACAATCCACCAACCACTACTATCCACCCACCTAACCTATATATAATTTCCCCCCTTTTAAGGCAGATATTTTTTTTTGCTTTTTACCATATTTCGGTGGTGGTTTACATTCTACATTTTTGGTACATGAAATTGAATCTTTTTATATACGATAGTCATACACTGGAAATTCAGTGGTTCTATCTCACCCTCTACAAAATTCATTCACATATATTAACGTTATTACCTTTAATTGTACATTCATTTAAGAGAGTTGAGATATTCCTCCTGGAAAAACCGTGATATCAAGCACTTCTAGTGCCGCTTAAACTTTTTACCTAAATAGTAATTTGCAAATACCAGATTTTCATACCATGTTTTTGCATTTTAGCTTTTTTTTTTGAAAGTTATTTTTGTAATTAGGATAGATTAAAAAGTTTAATTAGTATCATTGGAAAGATTTATAATCGATTTAATCTAAAACCAGAGTTACGGGTAGAATACTAGATAGAATACCAGAAGTTAGAAAGTTGGATTCTCAAAATAGGAATTCGCCTGATAACTAGTTTAGTTTAGTTTATAATGACTTTAGTTACTTTAGTTTTCACTTGGTTTTAGTAACTAATTTAAATCTAATTGAAAAATATGATATCGGATTTAGATGTATTATACTATTAATAATCTGAAGATATAATCTTATTACAGGGACTTATTTGAGGCGATTTTTTCTTTTTATAGGATTTTATGGTTATGAATTGAACATCTATCCTTTGAAAATTTAAAAGTTTTTAAAAAGCTCCTAAATCTTAATCCAATTTTCATTGTCTATCCGATATAAGTATTATTAGGTGTTAGTTATCTGTTAATAGAAATTATCTATGAGCTGTTAATTTAGTTGATAATAGAGTTGAACTGAGCTGGGTTAGCCGGTCTAATCATTTTGACATATAGCTGAAAGGCAAAACTTTAGAAACAAGAAAATAAATTTGAACTGAAATGAAATGAATCACAATGTCAGTTGAATACTTTCACATCAAGAAAACCCCACTAAAGAGCCAATGGAAATCTCAGTGGGTTTAAAAATATTTGGTCAAAAATAATGTATAAATGCATAAATCAGTTGTGAAATTAATCTTGTACATAATATTTACCGAAATTTCACCGATAAATGTTAGTTTATGTAATGTAAATTGTACTAATTAAGTACCAAGAAACAGCAAGTAAATTGGAAAAAAATAATATATTTTATAATCATTTTTAATTGTTTTAATGTAACATGTTGTAATATTCCGTAACAATAATAATAATGATTATCCTTAAATCATATGACTTGTATAAAATTTCAGATTTATAAAAATCTCAAATAGATAGAGATGAGATGTGAAAAAGTTTAGAAGAATTACAATTTGCACTCTTTCGTTATTACATTTTGGTTAATTTGTCGTCTAATTTGTCTTATAGCTCCTATTCCTGACTTGACAATACCAATAAGAATTCTGCTTTTTGCTATTTTTTTGCCATATTATTGCCATTTTTTGAACTCTTTTACTCTTTTTGTCTCTGTTGGCTCTTTGACGATTTTTTGCAAGTTGCAAATATATAACTTCCTTAACCATATTATAATTGACATTATTCATTATTCGGTTTTACGCAATAAATAGGTTATTTTATACAATGCAACTACATTAATTTGTCCAGAAAGAGTAATATTTTTATTATTTTCGGATTACGGGGACCTAACAACTTCAATAAAATCACAATATTTTATTGTTTAATTTTTAAGAGTCTTTGGAGATTGTTTATGCTATTAATTGTTTTCATTGTTAATACCCTTGACAATTGGAGAATTGTGAAGCAATTTGAGCAAAAATTCAAAATTGGCTTTCAAAAATAAAAATAAATAAATAGATTTTGGAATGAAAATAAATACACCCCAGTGGAGTAAACTGGAAAACACGAAAGACTCAAATGTAGAAAAGAAAACTAACACTTGAAATTTCTAGTAGATTATAAATTACTTTAGTTCTAGATTATTTAGTAGTCTAAAATTATTTAGTCTAAAATTGTCTATTTCTGACAATCAATTTACACTAAAACACCAAAAGGGCCATTTTAGTCAGTGTGTAATCAACATAAATCTAGTTCTATAATCTATTTGCTATTTCATTTCGTTTAAATCATATGATGATAGTACATATACATAGAACTACATAAATAATATTGATTGATGATACCTATTTAAGAAATCTTGCCATAAAAATTATTAAATAACAATAACTTGATTTATTTGAGTGATAAAACAGCCTGACTACAAGTAAAATTCAAGATAAACTATTCTCTGTGAATTAATATTACCAATAAATAAAGATGATTTTATATCTAATAACTTTGCTTTTACCAGAAATCGCTGTTGTTACATTTTATGACTTTAAATTTAGTTTTTTTATTGGTCTTAAAGATTATGTATAAAATGGGTTTTATAAGGGAATAATTTCATTTATTTTCTAAATGGATTTAGGATTTATCCTTGAAGTAAATGAATAAATAATAATTTTGTGAAATATTACTAAATTAAATTCAATTGAAACTGGGATCTGGAAATGGAAAAATTAAAGGAGAAATATAACAACAGTGTCCCAATTAAATTTCTCTCTGTAGTCGTTACCAATCTTCACAACCCTTCTAACTACTTTAACAATCCCTTACCCAAATCACTTACCAACTCTGTCAATAGTGTTTCATTCAATTGATTTTCTCATTAGTTTAAGTGGGCTTTTTCATGGCCCTTTAGATCTATTTAAATCAATGTTAAATTATGTAAATTGGATAAAAAGAGTGAAAAGTAAAAGAAGAATAAACCATAAAATGTAAATTGAAGTAAAAAGTGTAAAATGGGTACTAAAAGTGTAAAATTTTAACAGGAAAATGGAATTCTTTTTCAATAGTCAAAATTTTAATCTCCGTAGGTGTTAATATTTCATATTATCAAAATGCTTCAAAGTAAAGTTTAAGCGAAATTAACCATAACCTCCTAATCTTTTTGTGATAATTTTAACTTTTTTCTTTCTTTTTTCTCTTCTGTTTGAAAGAATGCATTTTCCAATACGTGTTCAAAAGAGATGGATCAAAAAATAATTGAAATTTGTCTCATTTTTTGCAACTCATCTCATCTGACACCAAATGAGATATCTCACAACTATGAATCATCTTAACTGTATAGTATTATACACCAATTCTATGACCAAGTAGCTAGTTATTGGAAAATCCAAATGATTTCATTCCTCATTACCTGCGAATTTAAACTTTCTTGGTCTTCACTTTTTTTGTTTAAATTTAAAGTTAATGTACATTGTGGTAAATACAAATTTCTATACTTTTTCAAATTTCCTATATTGGATAATGACGAACTAAAATGACACCTAAAGTTATTAGTGAAAAAAATAATGGGAAAAATATTAGGGGAATGAGTAAAAGGATTAAAGAATTTAGAAGAATTTTAATGTATTTAAAAAGGATTAAAAGAATTTAAAAAGACTAAAACAAAGGAGTACAGATAATTAGATATTTCCCCTTTAATCTCCTTTCACTTATCTTCTCTACCAAAATTCAAGTAAATGGTAAAATTCAAGTAGTTTAATCTATGATTACCAATCAATGATTATGAATTAATGATTATGATTCTGGTGGATGGTTACAAAATCTAGATGTAGTTCAAAATTTTTAGACTTTTTACATATTTACCCATAAATTTACAACAAACTTAACAACTAAAATAAACAAATCCCAATATTCTACTATTAATAAACCAATAATAAACTTATATTTATTAAAATAGTAAATGAAGTGTGAGAGATGACTAGATAAAAATTTCAATATGTAAAATGTACAATTTACTAAAAGCTTTAGTTAGCTGTACCTTTCAATAAGCGAAAAACTTCTGCCCCAACGAGAGTGAATTTAACAGTTGTTAATTTTGTAAAAAAGGAGTGAAAAATAAGCAAAAAAAAACCAAAACATAGAAAGTCAAACAAGGATTTAATATAAGACAAGAATATTAGAGAATCTTTTCATATTGGGGGTTTGTTATACAAATCATTTTATTCATTAGATGTTGAATTTTTGCTTGGATTGTTCATTGATAAAATCTGTTTTTAATTATGCACAATCTCACCTTACATATATACCTCAATTTGATAGTTTTTCAAGATCTCTCATTTGAATTCTTTTAAAACTAACACTATACAAGGGATTAGAGGTAACTAAACTCAATGAACCCATCGAATCTAGTTCTTTTAAAAGTTTTAATAATCCCGACAATTAAATTATTTTACCTTTTGCCAGCTATTTTTGACTCTAGAAATCTAAATTTTAAATAATTATATTTATGTATAATTTCTTATTATATTATAACTGGAATTATAATTCGTGGGCTTCCCTTACATTTTAGTAAATTTAGTGTATTTCACATATAATTAATTGACGAGAGTCAATTTGCATTAATTTTTATGGAATGTTTTAATAAACAATCTGTTAAAACAATCAGCTTAAACAATCAGTTTAAACAATAATTTTAAAAAATTAGTCATTGGCCATCTTTTAAAAGTCAAATTTGAAGTAAATTCATTGATTCCCTATTATAAATTTAAGCAAGACGAATTAAATTAACCAGATCAATAGATCAAATTGACCAAATGAGTTAATACCAGTATAAGAGACATACGTTTTAATTTCACGTTAGCTTAATAGATTGAATTATAGATGTATTCTTATTTTAATATTATTACAATTGTTATTTCAGTTGTTATTGTTTTAAAAATGTTTTGATTTTGTATACTTGTGTACGTGATATTTAAATGATTATAAATATTCAAATTCCAATTGATAAATTCTTTATTTTTCAAATTCTCTAGTAATCCAATTACCTCAAGTTACCAATTGAATATCTAATTGTAAAATTCCTTGATTGTTTAAGTTTTAACATTGTAGCATTTAAATTCAAATCTATTTATTTAAGTTTTTGCTTGTTTCCTCCTTTTTTCATTATTATGCAATATAATTCAAGCTACATTATTTTCACCGAATTATTGTATGTTTTTTAATGCAGAAAACGAAAAACCTTAAAATATCCATATTTGTATTTTTAAATCTCCCATAAATTAGGCCATACATTGACCAACAATAAAAGAATAATAAAACCTAATACTTTACACCTTGTCATTTCACTTTTGTTTAGAAAAGAAGTCGACTGATTTTTGTTTTTTGGTCAAGTATAAACTAACTTTTGTATTTGGGGGCCCTTAGATTTTTCATATTTGGTCGCTATTTCAAAAATTACCCCCTTATTGATGTTGATAATTGCTAATCATTTAGTATCTATTAGGTTAGGTGTCAGGAACGTCATTTACAAACCACTAATTCTTGAACTTGCTCCGGAATTCTGATTACATTTCCTGCTATTTTGCCCTAAAACATAACAAAGGTTAGGTGAAAAACAATTTTTAATCCAATAAAGACAACTTGGCAAAGTTTTTGATAATTCCTTTTGACCTACTGGGAAACTCAAATTTCTAAATTTTTGGAAGTCAATTATAGAAGGATTAAGAAATGGTCGATAAAATTATTTATTGACTATTAAAAAACTCAATAAATCATAAAATGCTTTAATATACAAATGGTATAAAGCAAAAATGCTTTTATAAAATAAATGTCTTGGTGGTGGTGGTTTACTGTCTTTTACATTTTTTCAAAAACGAAAACATGATAGAATTCAACGGCTTCCTTTTCTTCACCTTCAACACCATATTTACCGTCAGATCTTTTAATACTTTGAATTAAATGATTATTTAATTTTTTAAAATATTTTGGAATATATTGATTAAAAAACTCAATAAAATTTGATTTAAATTTAAAAATTAATTCATTCTCTTCACAAATTTTTCTTAAAGTTTCAAATGGGACAACATATTCTGGTACATCATCAATAGCATCTTTTAAACTAAAATTATAGCCATTACCAAATGGCTTATCAGTAAAATCACCATCCATTGGTGGTTTTTTATGAAATTTAACTTTATATAACTCATTTCCAAATGAATATTCATCAGAATTTGGATCAATTTCACATATTTTCCTTTTAATAAAATCTGATGACGGTACGGTACCAACAAATTTCCCACCAGATATTAAAGATTTTGAAATATTATTAATTAAACATCTTAATTTCAGTTCAGTTTCAAATGCATAATGTAATGAAAATTGACAACTAACATTATTAACTGGGAAACAATTTTCCATTATACCAGGGAAACTTGATTCTAAAATTTCTGGTACTAATTGATTAAATAAATCTCCTGTGGCGAAGAAACTTTCAAAATTAAATTTATTACCATCTCTAAAATTATTTTCTTTAATTATAAATCTTTTTTTATTTTTATTATATCTGTTAAATGCTTCTCTAATTGATCCATCACTAATATCAATTCCAATATATTCATCAAGTTTAATAAATTCCATTTTATTTAAATCTCCACCTTTACCACAACAACAATCTAATATTCTAAAAATTCCTTCATAATCTTTTGGTTTAGTACAATATTCTCCTAATAAAATATATTTTATAATATTATTAAAACTACGTAATTTAATAATTGGTGAATTAGATCTATTCCCTTGATGTTTGGATTGATAAGTCCTTTGATTATAATGAGTTCTAATGATACTATTAATATCTTTACCATCTCTTCTAATATTACTTTGGAATGTTTGATAATATGAATTCAGTGGATTAGTTGCACTTATATTACTATAAGCTGATACTTTCATAGTTTCTTCCTCTTTACCATCATCACCTGCTTGATTATTTTCTTGGCTTTGTTGTTGATCCTGATCATAATAATTCTCTTCAGTTTCATGTCTATGCTTTTTACTTTCTCTTTCTCTAAAACCCCAACCATCACTATTCAGATCATTATGATTATTATTATGGTCATATTCCTTATCTCTTCTTCTTTTATTATACACGGGTTTTCTAAGTCTTTCCACTCTATCATCTTTAGCTTCAACACCATATTTAGCGTATTTATCACTATTATATTTAGCATATTTATCATACTTATCATACTTTTCATTACCATCATTATTACCATTATTATTATGGTTATTTTCTTCTTCAGATTTTAAATTATTATCACTAACATTTTCACTATTATTACCGGACCTACTACCATATTTAGCATATTTGTCGGTTTTCATCCAGGCTGGTAATTCTTTTTTATCATTATAAATTGATTCTGTATTCCTCATCGTTGATTTTCGAGATTGTGAGAATGAGAAAGATTAGATTTGGTGATGCTCTCTATTTACACCTAACTGCTCAATATTCTATACAATATTCTATACAAAATTCAAAATTCTATACAAAATTCTGCTCAATATTCTATTCAAAATTCTATACAACTTCTATACTAATTTTCCCTTGGTTGATAGTTCTTCAAGTGGTCTTGAATCTTTTCAATCAATGGGTTTAAAAATGGTTTTTTATTAGGCATCATATGACCACCATCAAATTCAAAATCTTCAACTTTGGGGAAAACTGAATCAATATACTTTGATCTAATATTTGGTACTAACATATCATTTGATCCATAAATATTGAAAACTTTTAAAGTATTAGAATGATCAAATAAAAATAAATTCTTATATTCGGGTACAATCCTTACATTTTCAGAATATTCTAAAACATCTTCAATTTGATAATTAATATTAACTCTATCATATTTTGTTTCATCAATTGGTTGAGTGAATATAAATCCAGAGAATGAAACACCAAGTTTTAATTCAAATTTTAATTTCACGCTATATAATACAGTGAGCATCATCCCTGAACCTTGACTAAAACCAATTATACCATCATAAGGACCATTATCATTTAAATAATTAATTAAATATTCATGAGATTCATTAAATTTTGTATAACCTAATTTCTCATCATGTTGAAACCAACATCTATTAGAATTATTGTCAACGATTTTATCCCATTTTAATTGACATTCTTCTTCAGTTTCACCTAATGTAAAAGATAATTCTTTATAACTTTTAATTAAAACTGGTGGATCAATAAATTCTAATTGATGATTTAATTTAGTCATTAATTTTCTAAAACCTGAGCTTTTTTCAGCCATAAGTTTGCCCGATTGTAAGTACCCTGGCAACACTAAGAATCTAGCCATCTTATTCTGTCTAATCACTTGCTAACAACTCAAACTGAAACTAAACTATTAAACTAAACTATTAAACTAAACTATTAAACTAAACTATTAGACTAAACTATAAATGCTTCAGTCTCAATGGTGAGTTTTTTCTCACAAAACTTTTCGGAATGCAGTTTACTGCAATATGCACAGAATAACCTCAGAGTTTCAAACCATCAGATTTCACACCTTTAGAGATTTAAAGATTTTTTTTGCCATAGGGAATTCTAAAGTGAAGAGTGTTTTAACAGTCATTTAACAGTGGAAATGATTTACAAAAAAACAGAATTGATTTTTGGTAACGAACAATTGATTTTCAGTCAAAGATGTACAATTATAACTTGGGTTTAGTGAAAATTAGTGTAAATTAATGAGTTTTAATTGGCTTTCAAATGACCCAATTGGCTTTTAAATAACCCAATTGGGGTTTAAACAGTTCAAATATGACTCCTTTTTTTACATTAAATAACTATTTACACTTTGTAAAGTATTCCTACTAGGATTAATTGGTTTTAATTTGGAAATTTCGTTTAAAAATTGTTTAATAAGATCTTTATTTGGTTTAATATCATTATCATTTTCAATTTTATTAAAATTTATATCATAATTGATACATAATAATATCAATATTATACTAATACTTAAATCTTTACCATCATTACAAAGAACTAAAGTATTTTCATTTAATTTAGGTATTAATATTGGTAAAATTTCTCTTAATTGTTTTGACCCCTTTTTATTCAGTTCAATTTTATATTTAAATAATTTAATTGGTTTAGGTAACTTATTAATTTGAAAATCTTTATTACTTAATATAACTAAATTTTCAATTGAATTAGGGAAATTATATTCCCAATCATTCGTAATTTTTCCAAATGATAAATTTGTAGGATGGATATTGATAATTTCAATTGATCGTTGTTCAGTTGTTATTTTATTCAAATTTTCTTGCCATTTGTGGTTGAATCTTACAATCAATTGATCGTCAGACAGAGTGACGAATGGGTAAATATCACCATCAGTATTTCCACTTCCGTTACCTTCATTTTTGGTAATCTCTTTATAAAGATCCCAAAAAATTGGTCCATCTAATTTCCCATCACAAATTCCATTAACCCAAAGTTCATGATCATCTGCCGATCCTTGAATATAAGGCCAACTTATAACTTCATCTTGTTGACGAATGCTAATATTTTTCAATTTTGAATTTGATGCCGTTACACAAATAATTTGATGATAAGAAGTATTTGAATTATGCTGCTTTACATTTATACCAGGGTAAACCCAAATGGGGACTAATGGCTTAGTGAAAATTAATGATTCTTTAGAAAATAATTCTAATCTTTTAACTTCTTTAACAAATTCTGGAATTTTATTAATTATTTGATTTTTTTCACTTTCTGGTATAATTTTAGGTAATCTTAACCAATTATCATTAATTAATGTTTTATATTCTTCAGTTACTGATAGTTCATTTTCAAATTTAATATAATTTAATACGGCACACCAAATTGGGATTGTTTTAGTTAATGCATCAGGCATTAATTTACCCTTTCTAGTTGAATCAATAATTATAATACCACCACCATGATTTTCAATTGTAGATAATAAATGTAAATTCAATCTACGATACAGAAATTTCCATTCATTTGTATGACCATCAGTTGATTTAAAATAACATGTAGTATCATAATCTTGTGATGGTAAATACCAAAGTCCACATCTTTCATTTGGAATTATTTTATAATTTGTGTAAATTGTTTGTAACTTCTTAATATATTTATAATCATAAATTATTGATTGAATTCTATTCTTGAAAGTATAAGTATCTTTCCGTAGTTCTTTAGTTATATATTTTATGCTATTTAAGTTATTTGTCTCATCCATCACTAAATGCGAAATTTTTCTGTGCAATACTTTATTTTTAACTATTTTTAACTATGGAGGATCTGGTGAGATGGTGGATCTGATGAGATTAGATAAACAAATTTTGTTTTGATGATTATCGTTTATGGTTTTTTATTTAATCTTTGTCTTTTCAATTGTGCTCTTCTTTGTTCTTCTTCTAGTTCTCTTTTATCTTCTAATTCAGCTCTCTTTTTAGATCTTAACTCTTCATCAAAAATTTCAGCTCCGGTTGCTTCCATATCATCAGAATCATAATCATCAAATTGATAATCTGATCTTCTTTTACCTTTATTAAACATTGCCCAAATTTCCTCTCTATCATATCCATTATCACGTTGAGAATAGTGGCGTGTTTCTTGTTGTTCTTCATCATCTGACGCAATGAATGAATCCAAATCTGAATCTTCATCATAAGAATCAATATATTCAACTTTATCATTAGATGATCTTGAAGATAATGATTGTTTATATAATGGCTTTTTATTACCTTGTCTTTGTTTCAATTTTTGTGCTAATTTTTCTGAAGGTTTTCTAGTTGGAATAGGTACTCTAATTATTGGTTGTTCAATTGGTGGTGGTGATTCACGTTGTCGTTGGTTTTTAATTCTCGATATTGATTTATCTCTTACTTCACCTTGTTTGAATGGTTTTTTGATATCTCTTTCCCTTTCAGGTGACAGTGATTTTGATTTGAATTGAATAGATAATTTAGTTTGATCAATAGTTCCTGCCTTTTTCATTAAATCACTAAAATTCATTTTTTTAGGTGGTGGCCTTCTTGTTGGTGGACCTGTAATTGAATGGGAAGTAGAAAGTGAATTTAAATTGGAAGATTTTTTAGAATTTGATTGATTTATCTTAGATTTTGATTGAATAGATGCATTTCCTGATGTTCTCATAGGTATAGTCAGTTTTAATTTTGGTTTTGGTTTAGAATTTGATGATAATCCTTTCTTCTCTCTTAATTGTTTCTCCTTTGCTTCTCTCTCCAATCTTCTAGCTTCTTTTAATTTTGCCACTACAGGATCGACTATTTTCCTTTCACCATTTTCATAAACATAGGTAGATGACTGTTTATTAGGTTTGGTATTGATTTTGGAGGTTGATGGATTTCGTATATTTGGTGATGCCATCACCCTAGGATTTGATATTGAGGAAAACTTTTGATGCGCATAAAAGCCTGTTCAATATCGATCTACAAATCATCAGGATGATGATTGAGAGATAAAGAGTAGTGGGAAAACAAACATTACGAATAAAAAGAGATAAGATTGTTCACAAGGAATGATAAATGTTTTAATTTTTAATAAATATTTATAAATTTTAGATTTAATCTTTTGGACCAATCATTTTTTCTGGTTTAACCCATTCATCAAATTCTTGTTCATTTAAAACACCTAATTCTAAAGCTGATTCTTTTAATGTTAAACCTTTTTTATGAGCATTTTTAGCAGTTTTGGAAGCAGCATCATAACCAATTTTTGGATTTAATGCAGTAACTAACATTAATGATTCATGTAAAGTTTTAGTAATTTTATCTTCATTTGCAACAATACCATCAACACAATTAACTCTAAAAGAATTTGAACCATCAGCAATTAATCTAATTGATGATAATAAATTAGAAATCATAACTGGTTTAAAAACATTTAATTCAAATTGACCTGATGCACCAGAAAAGGTAATAGTTGAGTGATTACCAAAAACTTGAGCTGCAACCATAGTTAAAGCTTCATTTTGAGTTGGATTAACTTTACCTGGCATAATTGAAGAACCTGGTTCGTTTTCAGGTAATGATAATTCACCATAACCACATCTTGGACCTGAACCTAAATATCTAATATCATTTGCAATTTTAAATAATGAAACAGCAACGGTATTTAAAGCACCTGAAGCTTCAACAATAGCATCATGTGCAGCTAAAGCTTCAAATTTATTTGGAGCAGTTTTAAATGGGAATCCAGTAAGTTTTGAAACTTCTTCAGCAATTTTTGAATCCCAACCTTTTCTAGTATTTAAACCAGTACCAACAGCAGTACCACCTTGAGCTAAATATAATAAATTTGGTAAAGCTTTTTCAATTCTTTCAATACCATTAGTAATTTGTTGAGTATAACCTGAAAATTCTTGACCCAAAGTTAATGGAGTAGCATCTTGTAAATGAGTTCTACCAATTTTAATAATATCTTTAAATTCTTCAGCTTTGGCATTTAATGAATCTCTTAATTTAGTTAATTCTGGAATTAAATGATTATTAATTTCAGTAACTGCTGCAATATGCATAACAGTTGGGAAAGTATCATTTGATGATTGTGACATATTACAATGATCATTTGGATGAACTGGTTTTTTAGAACCTAATTCACCACCTAAAATTTCAATAGCTCTATTTGAAATAACTTCATTAGCATTCATATTAGATTGAGTACCTGAACCAGTTTGGAAAACAACTAATGGGAAATGATCATCTAATTTACCTTCAGTAACTTCGGTGGCAGCTTGTTGAATTGCTTTAGATAATTTTGGATCTAAAGTACCAAATTCTTCATTAACAATAGCTGCTGATTTTTTTAAAACACCAAAAGCTCTAACAATTGGAATTGGCATTTTAGCTGCTTCACCACCAATTTTAAAATTCATTTTTGATCTAGCAGTTTGTGCACCATAATATTTACTTGAATCAACTTCAATTTCACCAAATGCATCAGATTCAATTCTAGTATTTAATAATGGTTTTGTACTTGACATATTTCTAATTAATCTAATTGAATTGGTCTTGTTTAATCTTAACATATTCTTTCCACTTTATATAACTTTTACTATCTTGTAATTAAAAAAAATTCCAGCGAATATGTCCGGGGATAGTTTTTAACTTAATAATTATGGGTTATATGGTTGTGAAAAATTTAATCGGATGCGAAAACTTTTTGATTGGTTGAAAGAGGCTGCAAAAAAACTTACCAGATCAGATCTCAAACTTAGAGAGAAGTGTAAGGGATTGTTGGAGAGTATTAAACAATTACTATATCTAAATCGTTAATCTATTACCATCCTAAGATGGTTTAAAATGCTAATGCTCTATATACAAACTATTCATAATTATCTCATATCATTAATGGTTGGCCAAGGCCAATTAAGAATAGAATTTTCATTATTAATTGATGATTTATTATCATGTTTAACTTGTTCAAAATGTTGAATATACCTTAGAGAATATTCAATTGGTAAAGATTTAAGTAATTTAAGTAATGTTTGATGTTGTGGTATGAATTTAACATTTTGCCAATACTTCATTATCTCTGCAAGTTCAGAAATATATTGAAATTTACGTAACATTTCAATATATATTATCCATGAACTATCACGTAATGTTAAATCATTTTCAAACCCTTTAGTTAATGATACATATTTTTTAAATTCAATTATTGCATATTGTGGAGCGTATAATTCCCCCCATAAATGCGGTTCCAAATTATTATCTAAAATAATTGATGATTTAATTAATGCCACTAAACTATTTTCGTCCGGGGCATATCCCGACGATTTAATTTTTTCATTGTACAATTCCCAAATTTTGGTAGGATTATTGGCATTAATTCTTTGTTCACCACTAAATAATAATCCTTGATAATATGTATCATTCCCTATTACTGAATCGTAAAGTGTTAGGGCCATTTCGGAAACTGATGAAATTGATTGTAATTTAGAACTATTAGGGTAAATCAATTCAATAGTTTCCAAATCAAGTTCTGTATGTGGTTCTATATATAATGTAACCATATATTCTAATCTTAAAAAATCTTGATGTTGTTTAAGAATTTTAAATTGTTTTAAAAGTCCAATTACATCTCTCATTTTATTAATACTTCTAAAGTGAATAAATAAATATTTTAAAATTTTATTTGTTATTTTAACATCTGATTTGGGACTTCTTAAAATATTAATCAATAGTTTCGATGATCTGCTAGTATTTAAAAGTTCAAAATCATGTAATTTCTTAACAAATCCAAACCATGAAAGTGTGGTTTTTTGACAATTACTGAAAACATCATTTAACTCTTTATAATTACTTGATAACATAAGTTGAACATAATTAAATTTACTTATTACTTGTTTATTCTCTTCAATATCATTAATTATTTCAGTTTTCATTAATAATTCTTTGGCTTTAACTTTCATATTCATTGATAATGCTAATATAATACCAAGTCTTCCAGTCAAATTAACTTGTGGTTTACCAGCTACATTACTTAATGAATCAACCAATATATGTTGAGATTGTATAATAAATGGTATTGAACCATTATTAACTTTTTTTCTTGATTCTGTAATCTTGAATGCTAAATTCCAAATTAATTCATTTAAATATTTATCATCTTTTAAAGTAAAATCAATAACAATACCTTTACCTAAATCACCATTACTAATTGACTTATTAACCATTTCTATTGTATTTTTCAAATATCCAGGAGTTTTATCTAAACAAAATTTCATACAGTTATTCAATACAGTTTCAAATATTAATTTTATCTTACCATTTCTATAATTTTGAGTAATTATTTTATTCAGAAATTGACGCCATAAATCTAATTGTAATTCAGCTTCATTTCTAGTCCTACAAGTTCGAAGAAGTATATCACAAATAATTACACCAGGTATATTTGTTAAATAACTTAATTCTTTACATGCTTCAGTTACTGTTGGTGATATCAAACATTTGATCCATTGTTGTATATTTGATACGTCAGTGATATGCTTCATACTTGCTAAAGATATGGAAAACAATGCAGGATCTTTAATATCTAGTTCTTTGTAGGATTCCAAATCAATTGGACTTTCTAAATATTTCTCATTAGTGATTTTATAATATATATCTTTGAAAATCTCAAGTTTATCATTCTGAATCTTGTTAAATCTGGTTTCAATATCCTTAACAGTAAAATCATGAAGTTTTATGGGTTTTGAATTATTCAGTTGTCTGCTATCAACTATATCTTTTGAACTTAAAAGCGAACTTAACATACCATATAATATTGGCTCTATAAAAAAATCTTTCTCATATTCTTTAGGTGTTTGATACACCAATTCAAATTTCTTCTTAAACCTAGTCATTAAATCATACTCTATGAAAAAACCAGGAATAGTTAATGGTATGTCAATAATCTTAGTTTTCTTAATCTTTGAAATTGAAATTCTTTCTCTAATATGCAGAAGATGTGATTTATCTTGTAATTTTTGAAACGTTCGACTATGTAGATGTCGTATTATCCCTTGTGATATTCGTATTCTCTCCAAATTTGATTGAAATGGAGACTGTCGACTTGTTATCTGAACACAAGGTAGTAAGAACCTTGGTATACCAAGAGATAACAATCTCATATAAATATTGAAAAATCAAACTTTCTGAGTATTTTTTCTTTCTTCTTCGCACAATATACTATTATGTCAAATCGTCATTATACTCAATTAGTTAGAGACCATGTATGGAATAGGCGACGTGCTGGAGAAGATGATGGGAATAGTCATAGTACAAGGAAAAGACGTCGACAACATCTGACGCCAGTTTCAGAGCCCGAAGAAATTGAAAGTACTAGAAAAGGAAGAGATGAGAATAACGGCAAAGATGAATTGCTAGAATCAGATATAGGATCAGATATAGGATCAGATGAATTTGAAGATATTGAACTAGATAAAGTAACGTCCAATACCCAAGTGACAAATGCTGTAGATTTCGATGATTCAGACGAGAAAGATTGGGAAGAACAAAAAGATTATTCATTTTTAGACCAACCTCAAGAATCTAAGGATGATAATATGGTGATATCTTTAACACGTCCAGAGGATGTAACACCAATTAGAAAGAGAGTTAAATTCATTGATAAAGATGCTAGAAAAATGAGGATATTGATACACCAATGGTATATAGTTTGTTCAATTAGTCATGGAGTGATACGAAATAAGTGGTGTAATGAGCCGCATCTTATCTCCAGATTAAGAAAATCAATTTCATCAGATATTATAAAAGAATTAGAAAGTATAAGGAGACATAAAGGATTATCTAGTTCTAATGCTGTTAGATTTACAACTTTGGTTAGACAATTAATGATTAGTTATTCAAAAAAATTTAAAATTTCAAGACAAGGGATAGTGAGGAAAAATTGGAATGAGCTTTCAATACAGCAAAATAATACTGAAAGAAATGTAACATTAAAGAAATTTAAAAGATTAATAATGGAATTTCAAGGATCTCGTGAAATGGGAGCTCAAGGGTTTGTTTCACTTTTAAGATCTTTAGGAATGAAGGCAAGATTAGTTTTTTCACTTCAACCACCAGATTTTACAATGATTGCTGAATTACCTAAAATTGATACTTCAAGTTTAGATGATTCTAAAGAACCACCTCCTGCTAAGCTATCTGATTCAAGACAAAAATTCCTACAACAAGTTAAAGCTAATCAAAATGTTAGTACTGGATATAAATTCCCAAGTTCATCGTATCCTATAATGTGGGTAGAAGTATGGAACAAATATAGTCAAAAATGGTTATGTGTTGATCCAATCGTATTGAAGTTGGTAGAACAACCACCAATGAGAAGAAAATCATCATTTGAACCACCGACGTCTGATACCACCAATAATTTAACTTATGTTATTGCGTTTGATGGAAGGAGTAAAGTTAAAGATGTAACTAGACGTTATGCAAATGAATATAATTCTAAAACTGTGAAAAAAAGAATTGGCAGTAAATCTGAAGAATTTAGTATGTGGTATAGTAGAATCATTAATGGATTTAATAAAACTATACTGAATGATGAGAATTATGACAAAATAACTAGATTAGATATTTTAGAATTAAAAGAATTTAGAAGTAGAGATTTAGCTGAAGGTATGCCAAATAATGGAAATGGATTTAAAGATCATCCAATTTATGCAATTGAATCCCAATTAAGACAGAATGAAATAATTTACCCCATGGATGAAACTACCAAAGTTGGAATGTTTAGACATAAACAAGTCAGGAAAAATCTGAAATCTGAAATTGTAACAGTTTATAAAAGAAGTGCAGTACATTATTTAAGATCAGCTAAAGCTTGGTATTTAAGAGGTAGAGTTTTAAAAGTCGGTCAACAGCCACTTCGTATTAAACAAGTTAAGCGAAACAAAAGATCATTTGATGATTTTGATGATGATGATGATAACGATGATGAATCAACAACTAGATTATATGGAGAGTTCCAAACTAACTTATATATACCACCACCAATTGAAAATGGCAAGATTGTGAAAAATGCATATGGGAACATCGATATTTATGTTCCTACTATGATCCCTGATGGTGGTTATCTTATCAGTGTTGAAGAAGCACCAATTAAATTAGTTGAACAAACATGTAAAATATTAAATGTTGATTATGCCAGAGCTATAGTTGCATTTGATTTTGGTAAGAAAGGTGGTAAAGTTTATAGACTGATACCCAATGCTAGAGAAGGTGGAGTATTGGTTTGCGAAGAAAATAAAGAAGCTATTGAACTTGTATTAGAACAATTAAAAGAAGAAGAATTAGAAAAAAAGAGAAGACTTGTTGAAACTAATGCTTTGAAGAATTGGAAGTATTTCTTAACAAAATTAAGAATTATGAAAAGGCTTAATAGTAGTCATGGTAAAGTTAAAGAAACTAAACCAAAGGATAAAGTTCAAGGAGAGGATCATGACGCTGAAGAAGGATTCGCATCAGATAAAAGTTCTGATTATAGTGTATATGGGGATGATGAAAGTGCTGGTGAAAGTGATGGTAGTAATGATAGTGAGTTTGAACAAGGTGGATTTATTTCTGCTGAGGCTGCTGCTTTTAATGAGAATAATAAGTACGATAATGAGTATGAGTATGATCAAGATAAATTTAATACTAATGAGAATGAAAATGGAAATGGAAATGATTTTGAAAGTTCTGATGAAGAATTTGAAGGTGGATTTTTAGTTGAACCAGATCAAATACCAAAGGATACAGAGAACAGGGGAAATGGGTCGGATTCAATAAATTTTAAACCATTTGAAATTGAAGAGACCAATAGTATTGATCTGGATGATTTTGAGAGACAACAAGAATTCCAAATTGAGACACGACCAAGAAACGAAGTACAACAACAAGAACAAGAGTTATCAAGGAGTGAGAATGATGATGAACATCATGAAATAATCGAAATAGAGTCAAGTGATACAGAATTAAATATTGACTCACTTACACCACTACCGCATAAACGAGAATCTTACGGAAAGCGCAAAATTAATAACGTTTTAATTAAACCAAAAACAGGTAAAGGTTCAGCGATAATTAAGGTTGAATCCTCCAACCCCAGTACCACAAAAAATCACTCTGAATCACTTTATGAATTTGCGTTTGGTCGATCTGATATGAGTAATAACGATAATTTGACAGATTTTAAATTGTCAGATGAATCATCTAATAATTTAGGAACCAATGATGGAAAAGAAAATCAAAACGATGGAAAAGATGAATTAGAGAAAGATGAATATAGAAACAAAGAAAGTGACAATGAGACTGAATTAGATTTAGAATTGAAGGACGAAGATTTTAAAATAATAAATGGTAAGTTGGTATACGCCCCAAAAGCGCATCCATCCGGCGAGGTTGAAGAAGAATTTGAATTCGATTATAGTGATGATGATTAATGCAATAGATATTAGATTTTTACCCTACTCTTATCTACTAAACTGACCGATTCCAATAGTATACACTGCAAGTAAAAATTATTAAGAAATCTGTAGTTAGTTTTACTACTTAAAGATATTGCTCTCAAACAATCACAAAATCCCACAGGATAATTCCTTTGAATGGAATTAAGGAAAAGGTAAATTGAGATGGAGCGCAAAAAAAAAAAGAGGCTACAACTTCTAAAGGTATATTTAAGGAAGGAATTACTGAAGAAAAAATTTTCCACAAAACAAGACATAAGAAGTGGAACAGTTCGGTGTAAGATGTATAACGCTGTAGCAGAGAATGTGCTTGGTACCATAGGTACCGTGTTATGGTGTATTCAATTAGTACCACAAATAATACGAAATTATAAAGTTAAAGATTGTACTGGATTACCTCCATTAATGATGTTTTTATGGGCAGCTAGTGGTGTTCCATTTGCAATTTATTTTTTAGCCACTGATGGTTCAATCCCATTAAGAATTCAACCACAGCTTTTCACAGTTTTTTGTTTGATATCATGGGCTCAATGTTTATATTATCCTCCAATTCAAATGAATAGGAAAAGACTTACAATTCTTGTTGTTTTATTTCTTGTTATAAGTTTAGGTCTAGAATTAGGTATTACTTTATGGATACGTCCTTTACATAGACGTGGTATAACATATCCAACATTAATAGTTGGTATTATTGCTTCAATCTTATTAGCTGTAGGTTTAATTCCACCTTATTTTGAATTAGCTAAAAGAAAAGGTAGAGTTGTTGGAATTAATTTTGTATTTTTATCCCTTGATTCTGGTGGTGCTTTATTTTCTTTATTAAGTATTATTGTCGGGACTTTTGATACATTAAGTATGATACTTTATGCCCTTGTTCTTGGGTTAGAAATTGGAATTTTTTCAAGTCAAATTTTTTGGTATGTAAGTGGAGGCAGGAAAGTATTAAAAGAAGAAAAGGAAGAAAAGAGAAGATTAAAAGTTGAAGAAGCTGAAAAGAATAATCAAGAATCTTCTGAAAGTTCTGTAAATCAAGAAGGTGATACTAATGCAGATGCTGATACTTCTTCCTCTTCAACATTACCGGAAGAAATACAAAAGAAAGAACCAAATGAAACAAAGTCTAATGATTTAGAAACAACAAATGTATAAAAGGAAAAGGAAACTTCCACTGTTTTTTTTTTTTGGAATGATGATGATTAACCCCCATCAATAATGGCTAATGAATAATGACAATTTTTTTAATGATAAAATTTTATTAACAATCAAGCTGGAACCTTATTTGCAGCTTAAACAACAAAAGCAAAAGAAAAAAAAGCTAATTATTAATAAATGCATGAAATTATATAAAAACACATATGTAAATATATCAAGGAATTTTTATTTCTTTTCAAAAGTTTTAATTTTTAATTTTTAAGTAAATAGTTAATATTACAATTATAGACGATAATTTTATAGAATCACTTTTGGTTCTATGTTATCAGAAGTTTTTCCACGTACAGTGTTTGCTGGATGAATAGCTTAACCCTATTAAATGAATTCACATACATAAACTTTTCAATATGGGACTATCTACTGAATAAATTTCAGCAGAAAGATGACACTTGAATTGAGTTTTCAATTTCGCTGGTGCCTATATATTTAATAAGGAACTAAGGGTATTTTCATAGAGTTGGATCGATATTGAATTAGTGAATCCAAAGAGAATGAAGCCTGAAGCATGGCGACATTCACCGTATAGAGGTGAGTAATTCATCTTGGAAACACTATAAATTGAGGTCTTTGGGAGGTACTCCACAGTTACGAAAACTAAAGAATATTCATTTAAACAATTTATAAATCTAATAATATCATGCGCTGACGTGTAGCTTCCTTCGCTAATTAAGGTTTTGCAAAACATAAACTAAAAACTTTAACATGTCGGTGTTATTTTAGTGTGTTCCTAAAAAGCTTATTATCAGAGGTAAGAATAAGAGATAAACTTTAATACTTTAAAACATCCACACTGCCTGTGTTACGGAACTTTAAAAGAACTTCAGGTTAATTCAAGACGAAGAATTAAAAGGTTATGGAACTTAAAGTATTCTTGTTGAAATAGATTAGAGTTTTTAAGTAAAGAAAAATACGTTGAAAAAAAAATAGTCATATAAATCTCTTGGTAAATTGATGTTTGTAATAACGTGGTATGAGGTATTATAATATTCTACTACTGTTATAAACAACAAATAAATTGAAGATTGTAACTTCTTTTTAACATTGAAGTTCTAGTAACAACTCTCAATTCAATAATGATGTTCTAATCATAGACCCTGTGAAAATATGTATGGTGAAAAAATGTATTGTGAAAAGATGTATTTGAGCAGTTTATCTGTATTGACTTCTAAAGATTCAAATAAGCAAAACTTGTACTCTTCAGTGCACTATTATAATGTCTTAGAAATTATCATTACTGTATCAGTGACTAACACCAACCAATGTCTAAGTGCTGGTTTAACTACCTTTGTGTTGATGATCTGAGATAAACACTATTTCTCACAACTTTTCAGCGCGATTCATTAACTTTCATAGATATAGATAATGGTAAGTGTTTTTGATCTTATAATTTTACGATCTAAAATCTAATGTTTACTATTGAACCAATCAGTTACTAACATTCCAATAGTCTTTTGTTCCAATCAATTTGATTGAAGATCCTAGTGTTTCACGAAAGGATATTGAAGCTGAACACACAAGAGAACTTCAAGTTGAACAGGCATTCAAAACATTTGAAGAAGCATTAAAATGTCAGAAAAATGGTCATTATAGTGAATGTTATAAATTATATGAAAAATTAATGAAAATTGATATTATATCAAATCATTATTTGGAAGAAGAAGATTATATTAAAGGAATTCAAAATGGAACAAATAATACAATAGTTGATGAATTAAATTTCTTAGCTCCAAATGTTAAAAGTTTAAGGTACCTTATATTTCGTAATAGAGCTTTCCTATATATGGATATTTTAAAAAGTGCTCCCCAATTTTTAATGAATATGGAAAATAAATTAACTGACGAACCTGTAAATACTGAAGATAGATTAAAAGATAGAATTAAAGAAACTTTCTATTCAATGATTGATGATATGGGAGTGGCATTATTATATCAAGAAGCTGATGATACTCTTTTGGATACATTATATGAAATTTCTGCCTATATGCAAAATAAAAAATTATCAAGGTACACTTTAGAATATACTTTAAGTAGTAAAGTTGAAACTGATGATATATTAGGTTTATTACCACTTAATGCCAGTACGATGAAAATTCATGGTAATTTGATTTCTAAAATTCAAAAACAAACATATAATAAGAAATTTGATGAATCTAATATAGTAAAACTAGAAAGTAAATATGAATTCTTAAAAGATATAAGAGATGATATTTTTAAACTGATTAAAGAAACAACTATGGAAAATGATTTAGTTGTGAAAATACGAAGTAAGGGAAATAATTTAAAATGGGAAGATGTAATATATTCAATTAATGAGAAGATTAAATCATTCGAAGATAAATCACGGACTGATAGTACGTCAGCACTGAAAGTTAAACATATAGATCCATATTTTTTCACTGCTAATGCCTATAATAAAATAATTTTGGTAGTCCCTGAAATTACTAAACAGTCAGAAGCTGAAAGTGAGCAAGATGTTACTAGTGAAACAGAAGCTATGGAAGTAGATGAAGTAGTTGAAAAAGACATAGATACCGAAGCTACCACCGAATCAGAGAATAATGCTGAGGTAGTAGATGAACAAATTGAACCTGAAATTGTTCCTAAATCTCAAGATCCTGAGCTGATTGTTATTGATGATGAACCTGAAGTTGAAGTTCTTGAAGTGAAACATACTCAAATTAGTAAAGAAGTTAATGAAGTGATAGATATAGAAGATGAAACTGAAATGGGTCAGGGTAAAGACAAAGACAATGAAACTGATATTACAACAAAAGTTCAAGAAGAGAAATCCACTGAAACTGATGCTAAAGATGATGATAGTAAAGAAGACTCTAAAAATGGAGGACAACGTGCTTCTAAGAGATTACAAAAGAATGAATTAGAATCACTCTCATGGCTACCTAATATTCCAGTTACTAAAGAAATGTTTCAAGAAACTACTCGTTTCTTTAACCAAATTAATGATCATTTAATTGAAGCAGGAGATGATAAAATGGATGATATTGTTGGTATATTTGTTAATCCAGAATCACTGGCTATTTATTATAATGATTATATGGAAATACTAAATTCCCATGATTTATTCAAATATCATCCATATTTTGTTAAAAAAGCTAATAAAATGCCACAAAAAGATCTGGATAATGAAAAATTAAAATTATTAGAAGTTTTAAGAACTTTTGGTACAAAATCAAATACGTCAGTTAGTGATGAAAATGTTTTCAAATCTTTGGATGATTTTTGTAGTGGTGATGAACTTAAACAAGTAATTAAAAATTTCAATTCTGCTAATTTGCATACTAATGACACTAAAGTTTCCATTTTAAAATACCTACTTG
This sequence comes from Yamadazyma blattariae, assembly GCA_030581595.1. Classification (NCBI taxonomy): domain Eukaryota; kingdom Fungi; phylum Ascomycota; class Pichiomycetes; order Serinales; family Debaryomycetaceae; genus Yamadazyma; species Yamadazyma blattariae. The sequence continues at coordinate 312,080 of JAKTTU010000006.1, read as the reverse complement.
GTAACAAAAGTGGGAAATCTATTATTTGTGAAACAAAATGGTCAGATAAATTATTTAGAGATGTTAGAACTTGGATTATTCAACTTGAACATCAAATGATTTTGAAATCTAAAGATATTTTAAAATTAAAATCTTGTACTCAATCTGACACAATTGATGAATTAACTTTTTGTGTTGGCGTTTTTGAAATGTTAACTGATACTTATATCAGTAATAAAAATAAAATTGATGAAGCTATAACGTCTAATTTAAAAGGTGGGTTTAGCAGATCACTTAAAGGTGCATTAAATTTACAAACTTCAGAAATTACTAAACTTAGATATATTTTAGAAAGATGGAAACTTCATATAGATGATATACTTTATTTGGTGAAGGAGAATAACGATAAATCAATTTTGTTGGCCAATATTCGTTATAAATGGGCATTTATACATAAAGAAAAGACAGAAAATGCAGATTTCCAATCTAGTAAAGTTATTACTGATGAATTACTCAAATTATCAGAAGAAATTAAATCATTAAATTCTGATGGTCTTGGTATTAATATGTATAATTATCATAATATTTCAAACATAAATGAAAAATCTATTCTTGGTTTATGTACTACAATTACTGTATTAACTATGTTTGCTAAAATTTTATATGCCAAAGCCACTGGTAATAATGATGAAGCAGTTTATCTTTTAGAAAGAACTTTAGTTGATTCAGAATTTTTTGATCCATCTACTGAACGTAATGATGTTGATAAAGGTGCAATTGCTTCAATTAAACAATTTTTAAATGCTTCAGATATTGATATGAAACTCAGTTTATGGAATATTTTATTTCTGTATTATAATAAAGAAGGTAATTTTGATAAATTTCAATTTGGATTTGAAAGAAATTTTCAAACACTTTTAGATTTTATTAAAGGTGATTATTATTCAAGTATGAATTCTAATACTAGATATAATACATTACTTAAAATATTAGCATTTTTTGATGAATATTTAACAATGTATTTAAAACATTTATCTAAGCGTAATTGGGAATTAGATACTAAGATAAATAAGTCAAGTTCTATTGAAAGTACTTATAAAGGATTACTTGAAATGTTTCAAATGATTTATATTTTCAGTCTTCATGAAGAAGCATGTTGGATAACTGCAAGAAAAACTACTGTTGGTCAAGGGTCTACTGTTATTTTTAATAAATTTAAAGCTATGGTTGCTAGACTGAGTACAATTATGATTGTTTATTTCAATCAATTATTAAAATCTATATCTAATGATCTTTGTTATAAATCGATAGAATTATCAGCTGTTTTCCATTCACAATTTGGTTATAGAAAATTATGTGATGCTGGTGATTGTATTTTACTTCAGATGTTTCAAGATAGATTACTTGAATCAGATATAGAAACTCATCAAAATGATATTTTACAAATATTATCATGTAGATATAGGTTTACAATTACATCTAATGGTTTCACCCCGATTGATCATCAAACTGATAGTAAATCATCTTTTGATAAAGATTCTATTTATAATATATCGCAAATTGTATTACCATTTTGTATGGAAAAGAAGCCATTATATAATCCACCAAGAGGCGATTTAAAACAACTTTTAGATGATTTTTATTCAGTTATTAGTAATGATTCTGATTATGAAAGTAATAACCCAACAATTTTGAAAAATAATTCAGTTTTCAATCAATTCCTTGATAATACCAGTATTACACCAAGACTTTTAAAAGATTGTTTTTATGGAATTTTTTCAGTTGATTTCTTATCAATTAATGATAAAAGACTGGTCCTTATTAAAAATGGATTATATTATTTACAAGCTATTGTAATTTTTTCAACTTATAAAATTAGGAAAAAATCAATGCAAGGTAGATCAATGGAGATTGAAAATGTTGTAAATTTATTGAAGAGTGATTTAATTTATAGTACTGACAGAGTTGAAAGTTGGTTTTTATTAGGTCAAGCATATTCTTATTTAGTAGAAGATGATTTAATTTGGACATCTGATAAATTAGCAATTCCTGAACGTAAAGTAGGTACATCAAATTTACAAAGACGTTCATTATTATGTTATTTGGTCGCTATTAGTTTAGCTACTAAAAATAATTCAAAATTAAAAGATAAGAAATTTATTGCTGAATTAATGTCTAATTTTGCTTGTGAATTATTTAATGCAACAATGTTACCAATGGATATGATGGCATTTAGAGTTGTTGAACATCCAAGATTTTTAAAGATTAATTCTAAAACCGATTTTGTTACTGATATTGAAAAATCAACTACTTCTAAACAACTTTGCCTTAAGATTATACAACAATCATTACATTTATCAATTAATTTACAATCTAAAGAATGGTTTAACTACTATATTTTGTCTAAAGTTGAAGGTAAATTAGGTTTAGACCCAAATTTAGTGTTTGATACATTATTAAAAGCAGTTGAATTTTCTAAATCAGCGGTTACAAGTGGTCCATCTTCTTCGTCATCATCTGATTTTTGTATTGAACCTCATTATAGACTTTGTTCAATTGCATACAAGTATGTAAAAGCAGATAAATTCCCGATTACCACTGCCATTGATTATATATCAGAAGATGATTTATTTAGTTCAATTGAAAAACCAAATTTAGAAGATGGTGTTGATAAAAAGTCATTTTATAAGTATATTATTGATTGTTTAAGAAAACTTGAACAAATTGATAAAAAAAGGTGGCATCATAAATATCGTTATAGATTATCGAAAATTTATGTTGACGAATTTGGAGATCTTGCTAAAGCTCGTGAGGAAATGTCAAATATTGTTTCACATAAACAAACTAGTAAAAGTTTAGTTCAAATTTGGAAACCTGATAATGAAAGACCTGGTAAACATTTTTATTATACTTATGAATATGTATTACTTTATATTGATAATTTAGTTAAAGAAAAAAATTTAACTAGTTTAATGCTGATGGTACCAAGATTAAGAAGATCAAATTCTATTATGATTGCATTAAATCAAGTTTGGGCAGCACTATGTAATTCAATTTGTAATTTGATTCGTGAATTACTTGAAGTTGGTAAGATTTATACAGAACAGTTTTTAACTACTCCGTATGTTAATTTTCTTACAAAATCTAAATGGATGATTGAAGAATTTAAAAGTAGTATACCAAAAGATTTAAAAGCATTTATGTGTTTACTCAATTCTTTAAATGATATGAAAAAGCTTAATAATGGGTTTGGACAGACTGCCTTAATTGATGACACTATTTGTGTATTATATATTAAGATTTATAAGGCATTACCTGATAGAGATCCTGATCCATCATTAGTACCAGCGGCTGATTCACCGAATGGTAAAATTAAAAAATTAGCTAAGAAGGATATTTATCCATTTGTAAATGATATTTTAAAAGTAACTAAACGTGATGTTGATAATTTAATGAAGGATAAACCTGAAATATTTAATGATTTTGTTAAACAAGTTAATGAAGCTGCAAGAATTAAAAATGAAGCTATGATCCCTATTATTATAGAAGATGGCCCAATTGAAAATAAAGTTAAACCAACTAAAGCTGCTAAACCAATTCAAATTAAAAGTATCATTGATGTTGATCCTGATGATATAGATGAAAATGCAGATGAAAATGGTGATAATACGAGGAATAGTGGTTTGGAAATAGATAAAAGATCATCGCTTCCAATTAATGAAGAAGTTGTAGAGATAAGTGGTTCGGCTACCCCAACTCCATTTGCAACTCCTGCAACTTTACCAATTCTTTCAGTTACTGCTGATGTTGAAAAAAGTCCATTATCAATTAATGATAAGACTAGGGATGTGAATGACAAGGAAGATACTATTGACGTTGATGCAGAAGAATCATTCCATGATGCCATTGAAGGTTAAAGACAAAAACAAGAGAGAGAAATATAGTTCCATTATAATTTAAAAACTAATATACATTAACGCCCTAAAAGTTATTCAACTAAATACTTCCCTCATTCATTTGTTTAACTATAGCAATTTGATGACCGATTAATTCATTAGGAGTACCTAAAGATTTCTTTACAAATGAAAATTTATAAATTTTCTCACCTTCATTTCCCACAACTGTATAATTAAGTAGTGGTTTAACTTGAAGAATATCTTCAATAGAATGATTAATTAATAAATCTTTTAAATTTTTCTCTGAAAATTCATATGATCCTACATTCTTAATAAAAAATTTTAAACTTAGTAAACTTAAATATCTTGAAATTAAATCAATTAATTCAAAATATTTTACTCTACCAGGGAATTTTTCTTTATTTAAAGTATTATATAAATGGCTAAATTCAGTACTAAATTCAGTATTTAAACTATGATTTGCAGTAAAATCACTGACCATAAGTGGAGATAATCTTTGAGCCACTCTAGCTACACCGATATATTTTTCTTTATAAGTACCATTATGAATTATGGAACCAATAGATCTTGAACCCAGAATATCATCTAATTCATTTTCAATAGATCTATCTGCGGCACTTGATAAACTAGTTGAAGAATGATTAGCAACGTCTGATTTTAAAGAACCAGTAAGAATTTTTAATAAATGATTTGTAAATAAAGATAATTCAGTTTCAAAGCTTTTAGAAGAATCAATTAAATCTTCTAAATCTTGAACCATTAAAATTCTATTAAGAATAAAATTCAATGAAATTTCAAAACGTTTAAACATGCTATGTGAATCTTTTTTATCTTGAGATATACGTTCTTGACCACCTGCAAAATTTTCTAAATGATCAAACGTTTTATTTACTGTTAGTCCCCTGTAAACAGAATTAGGGAATGATAGATAGATTTTAAAATATAAATCAGCTTGAATGGCAAAAGTTTCATCAATTTGATTTGAATTAAATGATAATGTAAATAAATTAAATGCAATATAAATATAATAATCAAAAACAACATTATGATCAATTTTTATAGTTTTAGTTAGTTTAACTGGTAATTCAGGGGTTAAAATATTATTGAGTTCTAAAAAAATATGTGATTGATCACATTGATAAATTGTTTTAATAAGTGAAACTAATAATTTAAAAACATTAGATACCAAATTTTTATATACTTTTGAAGCCAGAATAAATAATCCTTTTATAAGAATTGTGGAAAATTTTAAACTTTGTTCAGTATTATCAAGTAATTGACAATCAATGGCAATATTTTCTTCAGTTATTAATAAACTTTTTAATATCAAATTACTAAAATAATTCATAAATTTATCATCTTGACAAAATAAAAGTAATTTATTATAATCCGAACTAATTTCAGTCAAGAAATATAATAATATATCAGTTGTAATAACATAAATTTGACCAATTTTATCTCTTATTTGAGGTAATTGATAATCATTTGAAAAATTACTAATTTTACAATATTTTTCAAAAAAATCACCTAAAAATGTTAATTCATTTGTTAAATATGATAGTATACTAACCCATTCAATCTGATGATTAGTTAAAGATCTTGATTTTAAAGATGATATGTTAGTGATATAATAATCTTTGATTTCAGTTAATTTCTCCATAATTCTCATTGGATCATCACCAGTACTCAACTGTTTAATTGCGGAAGAACTAATTGAACTAATCAACTGGGTCATATAAGGTCCAATTGGATTGATTTCATTGTCAGGAACAAACTGATTCATGTTAAAAAGCAAATAAGAAGATCCTATCCACTATCTCTCATACAAAATCTCAAAGTTCTCAAAGTCTCAAAATCTCAAAATCTCAAAATCTCAAAGTCGCACTGGAACCCACTTTTGGTGATAGTTTGGGAACCAGAAAATTTTTCAGTTTGAGACCCTAGAATGAAGATTCAAAATCATACGCAAAAGATTGTTGAAAGAACTTCCTCATTCTTAAAGTCAGGGGTTATCAAGCAAAAGCCCGCCTGGTACGATGTTGTTATGAATTATCCACCACAAGCTGATTTAACTAGAAGAGCTAAAAAATTTGAAAATGGTAATTATATTGATCCACAACAAGAAAATGGAGGTAAAGAAAATGGGGGTAAAGTTAAGAATCAAAAATATGATATTTCTAAAATCCATAGAATACCACAGATAAAATTGATGGAAGATAAATTAAGAAATTATTTTTATAAAAAACATCCATGGGAATTTTCTAGACCGAAAATATTAGTTGAAAATGAAGGTGATGAAAATTTAAAATGTGATTGGAGTCATATGTTACAATTATATAAACCATTAGATGGTGAAAGTGTAGTACAAAGAACTTTATGGTTATCAAAAAATGTTGAAAATATTAAAATGCATGAAGCTTATGATCAAGCAAGATTTGAATTTTATAGACTTAGAATGGAGGAAGAATTACAATCTTTAACTGCAAGAGAAGAAAGTATGATGTATGGTGCATTATTTAATTCAACACATTTATCGAAAGGTATTGAGAATGAACAACCATTTGTTGATGAATGGGCTTTGAAAGCTCATGAAAGTACAAAACTTAAACAAGTCTCTAGACTGACAAATAAATTTTCCGATTCAGAAGGTTCAGAATCAACTACATCATTTTTCGAAGATATAGAAGGGGTTGAATTCGGAGGAAAAGAACAACCAGAAGATAAATAACTTTAGAGTAAATAGAGATGTAAATAGGGCATGAATATAATGCAAAAAATCATTTATTTTTTTATCTCTTCTGTTTTTTCTCTCACATTTTCTATACAACACTGCCATATATTTTATTTTTGGTAGATATTGACATTATGAGGATTTTATAAACAGTTATAAATATGTTTTGTAGGTTTTGTCTTTTTCTATAGTGATTATCATAAATTAATTCTTGGTTAATTATCATAAATTAATTCTTAGTTAATTATCTAATTTTCATCAAATCGTTTGATCGATCGTTCAATGATGTTCAGGTTTTGCTGAAAATTGTTCATATGCTTTATAAACTAAAAATGCTCCCAAACCTATACCAAAACCAGGGAATGCACCTTTAAATCTATTAAATCTTGTAAATTGACCTTGATATCTCCAAGCATCTCTTTTCTCCCAAGGATTACTACTCATGTTTTAAAGTGTATTTAATTGGATGAAGAAATTTTTCGCACTTTCCCAAAGGTTTGAGGTTTTGAGGATTTCTTAAATTTAGTTGATGAATTGGTATGGCTTATATTATGAAGGTTTTTATTATGTAAAGGGGTGTGTTTTATGATACAAATGTGTTTGGCTGGTGTTATTATGGTAAGATATGTCTTTTTCAGGTTGAAATTTACAAGTTTTTTAAGGATTTGTAGGCATTTTAGTATAATCTCTCACTCTAATGATCAGATTTCTAGTGATTATCAGTTAAATACTTCTGAGTCTATGTTTATAGTGGTTGTTATAGATGTTTATAACATGTATTTATATATTTCAATCGTCATAAGTAATTCTGAACTTATTTCTTTGATAAAGCTGCAAATTTCATAAATTTCACTACAAACATACAAAACATACAAAATTTACAAAACACAAATACATTTTCGGCGTTCTTCAAAGCGTTTTGTGACACTAATCATAGAGATCTATATTATCATCTATACTCATCTATAAACACGGTTACCACACCCACCTTTTAATTGATAAAAAAAAATTAAAATTGGGTTACGAATACTGTCAGATTTGACATATGCAAGAAAAGCCACCTCATTAGCATGGGCCCCATTAGTATGAGCTATATTTAAGAACTCACATCTTTCTCAACTCCGCTACTCAAACTGAGACTATTGTGCACAAAAAACATACAAACACTTGCATTATAGGCTGGATACAAGTTCCCACTACTGGTGTAAATAAGGTAGTTTTGGGACTGTTGATATTTTGATGGATTCGGTGTTTAACCTGTTTGGTAATAAAGGTGTGAAATTTGTATGTAATTGCGCACCTGAGCCATCTCTAGAATTTCTTGGTGTAAAAACAAAACTATAAATTAATCCTCCATTGAATTTCCCCAATTAAACTGAATTACTATTGCAAGTTTATACCACCACAATCCCTAATTATAACTTATAATAATATCTAAATATATAAAACTATTGTAAAATAAAAATTTAAATATTTTAAATAGTGGAAAAGGAAAGTTTCAGCTAACAAACATGACAGGTTTAGAATCCGAAGTTGGAGATTCTGTAGAATCTTCATCAAATTCAATTAGACAAAGAGAAATTGAAAGATTAAATGAACAATTGAATGATGCCAATGAAGAAGAAGGTGGTGAAATTGAATTAACTGATAGTGAAGGAGAAGATGAATTTATTAGAAAATATGGTGATATTCAATTTCAATATATTAAACGTCCTAGAGATTCTGTTTGGTTTATTAGACCACACGCATTAAATTATTTTAAAGATGGAGTTTTGTATCGTACAAAAGGTGAAAGATCATCTTCGAAGACTGAATTATTCTTAGATTTAATGTATGTTGGTATAATTGCAAATTTAGCTGGTGATGCAACTGAACATGCAGGTTGGGGTGCATTATTAAAATATATTTTACTTTTTGTAGCTATTTGGACAATTTGGTGTGATATTAAAGATTTTACAAATTATTATTATAATGAAGATTTATCTCAAAAAGCTTATATTTTATGGATTTTATGTTTATTAACAATAATTTGTAATAATACAACTGATTTATTAGAAAGTAGAACTGATGCTCAATTTGTTGTAATTCCTTATATTTTATGTAGACTTTCATTAGCTATAAGTCTTTTGTTATATTCTTTTTATATTCCAGAACATAGAATTCAACAAAGAATTTATAGTTGTTGTATATTAGTTACTTGTTGTCTTTGGATTATTGTTATATTTGTTTCCAAAAGGGCTAAAATTGGTTTAGCAATTGCAATTTATTTTTTAGAACAATTGTCATTTACTGTTTGTTTTTATCCAAAAACTAAAAAACTTTTAGGTTTAACAACTCTGACAGCACTTAATATTGAACATGAAGTTGAAAGATTTTCAGTTTTTGTTACAATTGCAATTGGTGAATTTTTATATAAAATTGTTGCTAATGCTCCATTAGGTTCAAAATTTCAAGATCATTTATGGAGAGGTATATTGGTTATAGTTATTGCTTATATATTATTTTGGATTTATAGTTATGGTTCAACAGCTAAAAGGGCCACTCATGCTTTAAGACATTCAGGTTTTAGAGCTGTTTCTTGGATTTATTGTCATTTGCCATTAGTTGCAGCAATTGTTTTATCAGCTGATGCTGCTGGTGATTTAGTTTCCTATGAATCTGATCATTTAGTTGAAAGATCTGAAATTGAAACTTCATCATCAGAATCATCTAGTTCATCTTCATCTGGTGAATCCGGTTCTGGTGAAGAATCAGAAGAAGCTCCACTTAAAGCAGTTAAATTTTTCTTTTCTGGTGGTTTATTTATTGCTTTGTTATCACTTACAGTTATTGGACTTCTTGATGATCCAAAAGATCCACCTAGTTTACATATAGTACCACGCTTTTGGAGAGTTATATTTAGATTACCAATTGGTGTAATTATTTTATGTTTACCATTTGCTGATATTTCTATAACTTTAATGTTTGGATTAACTACTATTGTATTATTAGTATTATTAGTTTGGGAAAGTGTTACTTCAACTCCAACAAAATCTTTAAAAAAAATACCTGCTTGTCAACCAAGTAGTTAAAAAAAAACTTCAATTAGAATATCTAGTCAATTAGAATAATTAGGGTAATTATGTAACTTAATGTATAATACAAGTAAATAATCTAATATTGTGTAGTTATTATAGCTGTCTTTAGTGTACAAAACCCTGTTAAACCCTAACCGTTGTTGTACGGGTGCCTAATTTTAGTGCGCGCTTTAGTGATGGTAGGCAAACGTTGACTAGAATTTTTACAACAACCACCGTTTATCACAAAAGACTGACAAACTTTATTTTTTAAATTAGATTTCAAGTAAATTTACACATTTTTGATTTTTCATATAATTATATATTAGCTATATGACCACAAAGAAAGCATCACCGAGAAATGTTAATGTTACAATAACCGGAGGAATCAGTAGATTCTTTATTCTTTTCAGTTTTATCCCTAAATTAATTAATGCTTTACCAATTGCTTTAACATCATCATGGGATCCAAGATCAATAAATCATGTTAAGACATCCTCACATAAAAAGGAACCATTAACTACTGAAGAATTAGTTTTCAAATTAACTATATGTATGATTTTAGTCTTGTTGGGTGGTTGTTTTGCTGGTTTAACAATTGGATTAATGGGACAAGATGAAGTTTATTTAAAAGTGTTAGCCACTTCCGGGGATGCTAACGAAAGAGTTCATTCGCGTAGGGTACTTAGATTAATCGGTAGAGGTAAACATTGGGTGTTAATTACATTATTATTATCAAATGTTATTACTAATGAAACTTTACCAATTGTTTTAGATGATTGTCTTGGAGGTGGATGGCCAGCAGTTGTTGCATCAACAGCATTAATTGTTATCTTTGGAGAGATTATTCCACAAAGTATATGTGTTCGTTATGGTTTAGAAGTTGGTAGTTATTGTTCACCATTTGTTTTAATTTTAATGTATTTAATGTATCCATTAGCTTACCCAATAGCATTATTATTAGATTATATATTAGGTGAAGATCATGGTACCGTTTATAAAAAATCCGGTTTGAAAACTTTAGTTACATTACATAAAACTATGGGAGTTGAAAGATTAAATCAAGATGAAGTTACAATTATTTCAGCAGTTTTAGATTTAAAAGAAAAATCAGTTAGTTCAATTATGACCCCAATTGATAGAGTTTATACCATGAGTGCTGATACAATATTAAATGAAGCCACTGTAGAAGAAATCTTTAATGCTGGTTTTTCAAGAATTCCAATCCATGTCCCTGGTGAACCAATGAATTTTATTGGTATGTTATTAGTTAGAGTACTTATAAGTTATGATCCTGAAGATTCATTACCAGTTGCATCATTTCCATTAGCCACTTTACCAGAAACCGGAATTGATACTTCTTGTTTAAATATTTTGAATTATTTCCAAGAAGGTAAATCTCATATGATTGTAGTTTCTGAAGATCCTGGTGAACCATTTGGTGCGTTGGGGGTATTAACTTTAGAAGATGTTATTGAAGAATTAATTGGTGAAGAAATTGTTGATGAATCAGATGTTTATATTGATATCAATAATAATATTATGAGAACTCAACCAGGTCCATTATCCAAAAGAAATTTAACTTCTTATTTACATAATTTGTATCAAAGATCTGCCACTAATTCAGGTCCAGTTTCTAAAAGATCATCAATTGATAATACTGATCCAATTAGTAGAGAACAATATAAAGATTTGAAAAGTAGTCGTGGTAATCAAGTAGGTAATACTCCAAGTAATCTTAATCTTGCCCCAGCCACTTCCAATCATGGTATTACTGGCAACCATGCTGGTGGCATTGCTGGCAATACTGGCAACTCTGGGTTAGGATCTCCAAAATCAGGTTGGAAGCCAGTTAATAGAGCCGATAATCCAATTGAAACGTCGAAAACATTTGTAACTATTAAAAGACCAGATATTGAAGGAGTTAAAAATAATTTAATTTTAAAGAAAGAGAAGGAAAAGGGTAGTAATTTTAAAGTTGAAATTCATGAGACAGAAGATGGTGCAATTCACCATGCATTAAACGGACATGAATTTGATAAAAATGGTAGTGTTGAAGAAATCAACAACAACAACAACAATAATAATAATAATAATAATAATAGTAGTAGACACAGGAAATCTTCAAGATCAGGATCATCATCAGATCATAAATTCTTATTGCCTAATGAAAGAGAATCAGATATTTCCGATATTAGTAAAAATGTTGATATTCCAGTTAAGGAAACTAGAAGTTATCGTACTGGAGGTATTGTTGAATCAGTCGTTAATGTTCAAGGTGTACATAAAACCATTATTGAAGATGCTTCCGATGATGAAGGATTTGAAGTTGATAGTGAAAGACATGGACTTTTAGATAATAAAAGTAGTAAGAGTCCCAAGTAGTGACAAATAATGAAACCCTGAAAATGGTGTAAAAATAATTATAAAAACAGTGAAAAAAAATGGTAAAAAAATGGAAAAAAAGAAAAAAGAGAAAAAAAATTTGTAATGAATTTGTTACATAGATAGTTTTATTCATATATACCCAGTTTTAATTCATTTTCAATTTCTTATTTTACCTCTTCCTTGTCTGACCACTCCTATTAGATGTGGCTTTGATAGGTTTTTCGCTGGTGGGTAATGAAAACAGATATAGCCACACCCGTTCCCTGGAAGAAAGCGCGCGGGGCCACGACGGCGGTAGAGGCAGTAAAGCAGAAAGCAGACGTGGTACGAGGGGTTGGCAGGAGATGGGCCCAGCGCGCCCCAGCAGCATAGGGCCACGGTGGTAGTAATTCGGAACGAGAATAAAATATTTTTGTACCCTTCCCTCACAAGGAAATATTGCTGTGACGTGAGTGAGATTGTCAGTCCGAGTATAACGAAAAGTTTCAACAATCGATATAAAAGAGGGTGTCAAGATAAATTTTCCAATTATTTTGAATCTAAAGTGTGAAAAGATTAGTGATTACTATGAAGGAGGATAAGAAATTTGGATTTTTAAGGCATGATGATAGTTCAGAAAAATTAGGTGATAAAGAAAGAGATAAACTGTATAGATTTTTATTGAAAAGAAGAGATCTGCATAATTCATCGACTAGTTCATTAGGTAATGTGTCAAGTACTGGTAGTAATTCAAGTTTAAAAGATAGTTTGAATGGTCATAGTTCCAATAGTAGTGAGAAGAAACATAGTCATTTATCATTGAAGAGATTTTTAAAGAAATTTAAACATGAAGAAAAGGAAAAAAGTGGTATAGAGAAAGAGAGAGAAAGGGAAAGGAATGAAAAGGAAGAAAAGAAAAGGATATCACATCATTTTTTACCACCTCATTCTAGTGAGTTATATAAAAAATATTCTAAGGGGAAATTATTAGGTACTGGAGCTAGTGGATCAGTTAATTTAGTTAATTTAAAAACTGATCCAACTAAAATTTTTGCAGTTAAAAAATTTAGACCTAAATTAACTAATGAAAGTGAAAGTGATTATAAGATTAAAGTAAATAATGAATTTAAGATTGGAGAGATTTTAACTCATGATAATTTAATTCATACAGTTGAATTAATTAAAGAATCTAATGGAGTTTTTGGATCAATTGATTATTATATAATAATGGAATATTGTAAATATGATTTTTTTAATTTAGTTATGAGTGGATTAATGAAATTACAAGAAATTGATTGTTATTTTAAACAAATAGTTTGTGGAGTTGAATATTTACATTCAATTGGATTAGCTCATAGAGATTTAAAATTAGATAATTGTGTGGTTAATGAACATGGGATATTAAAATTAATTGATTTTGGTAGTGCGGTTCAATTTAGGAAAAGTAGTACTACTGAAATTTTAAAACCAGAAGAAACTATAATGGTTGGACCAATGAAGTATAAATTATTAATGTCAAAGGGGATAGTTGGTAGTGATCCATATTTAGCTCCAGAAGTTTTTGAAGAATCTTATGATGCTAGGAAAGTTGATGTTTGGTCAACGGCAATTATATTTTGTTGTATGATTTTAATAAGATTCCCATGGAAATTACCCAAAAATAGTGATTCAAGTTTTAAACTGTTTAATAATGATTCAGAAAAATTATTAAAATTGTTACCTGAAGGAAGTAAAAATTTAATTAAAGGTATGTTATCAGATAAATCAACGAGATTATTAATGGGAGATGTTTTAAATAGTGATTATGTTGAAAACATTAAACAATGTAAATCAGGGGAAATAATTCATAAACATAATTTAGTAACTGAAGAACAATTAGAACAAATTAATAATGAAAAGGAAGTTTTAAAAAAATTAAAAAATTCTGGTATTGCCTGAAAAAACTACCATTGAAAGTATACAATTTTCCTTGAAAGGGTTTTTTATGAAACAATTTCCAAAGCTAAGTTTATAATTTCCCAAGGTTAAGTTTTATACCCTTGGTTAAGTTTTATACTCTTGATTAAGTTTTGGGTTAAGTTTTAATGTTAATGTATTGATGTATAGATAATAGAAGATTAAATAAATAATATTTTCTTATCTTTAATCATTCCGATTATACGATTATTACATAATAATACAGTTGATAGTAGTTCACATTTTCCATACTTGTAGATGGGAACTGCTGTGGTAGATCTTGAAATGCTGGAGTGAGATAAGATTCGCTCCAATTGCTGCAAAAAAAAAATAAAAGAAACAATAAAAGCAAAACAAAACAATGGAAAGAATGAGTAAAGAATGAAAAGTGAAGAAAAAGAAGGACCCTTAAATTGCTGTTATTTGGTAGTTATAATTATATAATTACCAGCAATCAGCAAGTACCCAAATTTACAGCTATTAAGTAATAAACCTGGTACCTTGAGCAATAAACCCTGTGAGCAATAATAAGACGCGACATTTCTACAGAGACATCTGATGAACAACATCTGGTGAACAACATCTGGCGAACCGCGACATTTATTGCTTGGTTCCTTCACGCTGTGAATGAAATGAATTGAAATGAAATGAACGACACGCGACACGGCGTGCCACTACCACCGTCTAGCAATTTTCATTCGAGACATGACCAGCTCATACATCTCTAGTTCAAACTGGTTGTCTCAATAGTCATAACGGTAGTCATAACTAGAGTCATAACTATACATACAGTTATGTATGGTTGTGGCCATGGCCTATAGGCCATGGCCATATAGTTACGGTGGTTAGAGTGTTTCAGTGGTATCAGATCCTACCAGATGGTACCTTAATTCTCGACATGGCAAGACACTTTTCATTGGTGGGTTTTTAAGGGGTTTTTAACTCTAACCCTATTCCTATTCCTATTCCTATTCTTATTCCTATTCCTATTCCTATTATTCTATAATTCCTCTTTGTTCTCTTTATTCTATTATTCCTGTTTATCCTATTCTGTTTATTCTGTTTATTCTGTTTATGTCTATGGTTCCCAAGACATTGGCACCACACTACTCCTTTGTTTACCATTCTTTCTACCTTTGTAAGTTGTGCCAATTTGTCTCTTTGTCCCATTTGGTTGCGTTGCAAAGTTTGTAGTGTGTGGTGAAAATCATTTAACCGTAAGTAGTGTAAATTAACATTGCCCATCTTTAACTACAATTTATTTAAACCGAATTAACCTTTAAAATATTTTACATTAGAATTAGTTTTAAATTGATATTTAATTCAACTTTCATTTTACCTCATATATACACTCATATATATATATTACATTATATATATTACACATATTACACACATATCACATTATATATATTACACACATATTACATTATATATATTATATATATTACACTTATATTATTTACTTTCCATTTAAGTCCAACCAGAAAGTGATACAGAACATAGACAGAGACAGAGAAAGATACAGAGACTAAGACTGATATACAGAGAAAGAGACAAAGACAGATACACAGATATAGAAAGATATACAGAGAAAGATAAAGAGATATAGAAACAGAAGATAAGATGCTAAAAACATTTGATAAATTACTGATAAATACATCATTAGATAGAAATAAACTGATTAATTCCACCAAATCTTCAAATTCAGTTAATTCATTAAAATCATTTAAATCTTCATCATCGATATCATCACATTCTTCCACATCTTCCAACTTATCAAATTTATCATCCACCAATATTTCCACCAAATCAATTGATTATAAAATTAAAGCTGCTAAAAAATATCCTAGTCCTATTGAAAATAGTCAATTAATTCCTAATTATCATAAATATAATTTTCTTATTGTAGATGATAATTTAATTAATTTAAAAATTTTATATAAAATTCTTTCCAAGATATTCCCTAATGCCAACATTGTTAAATTATCAAATTCATCAACCATTTTAAAATTAATTGAACGAGAAAAATTTGATTTAATCTTTTTAGATATTGAAATGCCTCCAATTAATGGGATTGATATAACTAAAAGGATAAGAATTAATAAAAAATTTAATAAAACTGGTATTATTGCTGTTACCACTAGATCAAATGAAAAAGATTTAAAAATTTATAAAAAAATCGGTATCGATTATACTTTTAAAAAACCATTAAATTATGGTTTAAATATTATACTAAATCATATTGAATTAGTTATAAATTATAGAAAGCATAAGTAGATCACCACAGTATTTTAGTACTTTGATAGTACTTCGTATAGTTGAACTATACTTAACGACGTTATGATGTAAATTATGTATATTATAGTTTTCTTTTCTCTCTCTTCTCTCTTTTCTTCTTTTCTCTTTTCTTTTCTTATCTATGGTACTCCTTAATCACTTCTGTGTATGTGTTCTTTTTTGTGTTCTTTTTAAGTGCTCTTTTTTGTGTTCTTTTTAAGAGTTCTGCTTATGTGTTCTGCTTATGTGTTCTGTTTTATTTGTTCTGGCTACTTTATTCTAGAATTAGAGCTAAGGCGTTTGACGCATAGTCAAATGAATCGCCCCTTAAGTCAAATCATAATCATAATAATTCTTTTCACTAACTAGTCATTCTACAGTAATACCTACCGTTGTTAAACTACTATCATTTCGTCTAATTATATCGTTATCATAGTTTGAATCCCCCTATCTTTAACCCTGAGTCATGTTCATGAATGACCCAACGCGTAGTTGCTACGCGATTACTTTATCCCATCCATTTTGAGTCAAAATAGAGTGGGACATTAAGGGACATTCAGGGACATTGACGCAGACATTAAGGGACATCTGCGAGACATTTATCAGACATTACGGAACATTTTGAGACATTTTACTGATCAATCACGTGATATACAGTGTGACATTTAGTGGGACATTTAGAGACAAAAATCTCATTGAGATTGTCTAATAGTGATTAGATCAAATTAGAAGTTACTACAAGTTACCACATTTACTACAAGTTACTACAAGTTACTACAAGTTACTACAAGTTATTAAAAGTTACTACAAGTTACAATAAGAACAAGGAATATTCAATGATATTAAAGGTTAAATCTTCTGAACCCAGAGATGCATTACAAACTGAAAGAACTTGTTTATCATTCATAAGATTTTCTACAACATTATTTATAACATCATTTGGTATATTATTAAATTTTAAACTTGATTCATCAAATTCAAAATATAATAATATTTTGAATTCAAATTATATTAAATTATTATGTTATTTATTAATTACTTTAAGTATTTTAACTTTATTAATTACTTCAATTAGTTATTTAATTACTATTAATCGTTATAAATTAGGTAAAATTGATAATTTTGGTTTTAATAATTCTTATAATACTATATTAATGGGGGTTTTAATTTGTGTTTTGATTTTTGTTAATATTAGTTTAATGATTGATAGTTGGAAGACTGAGTGATCTTAACCTATTAACCTATTAACAAATACATTATCAGCTCACACTGGCAAACAAGTTCCATTAACTGTTTTATCAATTTCATTAACTGTTTTATTAATTTCCATTTTTAGGTTATTGATTCCCATGTTGTAGGTTATCAATTTCTACTTTTAGGTTATAAATGGTAATAAAGTTTATATTCGCTAACGGTAATCATATAAGTCATCTACGTATCCGTCCAGTCCGATTTATGTCATTATTCCGTTCCAAGATCATATCAATTCGTTTATGACTATTAGACCATGGATTCTAGATCATGAATTCTTAGACATAATAAACCTGATGTAATTTAGTATTATGTGATGCGGACCCTAATCTCACTATTTGATGCACAACATTGAATCACCAACTCAAGTTTGCTAATTGGTGAACTAACAATTAGAAATCACGGTTAGTTAATAGTCACTCTAGTGTAAATATTCACATATTATTAATATAAGGTTAAGTTGACCTCTCCCCTGCCACATCTAAAGTGAGTCACCTGATTGATAAAATAATACATAATCCGCAATTCAATTTTCACTTCATATCTCCAGATTTATAAATTTCAACGAATTGAAATTTTAAGAAACAGAAACGTCAAGAAACAGCAAAAGATTTAAGTAATTTCCCAAAATGTCATTACCAACTACATTTACTCCAATTAAAACCACTCCAGTATTCTTTATCAATATCAAAGTCGGAGTTGTTGAACCAGTTTCAAATCCTGCAAATTCTCCCAAAAGTCTTTTATTTATAACTATTGTAGATGGACAAATCACACCAATTAACAACGATAAAGGACTTTCAATTAATGTTGATGGAATTCATGGTACCGATAAAATCACAGTCAATACCAACCACAGCACTCGTCAATTAGATTGTGATCTTTTCGGTAAAACTCCAAATGGTTCAACCGTTAAGATTTACTATCCAGGTTTAATGCAACAAACTGAAAAATTATTAAATTTTGATAGTGGTAAAAGTGATGTTGCCGATTTTAATGATTATATTCATTTTAATTATCCAACTTTTGAATTAGGTGATGGTGTTGAACCTGAATATAATTGGTTAGCTGAAAATAATTTTATTGGTCAAGGTAGATTTATTAAAGAAAATGGTGCTGCTTATGTTCAATATATCGTTTCTCTTATTGAGAATTAGTTTAGCTTAGTTTGATAGTTTAGTTTAGTTTGATAGTTTAGTTTAGTTTGTTAGTTTTGAGTATATGTTCAGTCTAGGAAATATCCCTTTTATCTCTCTTACCTTTCTTGATCTTTAATTAGTGGTATAATATTGCATAGTAGAAGTAGGATTTTGTGGACCCTCACTCTCTACACAAATGGGTGCAAAAAAACGAAAAAAAGCATTCCCACAATCGCTATACAATTTGCTAGAACTACTTTGCCTTTTACTACTTCACCCTTTTGCTACCTTGACAATTGCTAATATTAATATTATTCATCATAACTGACTTATTCTTACTATTTGTATTTATGATTAAAAATTTTAATTCAATTTTATTAATTACTTTATTAATTATTTTTGATAAAGATTTTAGTAATTCAATTATTGATTTCCTTAGATTGATTCATCCTAAACCCCCATCACCAGTTCCCGGTGGTGCTAATCCTAATTTAAAGTTAAGCATCAGTTCCAATTCCAATTTCAAGTCCAAATCAAAGAGAATTTACAAAATTAATGCAATTTCATTTAAATTTAAAAAAATTAAAATTTTCATTGTTAATTTTGGTCCAAATAAACATAGCAGACCTGTTACACCCGTGGAACTACAGTTAAATCCAAATACTCCAACTACCGAATTATCATTATCACCACTACCAGACTTATCTGATACAATTGATACACTTAACAGCAAAGAAAATAATTTGTTATTATTGAATCAATCATCTTCATCACCTTCATCAACTTGGGATGCCGTATTCAATTCATTACCTAGTTCAAGAAATGGTTATGAAAGTGCGTTGAGTTTAGGAGTTAGAAGTTACAATAATTATTTTACAAATTTATCCAGAACTTCACCACCACCAGTTGTGAATAATCAAAATGAAAATGAGAGTGAACATTTATTGACTCAATTAGTTAATCTGAATCAATTGGGTACTCAATCGCAACCAATTCCTAGCAACCAATTTCCAGGCCAAGCGTTAACTCCAGTTACCCCAGGTCAATTTCAAGGTCAATCTCAAATTCCTCCTTCTATTCAAGGACAATTTCAACAATGTCAATTCCCTCAATTTAGACAAGGTCAATTTCCTCTAAGTCAAGCTCCAAAATCTCCTCCAGTTCCTGTTCAAAATCAATTTGCTCCAGCTCAACCTTCTACGCCAGCTCGAATTCCATCAAATCAACAGCAAGTGTTTACACTACCTTCACAAGTTTCAATACCATCTTTACAATCTAATCAGAATCAAGTACCACCATCAAAATTAAATCAAATCAGCAATCAAGCATTACCAAATCAATTCCCCAATCAGTCATCAGCAAATAATTTTAATGCTCATATGCAACCACCACCTCCAGGATTTTTCCCTTCCTTTCCTCATCCATATTTTAATCAATTTCCGTTACCTTTTCGACCACCTTCTTCATCCCCATTCACACCACCATATACACCATATACACCAAATCAACAAACACAAAATCAACAACAACAACAAAATCAATCAGTTCAGACTCCAAATGTAAAAGAAAGTCAAGATATTGATCAAAAACTTGAAAATAATGGTAATAATGAACCATTAGCTGAACTCCCTCCCCGTAATAAAGAAGATCAAAGTGTTAAACAAACTAAGGATGATCCTAATGATGAAGGTTCAGAGGAAAAGTCAAACAATAATGATTCTGATAATAATTCTGGTAATAATTCTGATAATAATGATAATCAAAATGCGGCGCATATTAAAAATAATAATTACCTTGAAACTAAAAATTATTTACCACCCAATGATTCAGAAATCTATGATAATGAAAGATATGATAAAGAAAAATATGATGGAAATAAAATTTTAATGGGTCATGATGAGGATTCCCAACAAAATAAAAATTTACAAGATAATAATAATAACATGATTGAAAGTAGACAAATTGAAAATACTGAACCTGGAATTTTTGAAAATGAAACAAGAGATATGAATCAAGCTAACATTGGAGGGAAAAGAAAATTTGACAGCTTTGGTGGTCCAGTCTCCAAAAGAGTTCATGAAAATCAACAACAAAATCCATATCAAATTATTGATCAAAATAATAAACAAATTAGAGAAAGAGAACTACAAGAAAGAAGACAACAAAGACGGGAACATAATGCACTTGTTCAAAGACAACTTGTTCAAATTCTTGACGCTGAAAGAGATAGACAACAAAATAAAGGTGGTAATAATACTGATAATTCAAATGAAGTTACACCAGTTCCAAAATCAGCTCTGTGGGCGGAAGTTATTAGTAGACCTCCACGCCCTAAGGTATCAAGCCCTAAAGAAACAGGTACTAACGGGAGCAATTCCCCATCAAATAAATACCTTCCCAGGCCCATTGTAAGTACTGATGGGCCAATTGATATCAGAACCAAACCTGATGGGGAATCTGATGAAACTAAACCTTCAAAACATAGAAGAAGAAAGCAATCAAAAAAAAGAGCTAAAATGGAATCAAATTCAACTTCGAATTCTAATGATTCAAATTATTCTAATAATTCTAGTAATTCTAATGCAGAAGCTATTGAATCAGCAACTGAATCAAGTACTAGTCCAAGCCCAGAACCTAAATCTCCGTTTACCCCACTTGAAACTAATAATATTCATATTAATCAATTAATTGATAATCCAATTGGTGAATATTTAGAAGAATTAATTATTGCTGATAATTGTGAAATTTTACCTGGTACAAGCATGATTAATATTGATTATATACCTCCATTAGATTGGAACGACCCCAACTCATTAGATATTCATATCGAAAACATTTTACTGGCTGGTGGTAGTGGTAGTAGTTTTGAATCTAGTAAATCTTTAGAAGATGAAAAGGATGACAAGAATAGAGATGTTTCAAATGATGAAGAGGATAAAGATATTGATAATAACGTTGTCGAAAGTGTAATTGAATCTGAAGTCTTTGACCAAACTCCACCAAATGAAGAACTCATCGAAGATGTGTTAAAAGATTCAGAAAAATTACAAAAAGAATTAATTGATGAAGATTTAGGTAATTTATTAACTGGTACAACAGAAAATACTCCTGAACCACAAATCAATAGTAATTCTAAAAACGAAATTAATGAGACATTAGAAACTTTAAATGACATTAAAAATGAACCAATTGAAGGTTCAAATAATGATTTAATTGAAGTTCCAAGTGGCTTAAGTGAAGGTTCAAGTAATTCATTAGTTAGTAATACAATTTCAACAGATAAAAAGATTATTTCAATTGATGAAGATGGGTTTAGAAGTGAAACTACCAGACATAGACCAAGATCAACCGAATCAAATTCAGCTCCAAATTCTAGGTCAGCTTCAGCTTCCACACCAATTGCACAATCTACATCTTCTCAGCAAACTTTAAATTCAGGTACTTCAAGTTCTAAGAATAAAAAGAAAAAGAAGAATAAAGGTAGCAGAGGTAGAGGAGGAGATATCATTGAACAAGCTAGAAGGTATGAAGCAAGAACCACACCACCAGACTTTGATCTACTTGCTGTTAGAAATTCAAATACTGGGGATTCAAGTACTAGGGATTCAGCTAATGTGAATACTAATAATAATACTGCTAATTCAAGTAAAGATTTTTCAGATACTATTGATTCAAATAATAATTCAACTTCAACTTCTAATCCAATTCAAATTGAATCACCAACTGAGATTATCCAATCTGCATATCTGGGGATTTCAGAAGTTGGAACTGCAATTGAATCAACTGAACCAATTGAACAACCAAATAAACCAACTGAAAGATATAATAATGAGTTACCAAAAAGTCAAAGGGGTAAACCATCCAAGAAACAAATTAAACATGAAAAAGATCTTGAACAAAGAAAAAGGGGAAAAGAATTATCCAAAGAAGAAAAGGAAATGGATGATGATGAGTTTCTTGATAATTGTATTCAAGAAAATATATCTAAAATGAATTGGAGAGAATACATACTGTTTGTTAGAGAAAATATTCTGACTTGGAAAGAAGATATTGATGAAAGATTTGGTGAAACAATTGCCAAAACTGGTAGTACTATAGCAGATATTTCAACTACTGCTTTTTTCTTAATTACGATATTAATTGTTTATTTTTTATGGAATATGTTAAATTAAATTTAATAGGATAGTGTAAGTCTAATATGTAGGTTAATAGACGAATAAATGAAAATGAAAATAAAAATAGCTATTACCTGTCTATAAGCACATCTTTCCAACCAATAGTGTACGGGATAAAACTAATATAAACAAAAGAAATTTTTCTCTGGGTTGAGAAAACCCATTTCTGCTGTAGGTTTTGCGGCTCTGAAAATAAAATGGAAATTTATAGCAGAAATTAATTAAATACCGATAATTGGTCTTAATAATTACAAACCATCTGGAATACCTAAGGAATTTACAAAAATTTGGAAGCCAGGAAATTTGAAGCCAGTACCAAAAAAAAATATCTAAATCTTGGAAAAATCTGAACGAAAACTTAAAAAAAAAAATATTACTGGATTATGTGGGAATCCCCCTATTGGTGAAAAAGTAAATTTTTTTTGTAAATCTACGGCAGAGTTAATGAAAACATATTTTGTATTACCTATTTACTATTTCTTATTTTTTTCACTTTTATTATTTTTTTTCACTTATTTCTCTTTTCTTATTTTTTTCTGTATCCATTTTATCCTTTTTGTTACGTATTTATTATTTATTCATTAATCATAAAAAGAAATCATTATACAATAATTTATTACCACTAATCATTGGATTATTATTTTCTAAAGCAAATTCATTTAAAATTTTACAATTATTTAATTTAGGTGGTTTAAAATCCGATAAATTAAGTGAATTTGATGATCTAAAATTGAAAAACATTTTTGAATTTGAAATTACTGGGGTCGTTATTGGAGTTTTAACTTCATCATTATCTGATTCTAATGTTTCACTCAAGGTTTCACTTAATGGATCATCTGAATCTAATTGTTCAATTCCATTCAATTGTTCATTTCCATTCAATTGTTCACTTAATGAATCACTTAAAATTGATTCAGTATCATCAATTTCAATTTTATCTTGAATTGATTTAATCATTGATTCAGAAACAGATTCAGGAATTGAATCAATTGTTGGTTCAGGGTCTTTTGGATCCAATGACACTAATTCATCAAATAAATGAATTTTAGGTTTTGGATTAAAATTAACTGATCTGAAAAATGGTACTCTATTACTATTTACATTGTCGTTATCATTACTGTTATTTTCATTATGTTCATTATTTTCATTATCGTTATGTTGATTAAATTGTTTTTTAGTTACTTTATTTTGTTTTTGTGAATTTATAAATGAGCTATTCAGACTTTTAATAAATTTAAGTAAATTGTCATTTAATATTTTGGTGAAATTAATATCGAAATCAAAATTATTAAAAATTTCACTATCATTTAATTCAAAAGTTGTATTTATATTTTCTAAATTTAAGTAATTTTCTTCGTTATTATTAAGACTTAATAATTTTTCAACTGGATCTAAAAAATCCTTTTTAATTTTTTTATTACTTAATTCTTCGTAGTCAATTGATCTCTTCATCTTTATTACCCTATCTTGCTATACTTATTATCCTGTTATTATTATCTTGCTATACTTATTATTATGCTATTATACTTATTATGCTATGCTTTGTTTTGCTTGTTTTTATGTTTTTATGTTTTACCTAAACCTAACCCAAAAGTGATTTAAAAAAAATTAAAAGAAATGAACCAATAGATTGATTATAAATTGAAAAATTAGTTACTAAAATAAAAAATGCTTCAAATAGTTAATGTGCTTAATTATACCCTTACCTGTAATACCTACTATAAAAAATAACCTTCACCTATTTACTTCTAAAAAAAACCTTTTTGTAGGGAGGGGGCGATTTATTTATATTTAAATTCTGAAAAAAGTGAAAAATTTTTTTTCAATTGAGAAAAAATTTTTCGCCGCTCGAGGACATTGTCGTATTGTCCCGCATGCAGGCGCGACAAGTGGTGGGCCCACGCCGGCTATTTGGTCTCAATTAAAAAGAAATTTTTCCGATGTAAGAAATTGCAATACAGAAATTGCAAGAGAGCCTTGGAAAAGTTAGCCAATAGGTATACCGTCAAATAAAACTGGTATGGCACCAATAACAGAAAGGCTTTAGGAGTTAATATCGGAGAGTATTATAGTATATCTTAGTATTACTGAGGATCTAATGGGATCTACTGACTTGCAATAGCAATTTCATTCTACATTTGGTAGATGATCATTAAGGAGTGTTACACATGAAATTAGATAGGAGATTAACCAAGAGCGCAAATTTACTATAAATCACTAAATGGATTTAAATTAATAATACTATTGTTTTAAGAAAATTCCCAATTTAAGGGTTTAAAATAATTAATACCCAAATAGATTTTCTTTTACTTTGCTTAGTTTTTTGTTGTGGGTGGTTTCAATTGTGGGTTATTATATTTAAGCTTTGGGGACTGGCAACTTCTCTATTGTATGTAATTTCATGAATTATCTTATCTATTGCAAATACATGAATAATGAAATGACCTTGATTATGAAATATTAAAATCCCTTAAACTCAATTGACCTCCATACACCTATATAATCAAAGTTATTAATTTAGCAATTATGATAAGAACCATGTGTTTGTATATTTTATTATATTATATAATACTTATTTAACCCTTATTAAGTAAGTTTGACACTCTATTAACTAATTATGAATTTAAACTATTCAAATGCATAAAGTATCAAGCGAATAATTTTATGTTTGCTAATTATGAGGAGATTGCAAATGTTTGTTCAAAGCTGGTATTTTATTATGTAATGAAAATGAAAATGAAAATGAAAATAATTCAATAGAATAAGTAATTCATAATTACTATTGTTATCATTTTGTTAGGTTCGTGTTTTTTCATTTTTTATTAAACCTTAATTGTACGCTGGTAAAATATGAAATTATAGCTGTAAGTGGCTTTTTAATCCTGACTGAACAATCGAACTTAATTAAAATACCAAAACCCATTGAAATTCTATAGATAAGGATATCATGGTAGGGTAGAGTTTATAGTTAGTGATATGATAGTTACATAGTGATTTGGGTGAAATAACGTTAGTAAAGTAAAGTATAAATTACTGAAAGTTGATGGGTACTAACTACTACTACTCACTGTGAAATTTCGTTGTTATGTATTGAAATTGAATGTAATTTCTTATTCAGTGAATTTTAATTCCTAAAAAAGTAATATCATTTACTTCTATAACTTCTCGTGTCTATGTAACTATGTAAATTAGACTGATTATTAGAATTATTATTTTGTCCTTTTATGTCATTTTATCCTAATTGTGTGTATTTTATACTTATTAGGTAATGTGAGAGATAAGAGAATATTCTTAAGGTGACTACTCAATTTTTACTAATACGTTATTGAGTCTTAATCGAAGTCTTATGATTGTTCTATACAATCATTGTACTTGTTTATACGTTGTATAGTAAGGTGATTAATTGATATATATTATGATAAAAGATTTTACCTTTTAGTATTCTCGTCCTATTTCTTTAGTTTCTTTAGTTTCTTTAGTTTCTTTAGTTTCTTTAGTTTCTTTAGTTACCCCAGAGATACTCACAATCAACAATTGATTAAAAATCATTATTTAGAAACAACCATTGGAAATAATTAGTATCGTCACTAACTAATAATATTAACCATAGGTACAATAATCGATACCGTGAATCAACGGAGTAGATAGAGTTAATTATTTGAATTTTTACCAGCGTAACTAGTGTCAATCTGTGATTCAATATTATTTTACGTTCCAGTGATTAGAGGTTGTGGTTCAATGTTTGGTTTCAAGTTAGTGAATGGAGTAACTTATCGAAGTCGATAGACCAATAAATAGATAGAATTCAAGTAACAGCATTGGAGTACCTAGATGTATTTAGGTTATATTAGCGTTCATACTATAGTACTTGTTCTGACCCATAAAGGAATGGGTAAATATGAAGTGATTATTTAAAATATATCAAGTGATTAGAACATTAAAGAATTAATTAATCTTCAGTTCATTCACTTTCATTTACTTTTACAATCAAACTCTTCCATATATGATTCTTTCATGTATGATTCTTTAAATGTATAATTCTTTAAATGTATAACTATAATAGTCTTCTTGAGATGATTGAGACTTAATGATTGAGACTTAATGATTGAGACTTGGATAACAAAACTGAGAATTTTACAATACATGAAATTTAAAATTTTTATCTTTATTTTACCAATAATTGCATCGATTGGTGATTCGTTACCTGAATTTCAACAATGTATTAAATTGTGTTCAACTCAACAATGCCAGAAATCAACACTGCTAAATAGTAAAATCACTGGAAGTAGTATTGGTGGTCGGGGTGATACCGAGTTCAAGTATAATGTTATATGGCCATTAAATATACTTTTCAATTGGGATTGTGAAAGTAATTGTGATTATAATTGTCAACAAATCATCACCTCCATCAGAAACTTAAATCATCAACCAATGGTTAAGTTCCATGGTAAATGGCCATTTATTAGAATTCTTGGTATAACTGAAATTGCATCAACCATATTTTCAATATTAAATTTACATATTAATTTTAAAAACTTTAAAAAAATATTATTTATGTTTAAACGAACTAATGATTTAATGTATTTTAATTATTTAATTTTGATAGTTATTAGTTGTTTTGGATGGATTGGTTCAATAATTTTCCATATTAGAGATACTTCTATAACTGAAATTTTTGATTATTTTGGAGCTTCAATGATTATTTTCACAAATTTTTATGTAATTTTATCAAGAGTTTTGAATATCAAAAGTCAGAAATTGATGTCATTGGTACAATGTGGATTTATATTTGTTTATTTATTTCATATTTTAAAAATGAGTAGGAATTGGGATTATCAATATAATTTAAATTTCCATTTAATTATTGGTATAATTTCAATATCTCTATGGATTTATCACAGTATAAATACTTCACATAAATATATCAAAAATTTTAAAATTTTAAATAATTCAATTACCTTGTTGCCCTTTGAAACTAAAATACTAACAAAATTAAATAAATTAAATTTCTTAGGATACAAATTTAGTAAGTCTAAAAATATCCCATATTTACCTATATATCTTAATTTATGGTTAATTTTTGGTATGGGGTTTGAAGTTTGGGAGTTTCAACCAATTGCTAAAATTATTGATAGTCATTCAATTTGGCATTTAGTTAGTTGGTTCCCTCAATTAATTTGGTATGATTGGAATATTTGGGATTTAGAAATGGAGAGAATTTTAAATAAATCTTAATTTCAAGACGAAGTTGAAAATTAGTAATTATTAGCAGTCAGTTGTTCTTTGTTGTTCTAAATTATTCTTAGTTGTTTCAAAAATATTGATCAACTCATCTAATATAGTTTCAAACGAAGTTCATGAATGTTCTCATTTAAAGATATGATGAGTTGAAAACTATTTCAAATGCATCCAATGGAAATTGTTAATAACAAAACAATTGATTTTATAGAGTGTATTAATAGAATTTGTATATATATTTATCTGAATCATCATTCTTCTCTGTAAAAATCACCTAAAAGAAAAAAAAAACCATCTGAAAATCAATCCCATTTTTATCTACCGTCATTAATGGATAATCCATTATTTTGTAGTCACCTGTTTCTAATTTTTGGAATATTAAATTTTTTATATGTTAATTCTCTATTTGTATCATTGTCTATTGTAATTTGTGGTAATCTATGATATTTAATTTTATTTGTGGAAATTTATTGTGTGCTAATTCTGTTAATATGTGGGTGTACTGACCTTCTGCATGATGCATGTAAGATAATGTATTATAATGTAAAACTAATAGTTAAGAATTACTACAGGATAACTATAAAAAATAACGACAAAACAAATATAACAACAATATACAATTATTATAAAAGAGTAAATTAAGGAGTTAAGTTATTAGTTACTGGTAAGAAAAAAAAAGAAAATATTAAGTAAAATAATTCAAATAGAAGAAGATTTCTAAGATACAATTTATGATTTCACACCTTTAGATTTCACCGTTTCACATCTTTAAGATTTAACGTTTAAGATCACAAGTATTTTGACCTAGTGTAAGAATTATTAGTGTAAGAATTATTAGTTTAAGATTAGAAGGGTAAGAATTATAAGAATTATAAGAATTATGGCTGATTTTAAGATGATTAAGGCTGAATATGGATATAGGAGATAATTCAACTACTGAAAGTAAAATAGTAGGAGAACTATTAAGACAACTAGTAAGTGAATTAGTAAGAGAATATATAGATATGTATAGATAGAGAGTGTAAGTGAAATAAGAGAGAAGTATTAATAATTATATATTAAGGTATCATGCACTCTATTACCCACCAATGAACGAAAAAAAAAACAAAATGATAATAAAACCAGAAATAAATGAAATGTGCTAATTAAATGAATAAATGTAAATGTTAATGTAAATGTTAATGTAAATGTAAATGTTAATGTAAATGTTAATGTTAATGTAAATGTTAATGTAAATGTTAATGTAAATGTAAATGTAAATTTAAATGTGAATTGATCACTAGCTACTCTTTCAAGCTAAGGAAATATTATTCTTCTTTTTACTTGATTTTTTTAAAAAAATTATTAATATTGCAAATAATAAAAAAATTAGTAAAAATATTAAATTAATATTAAAGTTAAAATTATTTAAAAAACTGTTATTTGAATCTATTGAATTATTATCATCATAATTAAATTTTAATAAATTTTTAATATTACCATTTTCATAAAATTCATGTTCTGCCAATATGGATTTATCTAATTCAATTACTGCCATCTCTTATATTCTACTATATGCTGTTATTATTATTGTACTATTACTACTTTTATACCTTTAATGCTAATTACTATTACTAATTTCAGATTAAGAAGGAATTAAATTATTTAAATATGAAAAATCTCAGATATTTACCTAAACTAAAAATAAATTACTTTTCCTAATTAAGAACCAACAACAAGCAAAACTTTAATTTAGAATTTTGGGATCTAAACTTATTTAAATAGTATCTAACAGTACTATAACAGTACTATAACAATACTATAGCAGTATTATAACATTACTATAGCAGTATTATAATATTATAATACTATTATAATAGTGCTATAGTCTATTATGTAGTGATATCAGAGATAATAGAATTGAGATGAAATTACTATTGTTTGCACCATAGTTGCTTTAATATTATTAAGATCTGAAATTGAGATTTCTAGAGTTTAAGGTACCCTAATTATAAGTACTGCAATTACTACCTTTATACTACTCTACTATCATAGCATAGTATATTCTATTATTTTAGCCTCTAGTTTAATTTTATGATTTAAATAATATTTTAGCCAGCCATCTCATTAAAAGTCTACATAACCATGGCTCTATTATGTTACCATACAACCACAGACAATTACACTAGACAATTACACTATACTACTGTACTATTCATTACTGTACTATTTACTACTGCTATAACTCTATTCTACTGTACTATTTACTATTCTACTAATAGAATTGTAAATATTTACATAATCTTAAATTTCCCACTCTCAGATGTACAATTTTATCTTCTGTGTGGGTGTACCGCACTGCGATGATTTAAGTTCTATTATTAATCTACTATTTATTGTAAATATGTGTAGGGTTTATTTCAGAGGGTTTAAAATGTTAGAATAATCATTTAGAATGTGTAAATTAAAGTGTCACTAAGGGCCACCAGTTGGTGCGATGAGTGCTACCAATGGGGCGAGGCCGGTGCCAGAGGTATTTTAAAGATTATATTGATAGTAGATTAATTCACTAAATACTATAACCATTTTACTCAAAGTATTTTTCGGTTATCATATGATTATACTGATCTGTAACCATTTTTATTGACATTACCATCAGAATTAGTATCATCAGAATTAGTATCATCAGAATTATCGGGGTTAGATTGTGGTAAATGTCATTCCTAATTGAAGAGATAAAGGCATTCTATGTCATATTCTATTTATTTAATCAGCTGAATAGCTGATAAATCATTAGATAAACCATTAGATAAACCATTGATCAAACATTTGGTTAGTTTAATGACGGTAATGACTTTAAACAGCTTAATCACTTTATAGCCACGATAATTAACTATTTTCGCATCTCCATAAAATCTCAAAATTTCACACTTTTGGTATCCGCAATGGGTAATTGTGATGTTAAAATAGAGATTGATAAATCTAATAATGATGGTGTATTTACCAATCATGATATTATCTCAGGAATCGTTACATTGACAGTAACCAATACTATCTCATTAAATTATATTCAAGTTAAATTAGAAGGTATAACTAAAACAGAAATTGAAATTCCAATTCAATCAAAAAAGAGAGATAATAAAGAAAAATTAATTCAAGATATTCATAAAGTTTTATATGATACTTTAATTATATTCCCACCTGAAAATATTAGGAAAGTATCTAATGCAAAAGAGTTTACTTTAACTCCTGGAAATTATAAATATCCTTTTAGTTTTAAAATTCCATTAAATAATTATTGTATTAAACTTCAAGGTATAACAAATAAATTAAGTTTTAATAAAAAGACTTTAGATTTAAGAATTAATAATGGTAATTTTAATAGAAATTTTATTAAAAATAAAGCTGCTCAATATGTTACAAATTTAACTACTGATCAACTGAATCCTCCTCCTCATTCACAATCTCCACAATCACAATCACAATCACTTAATGGTGGTTCATTTTCATATCATATAACTAATCAATTACCTCCATCTTTAAGTGGACTTGGTTCTTTTGCATCAATTAAATATTTTGTAAAAGTAACATGTAAAAGATCATCATTTTTAAAAGTTAATCTTCGATCATTTGATCCATTTATTTTTTTACCAATTGATTTAGATAGTCATAATAATCCACTTTTTAATTCAGGTGATTATGTTGAATATAAGGAAATTTTCGTACGTAAAGATTTAATTTTTAAAAATAGAATACCAGAAATTATTGGTGTTAAAATTGATGATAAATCAAGTGGATCACTGAATAATACAAATTCAAATACCAAGACATTACCTCAAGTACCATATAATTATCAACCTGCTCCTAAAAAAGGTATTTTTTCAAAATTATTTGAAACTTATCCTACACAACAACTGTCACCACCCCAATTGATTACTTCAAATTCACAATCAAGTTTGAACTCAAGTAAAAAACTGAAATTACCTCAAGTTCCATATTCGGATGTTCCATTTTCATTTGAAATTAGATTTAGATATCCATCATTTTTAATCCCTACTAAACCACCACCATTTAAATTGTTTATAGTTAGTCCAATTAACCCTTCAGTATATTCATTATCAAAATATGGTAAACCAAATGATAGTAATGGTTTAGGGATAATTTATTTCCAAAAATTAATTATTGAATTAACTTCAACCACCATTATTTCAGTTGTTGAAAATGATGGTACTCAAAGTTCAGATATTCATAAATCTCGTCATGATGAAGTTATTACTATTGCCAATAACACTTACGAAAATTTAAAATTCGATTTAATCAATGGTAAAAAACTGAAAAGCACTTCAAGCTCAACAACTACATCATCATCATCAAATCCTGCCATCTCACCGAAAGGTTTTGAAATTGAAATTCCTAAAAAATATTTCACAAATTGTGTAGTACCAGATTATATTGCTCCTTCATTTAAAACTTGTAATATACAAAGAAAATATAAATTATCAGTAATTGGTGGATTTTCAAGTGAAAAAATTCAAGATTTTAATAATCTGAATGAATTAAATAAAAAAATTAGGTATGTGGATTTACAAGTTCAAGATATTAATGTCCTTTCAGGTCTTGGTATGACTTCAACTTTACTTTCAAATTCATCCCCTGCAACACCTCCACCATTACCAAGTCGTAAACCATCAGCTGCCACCACAAGTACATTAAATAGTAATGGTACTGGGAATGGAACCATAGGACACATAGCACCACCAGGCACAACTACAGGATCTGTACCGACTGGAGTGATATTGGGAGATATTAAACAACCACCACCACCAATAGATGATCCATATTCAAATTCACCATCAAATTCTAATTCAAATTCTAATTCAAATTCAAATGATAGTTTACCATTACCTACTTATGATGATGTTATAAGAGAACTGAATTTTCAAAATGATTCTGATCATATTAGAGCCAGAAGACGGTACCAACAACATCAAGCATATTATGAGAATTTGGAATGATCAATAAGTGATCAATGAATGATCCAAAAAAATGATCAAAAAGATCAATGAATGATCCAAAAAAATGATCAAAAAGATCAATAAATGATCTAAAATAAAGATCAAAAAGATCAATAAATGATGATCTGATCTAAAAGATCAACGATTAATGATAAATAGTAAATACCCCAGATATGCCCTTTTACCTCCTTCCATAGCTACTCTTGATTCCTCGCTTAAACTTTTCTTCCCGATACAAAACTCTTTCACTGCTATGATGTGGGCAAAAACGATACTGGGTTAACTAATGCTAGTCAGTAGTAGAAAATCACCCTTAACTATGGGTTAGGCTAACTTTAGGTTAACTATGGGTTAACTATGGGTAATGTTAACTATGGGGAAGACTTAATGTGGAAATTCTCAACTGGTCGTGTACCCAATTCTAAAAACCTCCGGATTGAAAATTTTAACGAATCTCAGTGGAAACGAAAAAAAATTTGTTCACACAAACGCTAAAGGATTAATGTCATTAGAAAATTCATTCTTTCAAAAGAATAAAACATTGATTACGATTGCTGCCGTTGCTGGGGTATCAGTGATTGGAGCATCATTATATTTATATTCAAATAGTGATGGAACTTCAAATAATAAAGGAGGATCAGAAACTAAAAAACTGAAAAAACTGAAAAAACTGAAAAAGGATGAATTAAATAATAATAAAAATGATAATAATAATAAAAAAGATTTAGAAAAACCAATTTATCCAGTTGATAAAGATGGATTACCAAATTTAACTAATGAAATTATTGAAAAATTAACTGAACAAGAAAAGGAAGATTGGTCATTATCATTAAAAGAACATGGTAATGGGAAATTTAAAGATAAACAATATAAAGATGCAATTAAATTTTATACTGCTGCATTACAATTAAAAGAAGATCCAGTATTTTATTCAAATAGATCAGCATGTTATGTTTCATTAGAAGATCATGAAAATGTAATTAAAGATTCAACATCTGCAATTAAATTAAAACCTGATTATTCTAAATGTATTTTAAGAAGATCTCAAGCTTATGAAGCAATTGGTAATTATGTTGATTCAATGATGGATTTAACTGCTTTATCAATTTATGGAGGTTTTAATAATAAATCTGTAGAAGGTTTATTAGATAAAACTTTAAAAAAATTTGCAATTAAATTAGTTGAAGAAAAAATTAAATTACAAAAACCTGATTTACCTTCAGCTTCATCAATTGGTTCATTTTTTGGTGCTTTTAAATTAGAATCAAATCCTGAAGGTATTAATGAAAATTCAATTGGTCCTGATCTTGATTTATTTAATGCAATTAATAAAATTAAAGAAAATACAATTGAAGGTTATGATGAAGCTGATAAATTAATTATTAAAGCTTGTGAAGGTTATAATGTTTTAACAATTAATAAAAATGATGATAATGCTGCTAAAGCAACAATTGCATTAGAATATAGTTCACTTTTTAAATTTTTAAAAAGTTTACCAATTGAAGCAAGTGGTGATTTAGCAAAAGCTTTTAATTTAAAACCAACTGCTAGAACTTATGTTATTAGAGCTATTATTAAAGCTGATCAAAGTAATTTTAATGAAGCTCAAAATGATTTTAAAGAAGCAATTAATTTAGATAAAGAAAATGGTGATGCATATTATCATGCTGGACAAATTTATTACCTTTCAGGAGATTTAGAAACTGCTTTAAAATATTATGAAAATGGTAAAACTTTTAATCCATCAAATATTTTTGCATTTATTCAAAGTGCATGTATTACTTATAAATTAGGTCAAATTAAAGAAGCTGAAGATAAATTTACTGAAGCAAAATTAAAATTCCCAACATCACCAGAAATTCCAAATTATTATGGTGAATTATTATCTGATAGAGGTGATATTTCAGCAGCTTTAAAACAATTTGAAACTGCAAGTAGATTACAAAAAGCTTTACCAAATTTTTCAGTTGGTGCTTTACCTTTAATTAATCAAGCTGCTTTAATTTCAAGAGATAATTTAGAAAAATTTGATGAAGCAGAATCTTTATTAAGAGAAGCATGTAAAATTGATCCAAAATCAGAATTGGCTAGAATTTCATTAGCTCAAGTTGTTTTACAAAAAGAAAATTTAGATGAAGCAATTGAATTATTTGAAGAATCAGCAAATTTAACTAAAAATTTTGATGAAAAAGTTCAAGCAACTCAATTTGCTGAAGCAACTAAAATTCAAAAAAAAATTAGAGCTGATCCAATTTTAACTGAAAAAATTGCTCAAGTTATGAGACAACAAATGGTTGGTATTAATCCTTAAATCATTCATCAACATTAACACTTTAACATCAACAACTTCAATAACATTATCAAAAACTTAATTTTCCTATCACCACCATCGAAAATTCGTGAATTTCTTCATCAACAATAGCAGTTAGTTCCCACTAATTTAGCTCCCTAATAGTTTGTACTCCACTTTTTTATTTGTTGTCTAGCTACAACGCTATTTGTAAATATATATAAATAACACTATAACTGCTCTTATCTTTTCCGCGATGTATCAATTAGATTTTTTTGCAACTTTCCCACAACACATCACAACTCCACACCTTTTCTAATGAAAAGTATCATACGATCATTAGTAGCAGCACCCAAAAACATTCATTTTGATCCCAATTCCAATACTTCATTTGATTTAACTTACCTAACTCCTAATTTAATAATTTCATCAGGTCCAACATCAAGTTTAATTAAGAATTTTTACAGATACCCAATTGTGGATTTACTTAAAATTTTAAATCAAAATCATGGTGAAAAAAATTGGTTAATTTGGAATTTAAGAGGTGAAGGGTTAGGTTATCATGAACTGGATGTTAATAATAATTTAAAATATTTCCCATTCCCAGATCATCAACCTCCAAGTTTTAAAATTTTAATCGATTGTGTAAAATCAATTGATGATTGGTTAATTGCTGATGATGGGAAAATTGCATTAGTTCATTGTAAAGCCGGTAAAGGTCGTTCAGGTACTATTTGCTGTGCTTATTTAATGTTTGAAAAGGCAAAAAGGGGGGAAATACTAAATGTTGAAGAAGTTAATTTAATTTATACTAGGAAGAGAATGAGAATGGGGTTTGCTTTAGGTATAAGTATAAAAAGTCAATTAAGATATTTAGAATATTGGGAAAGATATTTAATTTGCAAATTTGACTTAGAAGGTGGTAAAGAAAAGGATAAAACAGAAGAAGCATTGCAGTTAAGGTCAGAGACTGGGTCTGGGTCTGGGGTAGGATCAAAGCCTGAGTCTGGGTCTGGGTTTGAGTCAGGTCCTGGGACAAATACTTTGATCCCATTAGATCAGATTGATTTTAAAAAAATTCCAAAAGTAAATATAACTATAAGATTAGTTAATGCAATAATTAAAACTACTAAACATATCAATCATTTAAATTTAACAATTGATATTGAAGGATATACTAATCATCCAGAAACAACAAATGGAGTAATTCCAAAAAAATTATCAACAAAAAATTCAAATGAAATGGTTGTTGATAATGATGATGTAGTGATTGAGTTAAATAATTTAGAAGTTCAAGATGTTAGAATTTCATTTAATAAATTTTTATATTGTTGGTTTAATATTTGGTTCGAAAATGGTAAATTTTCAATACCATTTAGTGAATTAGATGGATTTAAGGGAACTAATACTGGGTTTGGTATTAAATTATTTGATCAATTGGTGGTCACTTATGAAGTGATATCTGGATGATCCTATCTCAATTCAATCCCACTTTCGTCTACTTTAATCCAATTCAATCCACTTTCGTCTACTTTAATCCACTTTAATCCAGTTGAATCCACTTTAATCCAGTTGAATCCCCTTTAATCCCGTTCAATCCTTTAAGTAGTTTCACTAAAAATCAGAGTCTTTATGATTATGTAGCATAAGGTAAACGAGAAAATGTTTCGCGATATTTTTTAGTTTTCTAGATTCAGATTGATTCAATTCTTTTGATTGTGATTCAATTCTTTGATTGTGAATAGCACCCCATGCAAGAAGAACTGGTAACAATTGATAGGCTAGAAGATCAATTGATTGATCATCCAGACGCCGATACTAAACAGGATTTAAATGAACTGTCATTAGATGAAACATTTCAAAAAAAATTAAATGAAAGAGCTGAACAAATTTCCAAACAAACTGATGAATTCCAATTATTTATTTCAAAATTTGAATTAGGTTATAAATTTGAAGATTATGGATCATTAAAGAAAGAATTAAACGATTGGTTTTGTTATAATGATTTTAAAATGATAGATTTAAAAGGGTTACCTGAAAGGTATGAAATGAGGTTAAGGGATTTTAGTAAGAATAAAAATAATAAAAGGAATAAAAGTAATAATAGCGGTAATGATAAAGAAGATAATTACGATGATGACAATGACGGTAATGATAATGATGGTGATGACAGTGATGATGAAATTAGATATATCAAAAGTTGTATACAGTCAATTACTTCCGAATCACTTGATTCATTAACATATTATATATTTGGATGCTATAAAAACCTAAATAATGATACGGAACAAATTAATCAAATAAGGAATAATTGTAAAAATTTAATTAGTTTAGGATTATTTGAAATGATTATTGAATTTTTAAAAAAAATATTAATTATTATTAAAACTGAAGAAGAATGTGAAGTAATTGAATTAATTGATTATTTTAAAGGTTTAACAATATTTTATTTTTTAATTAATTATGGTATTCAAAATAATGATTCAAAATTTTATATTGAAATGAGAGAAATATTACAAGAAACTAAAATAATTAATGATATAATATCAATCATTGAATTTAGTAAAATAAGACCATCATCAAATTTAAGGCTTCGATATTTGATTTTAATTTTATGGAAATTATTGATTTTAGAATTAGGTGATAATGAAATGATTTCAAATTGTAATGATTTATTAAAAATGCATCATAATATTAAAACAACAAATATAAAGACTTCACCATTAGATTATTTTTCATTCCGTCAAGATATAATTGATAAATATCCTTTATTTAATAATAATTTTTCACGAGATCCTTATAATTTTAAAAGATTTGCTAAAACTCTAAATGGTGAAGAAAGTGAAAGCGAAATAGAATCTGAGGTAGATGATGACTTGAAGAGTGAAACTGAAAGTATTCAAAGTGAAAATGATAAAGAAATTGAAGATGATTACAAAATGTATCTGGCATTAAGTACTCAAAATTCCCTTTCAAAATATCTTACAATTTCAAAACCAATCAAATCACATACTGTACATAGTCAATTACCACCAGCAACGGTTCATCTTTCAACGCCAGTACCTTCTCCACCATCAATACCAAGTGATTTTATGTCAGGTGGTGAAAAAATTAGAAAATCTTATCAAGTTAATCAAAGTATGCCATTTATGTATCCAAATTTAAAAGAAAGAGATGATGAATTAACTGGTGATATCCCCTTTGCAATTAAAGAAGCTGAAGAAATTTTAAGAAATTCTGTTTATAATAGTTATTCTAGTAAAAGGTTATGGAATGAAAGAAAGAAATTTATGGCTCAAGAGAGAGGATTTGTTAATGAATTAGGTCATAAACATCATCATCAACAGCATAGTCATTATAAATATACAGAAAATACAGATAAGGGAGAGAAGGGGGAGACTAAAGAAGAAGAAGAAGAAGAGATAAATGACGATGAATTTGAATACAACGCAGAAGAATTAATTAAAAAATATCCTAATAAAACAATTGAAATAAAATCAATTTGTAGAGTTGAATCAATTTATAAAGATAATTTAGAAAAATTTAATTCGGTTGTATCAATATTATTAGAAGTTATTAAATTAAATGAATTTGAAAAATTAGAAATTATTGAAAAACAATTAAATGGAGAATTAAAATTTAATAATGGATTAGATTCAAATCTGATTCAATCAATTAATAAAATATTAATTCAAAAATTAGAAGTATTAAAAATTAGAGAAATACTGCAAATGGCAAGTTTATCAATAATTAATTTATTATTAAAATGGTTTAAAATTAATTCAATAATTAAATATTATTATTTTACATCAATTATATTTGATAAACAATATTGTAATATTTTAATGGATTTTTTAACAAATAATTTCCAAAATTTAAATTTACAAACTGAAAAGGAAGAAATTGAAAAAATTTATTATCAGAATAGATTGATTAATCCAAAAATTAATTTACCAAATTTAGAATTTTTTAATAATTGTTTAAATAAAATTATTAAAGTTAATAAATATGAATTAATTAATAAATTAAAATTAAATGAATTCCCAATTATAATTCAAAATGGTATTTCAATTTTTAAAATAAATAAATATAATGAAAATTTTATAAATATTTTAATTAATTTATTTAATATTTTAAATAAAATTTTAATTAAAAATTTTACTCAAAGAATTTTAACGTTAAATGAATTAAAACCAACTGATTTTTTAAGAATTTTAATTAATAATTTTACAAATGAATCATTAAATAAACCAATTTTTAAAATTTTTAA
The DNA here is from genome assembly GCA_030581595.1 of Yamadazyma blattariae. NCBI lineage: Eukaryota > Fungi > Ascomycota > Pichiomycetes > Serinales > Debaryomycetaceae > Yamadazyma > Yamadazyma blattariae. The sequence goes on along the minus strand of JAKTTU010000006.1, from coordinate 272,437 downwards.
AAAATTAGTCCCCTATCAAGGTAGAAAGTGGAAATCAATTAATATGGATTTAATTTCAAAAATTTATTTACATTGTAATTTAAATATGAGAGATACTTGGTTAAGTGGTAAAGATTTAGAATCAGAATTTACAAATTCTTTTGATCAAGAAATTAGTTTAAGAGGTTTAATTCAATTTTATCATTTAAGAAAATATGGTAATAAAATGATTGATTTAGGTTATGAAATGAAAGATATGTTTGATTTAGAAGAATTAGATTATTTGTAACCCCATAAGCATTATCCTAACATAAGAATAATCATAACATAAGAATAATAATCATAACATAAGAATAAGAATCATAACATAAGAATAAGAATAATCATAACATAAGAATAAGAATAATCATAACATAAGAATAAGAATAATCATAACATAAGAATATAAGAATATAAGAATATAAGAATATAAGAATATAAGAATATAAGAATAAGAATATAAGAATAAGAATATAAGAATATAAGAATATAGGAATAAGTAGTTAAACAGTACTCATAGATTAATGGTCTCTCATAGTTAGTCTCATAGTTAGTCTGTCATAGTTGGCTCATAGTTAAGCTCATAGTTAAGGTGATCTAAGTAGGTCGTGTACGATTTGCCAATTCTATCCCATTTTTTGCAAGTCTCTCTATCGCACAAAAAATTTTCATTGCTGAACAAAATAAATCATAGAAAATGGTTAAATTAACTCAAATTGATGAAACAAAAGAATCTGAATTAAAAGAAGCTTACGTTAGTGAAAGTGAAAGTGACGTTGAAAGTGATATTGAAGATGATTATAATGAAGATGAAACTTTATATGAAAGAATTCTTGCATTAAAAGATATTATCCCACCAGAACAAAGAACAACTATTTCAAAATCTGTTGATTCAATTTTTGGTGGTGGTAAATGGTTAGCCTTAAGTGTTGGTAATATGTCATGGTACCTTGCTTCCAGTGTATTATTATTGGGTGTTCCATTATCATTAGCTATTCTTTCCGAAACTCAATTACAAGAAATGGAAAATCAAATGAATTTACAAGGTGGTAAAGATATATTAGTAGGTGAAGAAAAGAAAGATTAATTTAAATTTTGAAAAGAAGAACTTTTAAAGAAGAAATTAATTTTCAATGAAGAAACTAAATAAATAAATGAATTCCAATAATGGTTGTATAAAGTGTATATATCAATAAAAAAAATTTATCTAAAAAATAAGTATTACATTTGCTCAATCTCTCTTGAGCTCTCCATTCTCCTACTCCATTTCCTACTCTATTCTCCTACCCCCTCTATCTTAGGATTAAGTGTGTATTTGTGTATAGTTTATAAATCTATTCCTTTTTATGCTTTATTGATAATGCATAAATATCTAAATAAGTTGTAATTTCATAAATTATTTCATTAACAAACATTGCATGAATACCTAAAGTTGTACCAAAACCTAACCAAGCAATTGAATAAATAGTATCAAAATAATCATAATTAAAAATATTAATTAAAATAGAAGTTGAAATTAATTGTAATAATGGTATAAACATTGGGAATTGAATCATTGGGAATTTTTGAACAGTTAGATGAGCTAAAATAATTCTACCAACTGAAAATGCAATTGATAAACCAATTGATAAAGCTAATGGTAAACCAAATTGATATAAATATTCAGGATAAGTAGTTGTTAATGTTAAAATTGTTGTATAATAAGTAATAAAAGGGATTAAACCAATATGAGATTCTGAAATTTTTTCAGGTTTACTTTGTTTTTTATAATGTTTAGCAACATTATTAAAAGCTTGTAAAATATTAAAATAAAGTGAAAATAAACCTAAAATTGCAGCAGCTAATCTAACATCAATTTTTAAAATTCTATTTGTAGGAAATCCAAAATTAAAACCAAAATTTGATAAATCAATTGTTAAAAGTTCAATTGAAAAAATATTTGGACCAACAAATCCAACAATAATATAAACTCCAATAATCATTAATATACCTTCAACAGGACCAGAAAATTGTGATAAAAATAATGTATGAGTATGATATTCTTCCCAAGTTGACATATAAAAATTTGCAACTGAAGCAAATTGAGTTAATAAAAATAAATAACCATAACCAAATTGTAATACTGAACTAAAAATAATTGCAGCTAAAGTAGTATTAATTGCATCAATTGAATGATCAAATAATTCACCTAATGGACCTGATTGACCAGTATTTCTTGCATGACAACCATCACAACCATCAAAAGTTTGATACATAAACAATCCAAAAGCATAAGCAAAATAACACCATCTTGGACTTTCAGTATTTAAATAAGGATCAAAATAAAAAACCATAATTAAATTAATTATAATGAAAACTAAACCTAATAATGTAATTACATTTGGAGCCATTGAATTAGGGAAAATTCTAACAAAATAATTCCACCATTTTTTTAAAAATTGTTTGGAAATAAATGAATGATCTTCACTTTGATATTTATATAATTTCAAATTTGAAATTTTATTTTGTGGTATAAAGTAACCCATGTTGGTTTTAGATTAATTTTTCACAATCTTCGCGTTTCCCACTTGATTATTGCGATGGTTGGGAAGTTGATTCACATCGGATTTATTAAGGTACCAAAGACACCTTAAAGTGTTGATATTCTATTTGACCTCTATAGGCATACCAATGTTTATTCCTATTAACTATACATATTAATATCAACTATGCACCCCTGTGATTGTTTTGATTCAATTCAATTTGTTTGAATTCTGCTTCTAATTTTTCACCATCAATTGAACTATTTATTGGTTGATCGTACACTTTACTATGTGAGAAATCAATTATATGGAAGTAACCATTATTAAAAATTAAGTTTCTAATTGCTACATCATTATGTTTAATTCCTAACTGTGATAACTTATTAAATTGTTCTTTAATGTCCCTTGTTACTGGTTCAGTGATTTTATAATATGGTTCAGGGTTAATATATGACATTAATAAATAAAATCCAGAAAATACATAGTAACCATTTTCATCAAGAAATATAATTACTCCATAATCATAAATATCTGGAATTTTTAAATTAATTGATGACTTTTTAATAGTTTCATAACTTTCAACTTCTTTTAAGAAATATTTACTTGCCACTTGGAAACTATCAAAATGTCCCATATGTTTAAGATTATGATAATTATACTTTAAATATTGTTCTAAAACTTCAAATTCATATACTTTTAAAATCACTTTGCCATTAATTGATGGATTGGCAAATCTATTGTGCATAAAATATTTGGCAAAATTTTGATAATTTAATTTGTATACTTGAGAAAGGTATCTGTAACCTGTACGAATATGTTCAAGTTGTTTATAATCACCTTTTACAATTGTAATTTTTTTTAATTTTGGTATTGATTTAGAACCAAATTTGGAATTACGTATAATTACTTCTAATGGATATTTAAGTCTATATTGAATTATTTTTATGAAGGTATTCATTAATTCACTAGGAGTTTTCTTAAAAAATTGATCAAACAATTTGAATTGATTAGTTCTTGTTGTTTCAAAATCATAAGGTAAATTGTACATTTGAAGTAATCCATAAAATTCAATAGTTGGTTTATATTTTTTTAATTGTTGAAACTGTTGTTTCGCTTGAACAAAGTGAATTTCTTGTAATAATAATGATGTGAAAACACTTTGAATTGTTATACCACAATCATCAGCTCTAATAATTCTAAATTTAATTGGTAATTTCTTTGCCTTCTTAGTCATTTTGGTAATATCAAACTCAGCTGAAGTAGAATTAGAATTAGAATTAATACTGATTCCTTTCAAATCCAACATTAAAAGAATGGTAGTTTTAAAATCAGATATAAATCCATATGGAATTTTTGTACGGATCATATATGATACAAGTTCTTTAATATTATTATTAAAATAATCATTATCTTCCACCATTCCAAGTTCATCTATCATATTACTGAAATGACCAGATTTAAATTGAACAATTGAAATTGGATGATTTTGAAAATTTACCACTAAATGTGGTTTATAACGGATTGTTTTACCATTATCATCATATTCATATTTCAAGAATTTATCCTCCATGGTTAAACCAGGGAAACAAGCTGATAAGAATTTCAAACATGGGTCAATTATGAACTTTTCAAAACATTCATAACGAGAAACTAAATCTGGTGGGACAATCTGTATGGGGAAATAATAAAGTGGTAAAGTAAGCAGATTTATTAATGCGTTACTGAAAGAATTTAAAAAATTCTTATTATGTGAATCAATGTCTTCAAATTTATTATTTAAACAATCATCTAGTAGTTTAAATCTTTGTAAAAAAAATTCATCTTCGATAATGGTTAAATCAGGTATAATATCATTATAACGATTCATAAAAGTTGAATTACGTATTGAAAATTCCAAAATTTTGGTATTATCATATGATAGGTATGAATCAATTGGTTCTATCAGGTAACTTAATTTCAAAGGGTAATTAAAGTAAATTCTTTGAGTGTATTTCCATTCTGTGAAGGTTTGAAAAAATTTGCAGAAATCTTGTTTCTGTTTAGCACAGTCAATGGGATTTAAATTATTTAAGTTTGATGGATTAAATGTTCCATTAGTGACAATTAATGACTTTGAATGTCTTATATTGACAATTTGATCTTCAGGTTTCATGATTGATGAAAATGAAAAAGAATTTTGAATTTGAATATTTCGTATTATCTAAATAAAATTATCTGCGGCTCATTAAAAAATAAAATTTTATGCAGAGAAATATCAAAGAACTTGCTAAAAATACTGAAAAATCATAGACATTAGAGAGGAAACAATAAATTTAGAACATTGAAGGATTTCTTTGGTTGGGATATTAAGAATTGAATCAATCAAAGGTATTATTATAAATATTAGTATAAATAAACTGCGTTATATTCTACTACTTAATTGATAAAGTCATTGAAGTCATAATAATCAGTAGAGTATAACTGTCCAGAGGTTGAAGAAAACTTTAAGTAGCTTCAATATAATTCTCTATTTGTGTTCTCCAATTATTCAACCTTTTCTACACTACAAAATAGCCCAATTAATTATAAAAAAAAAATTTAAGTAAAATATCAAATTTAAGTAAATTTTAAAATGAATTCAAAATAATCATCAATATAAAAGATATTTAAAATTATATTATTAATACGAATCTTTAATTTAATTAATAAATTTAACAAAATAATCAATTATTATTTTTTTGACCAAAGAAGATAAAAAAAAAATTTTTTTTACCTTAAAATCCCATTTCCTCATACTCTCTCCCAACCCGCAAAATCAATGATTTTTTACACCATGACTTGCAAAAATCAAATTAAACTGGGAAATGAAAAAGGTGCGCTACAATTGGATGATTCTATATGATTGAAACCATTATAAACCTTATCTTCAAATACCACCGACTACCGTTCACTTTGAACTGCACCTGCTAACCGTTTTTAATTAACAACCGATTGTTGTAATCATTTATGGGATACAGCCTCACGGTTTTAATCTCTATTGGAACCATCATTCAAAATCTAATCAGTGCACAGTCACCCATTATTGTCTCACTCACCCATGCGATATATACTCTCAAAGCATAGAGAATATATACGAATTGTGTCTACATCTACACCCATGGTACTACACCCATGGTACTACACCCCATGTGTTATACAAATCTTTGATCATCACTTACACGTTGTAATTGATCAATAATAAAACGATGGTTGCAAAAAGGGAAGGAATTATCTAAATTTTTTAATGACCAGAAATACGAATATCCAGATTAGGTCATATTTTTCATATCATACGAAAAAAAAAACTTTTCAAGGAACCAATCCTTTATGTCTCAACCAATCCTAGTTCAATTACATCATGGGCTTAGGGAAAGGAGAAAAGGTATGATTAAAATCACCGATAAAATTCCAAAGTCCAACCAATTAAAATGTCTTAAACCGTGACATATAAACTACTATTAACTACTTATAGTTAAACTCAATAGTTTAGATTTTAATTTGGTATTACACATGACCCCAGTCCCCATTCTTGGCTTTGTGGTTACAAGTAGCGTCAAAACGAAAATCTTAATTCTAAAGGTGTACAGTACTGGTCTCTCTCTCTCTCTTTGTCTCTCTTTGTCTCTCACTGTTTATTTTTAAAACAATTTCGTATAATGAAAGAAAATTATAAAAGGGCTGATGTATCCCCATTTTTTTCAATTCTCATCAGACTTTTTCAAATCAATTAGAATTAGAGAGAGTTTAAGTATACAAGTTTATTAGTTTAAGTTTATATTAGTTTAAGTTTAGTTTAATCAATGATGGAAGAAGAAATTAGTAAAGATTATACTATTAATAAAGAACCAAATCATATTAAACCAGAAATGGTTGCAAAGAATTTTGCTAAAAGTTATCCAACTCCTGAACCAAATACTTATCAAAGTATTATTTCAAATTGTGGTGGTATGTTTGGATTTTATGGTACATTTTGTTGTTTATGTTCAAATCCATATAAAGAAGTTCAACAAGGTGAAGTTGGTTTAATTCAAAAATTTGGTGCATTATCAAGAACAGTTGAACCTGGTTTAACTTATGTTAATACTTGGAGTGAAAAATTATTTAAAGTTAGTATTAAAATTAATATTAGAGATATTCCTGCTCAATCATGTTTTACAAGAGATAATGTTAGTGTTATAATTACTTCAGTTGTTTATTATAATATTATTGATCCACAAAAGGCAATTTATTCAATTGCAAATATTCATGAAGCAATTGTTGAAAGAACTCAAACTACTTTAAGAGATGTAATTGGTAATAGAAATTTACAAGATGTTGTTGAAAAAAGAGAAGAAATTGCTGATTCAATTGAACAAATTATTGCTAAAACTGCTTTTGATTGGGGGGTTAATATTGAAAGTATTTTAATTAAAGATTTACAATTACCTGATAAAGTTAAATCAAGTTTAAGTATGGCAACTGAAGCAAAAAGAATTGGTGAAAGTAAAATTATTAATGCAAAAGCTGAAGTTGAAAGTGCAAAATTAATGAGAAAAGCTGCTGATATTTTAGCTTCCAAACCAGCAATGCAAATTAGATATTTAGATGCAATGCAAAATATGGCAAAATCTCCTGGTTCAAGAGTTATTTTTATGCCTTCATCTCATGAAATTGAAAAAATGGCTGGTTCAAATATCACTACTGGTAGTCAAAATGCTCATGGTAATATGGAAAATTATGATGATGAATTATCTCCAAATCCAACTTCTGGTTTTGATAATCAACAAGTTACAAATACTATTGCCATGCAAGAAGCAATGAGAGAATAGAATTATTCATCTTTAATCATCATTATCATCGATGAGATGATATTATATTGTAATTCATATGGAATAACCACTCATTTAATGTATAAAAGCTGGATAACTTTTAGAATAAACCACCAAAAAACTAACAAAAAAAAATTGGAAGATTGTAACTGTTTAATATGTGATGATAATGTATTTTAATATTAGATTGATTTTATCTTGTCTCGATCTTGTCTCTATTTACTCTCTCTATAATTATTGTCTCTGTAATTTTCTCTCGCTAACTGTATCATTACATTGTCTCTGCTTGTATTGTCTCTGGTTGTGTTGTCTCCACTTGTGTTGTCTCCACTTGTGTTGTCTCCACTTATTCTGGTAATCCCTTCCCTTATCATTCTCTTCCATTAAAACCGGTGACATCGAGATTATTGAAAACTGAGCCTATATCAAGTCGCGAACTATATTCATTAATCAAATTCATTACTCGCACAAAATCATCAATCATCATGAGTGGATTTGACTGGTTAAATCTACCTGTAAATCAATCAAATACCCCTGCTCCTCAAGTATCATTTAATGTGCTGTCTGATCCACCTACATCCACCATCAATCAATTATCAAATCAAAATTTTAATGATTCTTCATCATCAACTAAAGTCCCCCCAATTCCACCACAACCAAGATCTCAATCAATGGTTCAACAAAATTCAAATTCATTAAATTATAATCAGAATCAGAATCAAAACAATCAGAATTATAATCAGGTTCAAGGACAGGGTCAAGGACAATTTCATAATAGTTTCACAGACTCGACATTTTTTAATAATAATCCAACTGGACTGCAAGAAGTTGTCCCCAATTTTGACGATTTAAAATTAAATGAATCATTATATTCTAAACGTAGCCATCTGCAAAGCGATATTTATAATCCTGAATTAACTGAATCAGTCCCATTATCCTTAACCACCAATGATCTTACTTTACAAGAACTGAAAACTTATATTAGATGGTATACAAATATTTTATCTAGAACCAATACAAGAACAATTTCAATGAATGATATTTTTAATTTTTTTAATAATTTTAAAATACCAAAAATTGTTAAAGATCTGATCTCAAATATTTTTAAAAGTAGGAATATTCAAATTAATGTTGGTGAATTTTTTGCAATTTTACGATTGATCGCTCACGGTTTAAATGGTGCAACTATTACTAGAGGTTTAATTAAAGCATCAGCAACAATTCCTAAACCTCCTTCGATTTTATCAAAGAAACGTCAAAGTGATGATGATGACGATGATGATTATAATAATAATGGTAGTGCTTATAGCAGTAACGGGAATAGTAATAATAATAGTTTCACTGGTAATAATAATGAAAATGGTAATGGTAATAGCAGTGCTGGTACTGGTGTCATTGATTCCCCATCGAAAAGACTTGATCTTGATTCATTTACAACTTTCATGTTAACTGGTGAAAGACCAACTACAAAACGTAAAAAAAAGAATGCAAAATCAGTTAAATTTATTGATGAAGTAGTTTCTGATATTCATGAATCTATACCACCTCAACCAACAGGGGAAATAGATTATTCATTACCAATGGATCAAATACTACAATTACAAGCAGCTTCTAGGAGTCCACAACCAGATGAAGAAGAAGTACTAAAGGATATGAATGATCAATTAGGACATTTCCAAAATTTAAATTCTGTGGATTCTGTTTCCATTGGTGGTAAAAATCTTTCAGTTCATTTAAATGATTCTAATCATGGTAGTTTAAATAATAGTACTGATGAATTATTAAAACCAAATATGACTGGCCCAGCACAAATGTCACAATTTTTAAATCATTTGCAACAACATCCACCACAACAAAGTCACTCACAATCACAACAAAATCAATCGCTACAAAATCAACAATCACAACAACAATCACAAACTGAGGAATTAAAACCAAATCGTACTGGTCCTTATGATATGATTCGAATGTTTGCTCCAGATTCAGATTCTAATTCTAATTCTAACAATTCAACTCAAGTACCTAAAATTTCATTATCTGCATTTACTGATCAAATGACTGGTACTGGTCTTAATACTAATTTCAATTCTATAACGCAACAGCAGCAGCAGCAACAGCAACAGCAACAAGTACAGTCCCAAGAACCACAATCATTTTCACCATTACCTGTACCATCAATTTCACCAAGAATAATGTCAAATAGTCCTCCACCCCCACCAAGACCAAGAGCTCAATCATCACCAACTCCCGCTAATTTAAATTTACCAAATTCTATAGATGATAGATTATCACCAAGATCAGGATCTCCTAGAACATTACCTCCTCCTCCTCCACCTAGACGTAGAGGTGCCAGTTTTTCACCAAGAGAGTCTTCGTCACCAGCATTGCCTCCAAAAGTTCCTGATCCATATGCTCCTTTACAAGCAATACAATCACAATCACTGTTACAACCACAATCAACCCTGTACCCTAGAACAGCATCACCATTATCACAATCTCACGATTACCAAAATTATCAAAATTTAGATAATGGTCCCGAATCATTAAATTATACACAACCTACACCTGAACCAGTTACTAGAGCTGATAGTAGTACAACTAATATACTTGATGATCTAAAAGCATTACAAGCAGAAGTCGATAAAATTAGAGATATGACTGGTGGGTTTTAATAGATGGCCTTTTTTTTTTGCACTTTTTACTCTTGTACTCTTTCTGTCCTATTCACTTTCAACGTGTAGCTTTTTTTCGTATTTCACTCGATTATTAGAATGTTTTTCTTAATCTTGGTCTGTTACCCTACTGGTTTAATCTTCTCGTTTTCTGGTGATAATATTGTGAAAACCTCCTGCGCGAAGTTTTGTGGATTGTTTACAACGCGGTTACAATTAATCGATGATATGATTCGAAAACATTTACTTGAAGATGATACATTTATCCCACCAGCACTATCGTCATATAGCATAGCTTTACTTAATGAGAAGTCGCCTAGTTCAGCTGATAAAAGTGAACTTAGTTTAAATCGCTCAAATTCAATTAATTCAAATTCTAATACGCAGACGAATATTGAAAATATGAGTCCTAGAGATAAATTGAAATATAAATTGTCAGTTCATTTTAAAGAATATGAAAAATCAGAGTGGAGTCATTTTAGTAGTAGGAGTAATAGCATGAATAATCATAATCATAATCATAATAACAGTATAAGTCTCAGTAACAATATAAATAATAATAATAATAATAACAGTTTAATTCATAATGAAGATAACAATAATATAATACCCAAAGATGAGTCAAGTCAACAACATTCAGAGCATTTAACTTCAAATCATTCTATACATTCAAATCATTCAAATAATTCAGTTCATTCAGATCATTCTAATCATTCAAATTCAATTCATTCTAATCATTCAAATTCAATTCAATCAAATTCAAATTCAAATTCGAATAGTTCTAATCATCCTTTAGAATCAAAGTTTACAGTTAAACGATTAAGAGGTAGAAGATTTGGAAAATTATTGGGTCCTCCTCAAAGGAAAAGTATTCATGATTTAGTTAAAGAAAATATAGAAAATCAACAATCAATAACTGATTTAGACAGACCTAGATCAACAAATTCTTCGTCGGTTCCTAATTTATTTAATAATAATAATGAAATATTTAATGAAAAGGAACAAACCAAGGAAACAGAAAAGGAAAATTTATTTGATAATTTGAATATAGGTAAGGAAAAAGAATTAGAATTTAGGAAAAGAATTGATGAACAAAAAAGATTACATCAAGAAAGGAAACCATTAAATGAAATTAACTATTCAAATTCTAGTCCAAAACTTAATTCACTTAATTCTCCATTAAAATTAAATTTAAATTTAAATTCTGGTAATTTAAACAATCAATTAAATAATTATTATCCAAAGCTTTCAACTATAACACCAATAAGTGATTTTAGGAAACCAAAAATTCCAAAATTAAATTCACAATCACCAATTAGAGAATTTAAAGAAATTAATAAAGATTTAAAATCAATAAATGATCTAGATTCTAACTTACAAATTAATTCAAAAAATAATAATAGTGATATTGAATTACCACAAGCTGTGGTACAATCAATTCAACATCGTAGAGAACAGCCTGCTCATCAAAATCAACAACAACAGCCACCGCAACAATCACAGCATCAACAGCAACATTCTCAACAATCACAACCTCCATTACAACAGTCACAGTTTCAACCAAAGGAAGAAGAATATAAAAAACGTAAAATAATTGGTATTAATGGGAATCAATATGAAAAATTAGAATTATTAGGTAGAGGTGGTACATCAAAAGTTTATAAAGTTAAATTATTATCAAATAATAAATTATATGCAATTAAAAAAGTTGTATTTGATCAATTTGATGATAGTTGTATAGAAGGATTTAAAGGAGAAATTGATTTATTAATTAAATTAAAAGAAGTTGATAGAGTTGTTAAATTAATTGATTATGCAATTGGTGAAGGATCAATTTATTTAGTTATGGAATGTGGTGAAATTGATTTTGCTCATGTTTTACAAAATAGAATTAATAATTTAGATTTTAATTTTGTTAAATTTAATATTATTGAATTATTAAAGTGTGTTGAATCAGTTCATAAATTTGATGTTGTTCATAGTGATTTAAAACCTGCAAATTTTTTATTTGTTAAGGGAGTTTTAAAAATTATTGATTTTGGTATTGCCGATGTTGTTCCTGATCATACTTCAAATGTTTATCGTGAATCACAAATTGGTACACCAAATTATATGGCACCGGAAGCATTAATTGATATTAATTCAAATAAAAATAGTAGTAGTAATGCAAATAATCAAAACAATAATCAAAAGAGTACCTGGAAAGTCGGTAAACCATCAGATGTTTGGTCATGTGGATGTATCATATATCAAATGATTTATGGTAGACCGCCATATGCGGCATATTCAGGAAATCAAAGATTAATGGCAATTATAAATCCTCAAGTTAAAGTTAATTATCCATCAAAGGGACTTGGGGGTGTATTAGTACCAAAAACTGCAATCGAATTAATGATAAATTGTTTAGAAATGAATCCTAATGAAAGATGGACAATTGAACAATGTTTAAATTGTGATTTTTTAAAACCAAAGATTGTTGACGAAGCATTTATAAGAGATTTAGTTCATCTGTCAGTTAATTTTGGTTATAATAATAGAATTAATGGCACTGGATTAACAATTGAAGTTTATGATAAATTAGTTGAAACAGTTTTAAAACAAATTGATCAACTTAATTTATAAAAATAGAATATAAAATATTCTTTTTGCATTGTATAATAATAATAATAATAGGACGTTAGAAAAAAATTATCTCTTCTCTGAAGTAACTGCAAATAAGTTAGAATGGTAGAGTTTAAAGAGCTTATTCTATTGTACTTTTATTACATAAGCTATTTCGTTGTTTCTGTATAGACTTTTCAAAAATATAATAATCTATATATCACATCTTTTAACGACGAGGTCCTAATTTTTCCAATACTCTTGGACCTTGTTCTTCCCATTCTTGTTTTGAAATCCACATGTGATCTTTATCAGCCATAATATTTGCTAAAACAGCACCACCAATGAAAACCATATGTCTCCTTCTTGGAGGATCTTCAATTTTAACTTTAAATTTATCTAATCTTGAAGAATCACCATGTAAAACTTTTGTTAACCATAATTGTTTTAACTCTTTTTCTAAACGGGATGGTAATCCAGGATACATTGATGAACCACCAGATAAAACAATAGCTTTAAATAATGATGATCTAACATCAACATCAGCTGATTGAATAGTATTAAATAAAGTTTCACCAACTCCAGGTTGTTCAACATCAACTAAATGAGGTTGAAATAAACATTCAGGAGCTTCAAATCTTTCACTACCAATTTTTATAACTCTACCATCAGGTAATTCATAAGTTTCAACTAATGTAGTAGTTTCATTTGATAATTTTGTATCTAATTGTAAATCATAACTAACATAACATAATTTTTCTTTTATTTGTCTAACAGTTTCAAAATCTGCAGTTCTATTAAATGCATAACCACGACGTAATAATAAATTAATTAAATTACGAGTAACATCTCTACCAGCAACATCTAATCTTTTAGTTAAATGATTTAAAACAACAGATTCATAAACTGGAACAATATGAGTAACACCATCACCAGAATCAACAACAACCCCTGAAGATAAACCTTGAGCATATAAAGCTAAAACTGCTTGAATTGCAACATAAACTCCACCAAAATTATATTTTTCAAACATAACTTGACACATTGTTTCTCTATTTTTTAATGGATTCATTGGAGGTTCAGTTAATAAAACTTTTTTACCATTTGTATCTAATTTCATTCTTTCATAAAAAGCATAATCCCATAAATGTTCCATATCTTCCCAATTTTTAATTATACCATTTTCCATGGGATAACTAATTTGTAACATTGATCTAACTTCACTGGCTTCACTACCACACATAATATCTTTAATTTCAATATCACTTGGTAATAAACTATTTCTTTCTTCTGCACGTAAAATTGGTCTCCCTACAATTGATGGGAATGTATGGTCTGGGAAATTAGTCCCAGCCCTACCAATTTTAACAAATCCAGTACCTTGATCAAGAACTAATCAACGTTAGTATAAATATTCACAAGTAAACTGTCAATTATAACATAGACAAGATCTCAATTGTTTGAACCCAATTACTTTTTCAAAAGACTTTCCAAAAGGACTCTTCAAAAGAAGCCTGATATGGTATCACTTAGTCAATGCTATCATAAAACTTTAGTGATGAATTGATTCAATTCAACTATAATTTACATACCAATTGGTGTTTCACTCATGTTAATCTTATCTCGAACTCAATCCGACAGGTTCAAAAGGTTTGAGTGATTTGAGAAATTTTGGTGGTGCGGTGCACGACCCTTGATTTTTCACTTTAAACTCTACGTAGAGAGAGAGACACACCAGAGAGACACACCAGAGAGACACACCTTAGAGACACTATTCTCTAGTTAGAATCTTGTATTAATAGCTCATGGTTGTAACTAACCCTGTAACTAACTGATCATATATATGTACGTACGCTGATCTCATCTTATGGTATTATTCAAAGGGAGTTACAATGATGGTTGAGGAATTTTGAATGCAAATGTTAAATAGGAGGTGTGAGTTTTCACTTCAGATTCAATCTTAGTAACATCTTTCCAATTATAATTAACATCCCCTTCTCTTACTCTTTCACCTCTTCCAAAAGGATTAAACGGATTAAATGCCTTTGGTGCTTTTTCATCACTATCATTATCATTATTTCCACTATTTTTCATTTGTTTTTCTTCCTTTTGTTTTTCATTTTCATTTTCCTTTTCCTTTTCCTTTTTATCTAATTTTATTCTTTTCCTTGATTCAAGTCCATTATCACGACGAGATTGAATATCTTGTAATCTTTTAATTACATCATTTACATCTCTAACCATTTCTTTTCTTGCTTCCCAACGTTTCCCACGACATTCTACCATTTCTATATCAATCCAACCATTTTCTTGTAAAGATTCAACCGTTTTATGAACTTGTTCAATACATGGTGAAAAACAACAAATTCCAACTTTAATTGTTGGATCAATAACGTTTGGTAAATTATTAATAGCTATCCAGGGGGAAGGTAAATCTAAAAATATTGCTTCAGCATTAACTTTATTTTCATTATCAATTTGGAAATTTTTAGGTACATCAATTTCAAATCCATTTTCACATACATCTCTATGAGTTATCAAAGTATTTTTATCAATTCCATGAGCTTCAATTTCAGCTTTAGCTTCTTCAAATCTTGGTTTATGAAATTCATATGTGAAAACTCTACCATTATTACCAACAACTCTTGAAAATGAATGAGTAAAAGAACCTGATCCTGTACCAGCTTCAATTACTCTTGATCCACTACAAACATTTAATCTATGCATAATATATGATGAATCATGAGTATAAACAATTTGTGTTCTATGAGGAAGTGAAATTGTCCACATTTCTGGTGTTGGAAGTAATAAATGAATAAATCCAAACCCTTTGGCACCTGCTAATTGTTGACCATATTTTTTACCAATCATTTCATTATGAAAAAAATTACCATATCTAGTATTTAAGATTGCATCTTTAGTGACGGTGATGGGTTTTATATCATTACGACTTATGAATGCTAATATTAAATCTCCTTCTTCCACTATTTCTTTATTTTCAAAAAATGACATTTGAGTTAGATTTTGTGAGATGAGCATCAACTGTATAAGTAGTTAGTGAAACAGCCAGACCAGACGCAATACCACACTCCTTGAATTTTTATACTGCAAAAGTATTTTATTCCCATTGACGCCATGTTGATGCCATGTTGATGCCATGATGTTTGGGTTATTATTGTTATTACTAAGACAGAGAACAGAGAAATCAGGGAATCAGGATTTTGCATGTTCCAATAGTACTGGAAACGACATTGGAAACTCCATTGTTACTCTCAAATCAGATAGTTCATTTATTTATACGGTCTTATCCTATCTTAATATGTATTAACTGTTCTCTGACGTTATGTTCTCTGACATTATGTTAACTGAAGTCACGTTAACTGGTCCAGTGGACAAACATCTAATATTATCGAATTTTTATGATCACTATCAAGACGCTTTATTTGGTGAGTGGACGATTCTCAAAATTTTCAACGATGTCAGAAGATAATGTTGAAGATTTATATTTAGAATCTTATGCTTTTACCACAGCTGCGGCTATAGTTGGATCCGTAGATAGAAAGATTTTTGTATTATTAAGAGATGGTAGAAATTTATTTGGAGTTTTAAGAACATTTGATCAATTTGCAAATTTAGTATTACAAGATACAATTGAAAGAATATATTTAGGACCAGAAGGAACTCAAGATTTAACTAAACCTGAAAGATTTGGTGAAATTTATAGAGGTGTATTCATGGTTAGAGGTGAAAATGTGGTTATGATGGGAGAAGTTGATATTGATTATGAAGATGAACATTTAGAACATTTAAAACAAATACCATTTGAAATTGCTGAACCTGAATTGAAATCAATTCATAAAGAAAAGATAAAATTAGAAAAATCAAAGACTAAAGAATTATTATCTAGAGGTCTTATAAATGATTTTGCCAAATCTGATTTATATTAATGATTAATGATTGTATAGAAAGAAATTTTCAAGTTCAATATATATATTTTTTTTTTACAAATTTTACTTTTCTTGCTTAACATAATCATTCTTGTCTCTTTTCATAAACTAAAAACTAAAAACTAAAAACTAAATATTAAACCCTGAAAACTATAACTTAGAAACTTCTTGAAATCTAACCTCTTGATTTTCAAAAAATGCAGAAACAAATGGGAATAATTTTGATTCATATCTACCTAATTGACTTAAATGAGCTTCATCTGGACCATCAGCAATTCTAAGAGTTCTAGCATGAGCATACATTCTAGCTAATTCAGTATCTTGACTAACACCTTGAGCTCCAAACATTTGAATCCCCCAATCTAAAATACGAAGAATTGTTCTTGGAGTTTCAATCTTTGCCATTGCAATTTCTTTCATTGATTTTTTAGCACCAACCATATCAATTTTATGAGCTGCATTTAAAACTAATAATTTACATGATTGAATTGCAATTCTATGTTCAGCAATTGAATTAAGGAAAGATTCTCTTTGACTCATTGGTTTATTAAAAATAATTCTATTATTTGCTCTTTGAATTGTTCTTAAAAGTGCAAATTGTCCAACACCAATTAATCTCATACAATGATGAATTCTACCTGGTCCTAATCTTGATTGAATAATTTCAAACCCTCTTCCTTCAGCTGATAATAAACAATTTTCTCTATCCTCATCGGGGATTTCATAATTATTAAATTCAATTTCCATATGACCATGAGGTGCATCATCGAATCCAAAAACTGATAATGGTCTAATTAATTTTGCTTTACCTGAAGCTAAAGCTTTTTTAGCATCAACAACTAAAACACTATGATTTCTATAAACTGCCTTTTTATCATCACCAGTTTTACACATAACTAACCAAACTTTACATCTTGGATCACCAGCACCAGATGCAAACCATTTAACACCATTTAAAACATAATTACCTTTTGAATTTTTAATTGCACTAACACTAATACCTAAAGCATTTGATGATGAAGTATGTTTTTCAGTCATTAAAAATGCTGATCTAATATCACCATTTAATAATGGTTTTAACCATTTTTCTTTATGATATGGATTACCATATTTAGCAAGAATTTCCATATTACCAGTATCTGGAGCAGCAGTATTTGTTGCTTCAGGGGCACATAATGACATACCAAGATATTGAGCCATTAAACCATATTCTAAATTAGTATAAGCAGAACCTTCAGCGTAATGTTTTGATAAAAACATATTCCATAAACCTAATTCTTTTGCCTTTTTCTTTAATTTTTCAGAAATTTCAGGAGTCAGTTCCCATCTACCTTTACCTTCTTTAAGTTGCAGTAACATAATCTTATCGGCTGGTAAACAATAATCTTCAACAAATTTTTTACATTTGGCAATTGCTTCTTTACCTTGAGGAGATAATTTATCCCAAAAAATTTCAGGAATATCGTGTTTAATATCCATGTTTATATATATTCAATGTCTTGATGTCTTTTCTAATATGAAATATTTCCTTTTGGATTGATATTTGTTCTTTTATTTGCAGATGTTTAAAATCTGGTTTAAAATGTTTAAAATGTTTAAAATGTTTAAAAATTCTGATTCGGTCTGATTTCTAGTAATACAATTCAATTTTAATGTAATTTGAACCTTTATTTAAAACTCAATGGCTTTACAACTATTCTTTTCTTCAATTATCTCGTATCAAACGTAATTGAATGGTTTATGTATCAATTGGCTATATATCAATCTAAAATTCAATTGTTGGGGGTTTCTCCTTCTGATGATTTTTACATCCACGGGAGATTTTTCACTTTCTCTCTCCACATAAATCTGAAAAGGTCGGCCAATGTCTGCGACACAACCACAATGTCGCGGGATCCAACCGTATTTAGCTCCGTACACCAGAATCGTACAACACACCAGTACACCAGCACTAAAGAGTGCGCGAAATTTTGATTTTCCATGATACCAGATTTTGCCCTCAGACTTAAACCTACTGGAACCTTTATTGAATTGGGAATCAATCATTTTGAAACGGATTTTATTGCTGTTGTTGTTGTTTTTTTTTAAGGGACAGATATTAGACTAGAATAGGATTGAAGTAAGAAATGGAAATGGATTTTGGTTCGGATATTCCTCATATTCCCGATTACAAATTGTCAGAAAAGCAATTCCTTCTTGGGAATGGTGATAATGATTCAAGAAATGAAATCTTTCAACAATTAATTGAATCAATAACTAAAGATAATTTAGCACCATACTATAAATATTTAAATGAAGAATATGCAGATTTCCCCTTTGAAGAAAGTTTATATCAAAAAATGAAAAGTATTAATGATAAAGAAATTGAAGAATTAAAATCAAAAGTTAAAGAAGCTGAAGGTGAAGAAGAAACTGAACTTGATCCAGTTGTTACCAATATTAAATTAGCAGAATATTATACAAAAATTATAGATAAAAAAAATGCCACTGAAGTTTTCAAAAAAACATTAGAATTAAATCAACTGACTGGATCAAAAATTGATATTTTATTAACTTTAACTAGATTAGAATTTTTCTTTTCAAATTATCATGAAGCATCAAAATATTTAGAACAAACTAAAGTTTTAAGTGATAAAGGAGGTGATTGGGAAAGAAGAAATAGATTTAAAACTTATAATGGAATTTATTTAATGGCTACAAGAAATTTTACTGAATCATCAAAATTATTAATTGATTCATTAGCCACTTTTACTTCAAGTGAATTATGTAGTTATGAACAAATTGCACAATATTCAATTATTACAGGAGTTTTATCATTAGATAGAGTTGATTTAAAAGAAAAAATTATTGATTCTCCAGAAATTTTATCAATTTATTCATCAGCAAAAAATTTAGAACCTTTAATTAATTTAACAAATTGTTTATATACTTGTCAATATAATTATTTATTTGAATATTTATTACAAACTAATGATAATTTATTAATTACTAATAAATATTTACAACAACATGCAAATTATTTTTTAAGAGAAATGAGATGTAAAGCTTATAGTCAATTATTAGAAAGTTATAAATCTTTATCATTAAAATCAATGGCAACAAGTTTTAATATTTCTGAAGAATTTTTAGATAATGATTTATGTAAATTTATTCCAAATAAAAAATTAAATTGTACAATTGATAAAGTAAATGGTATAATTGAAACTAATAGACCAGATAATAAAAATAGTCAATATCATTTATTAATTAAACAAGGTGATAATTTATTAACTAAATTACAAAAATATGGAGCAGCTGTTAAATTAAGTGGAGCTGAAAGAGTCGCTTAAAAATGAATTGACAACGATATATATTTATATATATGTACATATATATAATTAAAAAGCAAATAAAATAAAAAAAAATGAAATATAATCAGTAGAAATTAGTAAATAATTAAAAAATATATAGTATTACTAATGCATAGCTAATTAAACCTCCTTTTACATCCTAACTACTTTTTCTCCATATTGTTATACAATAGAATTCCTTCATTAATCTCCACTTCAAAACATAATTAATCCGTTAATAGTTTCTGACTTTACCGGATTATTTAAAAGTTCCTGATGTGTGTCTGGGGAGTAGAGTGGATGATTTCCGATGTTGAACACCCAGTTTCAAATTGGATAAAAAAATTGTCAGCATTTTTGATCCTACTTGATTATGTGTTGATTTGAAGAGTTGGATTAAGTATATTTCAAGCACTGTGTTCTTGTTTGTTCTTGTTACTTTTGGATTCTCTTTTTTTTTTGCACCCAAATAAAGGCTCTGAACAGATGGGAATCGAATTATCAAAACGGGTATTATGTCCCATTTTCTTTGATATTTCTGGCCGATGTACTGAAAGTTCAACCTACTAAGTTAGTAAGCCACCACTCTTTTTAAAAAAATCATTACCTGTGGGAAAAGAGCCTCCTCAAACAGTCTTCCATTGGAAATCTCGCAATATTATAGATGGATTATTCTACATCTACTAAAACTACATAAAATCTTAATTAATGAAATTGACCTTAGTTAAAATGAGATTTAAACAATAATAAGATCTACAATTTTCATTTCTAAAGTCCATAAACCATAATAGAACTTTTAAAAGTAGATGAAACTCTGACTCATTGGTTTTGTAACCATACAAAGCCTTTCTTATATCTCTTTTTGGTTTTACCTCCGTGAAATCAGAATTGCTGAAGGAAAAATAGACAGAATTAAACAATATAGTAAGTGGAAGAAATTCATAATATCTATCGTTTTGCAAAAAACTTTTCCACGTCCCGTTTTGTCTGTTTTTGACTATTGCCAACTTGAGCCTAATGCTTCCTGGTCCGGATTATCGACATGCGGAAATGGGTTAATGTGCAGTAGCAACTGATATTTTTTCTAGTTCTTTTTTTCGTTTTGTTCCCCAGAAGAGAAATACTTCAGGAAATGATTAAGTCTTCCCGTCTTACAAATATTACTGCAAGTCTTAGAGTCATTGGTACCATTGGTACCATTCCAGTACATACATATTTTTTAGGGGACCTGAAAATCTAATTTAGTGCTGCTTTTTGACGTTTCTCCAGTTTTTTCCTGGGGAAATTTGTTCTGGGGAAATTTGTTCCAGTGCAAAAAAGTTTATATACATTTCAAAGTCCTTTGTGGTCCTTTGTGTTTTCTTTCATTATTAATAGGGGTAAAAGTGATGGAGTTATTAAACTTAAAGTGTTAAAACTCAACAAATTCATAACAAATCTCTCCACATTAATTTAACTATAAATGTAATGTAACATAGTTTATCCGTTTGTGATTTCTCCTAAAACTTTAATCCGATTATTTTAAGTACGAAACTTTACTGAAAAAAACAGACAAAAAGACCAAAAAGACAAATTACCATTTGTTAAATCCCCCAATGGTAATTCATGGTGATTCCATTAACAATACAATTAAACCTAAAAGTGAAAAAAAAGTTAAAAAAAAATTTTGTGGAGTACTGAATCCGTTGTAACCAAAGGTGAAACAAATGACAATTTCCTCAGTGCATCTACACTTTTGTCTTTCTGTCCCCGGAATTTTAGCAAAACGTAAGACAGAGCAACCAATCCTTGTACTTTGACGATATTTTTAACATGACAGTGTACTATAACTATGGAGAATTACCTTTTATTGCCGGAGTTATGTACCTAATTTATAGTTTTTATAGTTTCATTAGATGTTGTGTAGGAAAACAAAACAAAGTTTTTAGTAATAATACAATAGAATTCGGTAAATAGCGTGGATTTTTAAGTAAAAATAGTATTTGGGAATTTTTTGTCAGTTGATGATTTTGGGGTATAAATTGTTTATAATATCCTATTGAAACTTTTAGTCTTTCCATTTTTTTGGTTTTGGTAACTTCGTTTGTTTTCCTTCAAATTATTGTGATTTTTCACTTTTTTAAAGTCACAAGATGAAAGTGTTTGCATTTATTTTAGCTGCGAAATCTTTAGCGCAACCAGTGGTTGAAACTTATGTTTATTCAAGTTTCACTTATGATCCAAATCCTGCTCCAACTTATGCTGTGGGTGTAGCTCCAAACGCTACAGTAACTGCTTATGCTGCTGCTCCGAGTCAATTAACTAGTTTATATTCATCAGTTCCCACTACTACTTATGGTTCTTGGAATCCAAATATGACAAATACTTTCACTGATTCT
The DNA here is from genome assembly GCA_030581595.1 of Yamadazyma blattariae. Taxonomy (NCBI): domain Eukaryota; kingdom Fungi; phylum Ascomycota; class Pichiomycetes; order Serinales; family Debaryomycetaceae; genus Yamadazyma; species Yamadazyma blattariae. The sequence continues at coordinate 250,144 of JAKTTU010000006.1, read as the reverse complement.
GAAGATCCTTATGGTCAATCTGCATGGTTTGAAATTTGGGACGATGCTGATATTAAAAATTATAATAATTATACTTCAATTTATTCAACTACTGTTGAACCAACTGCGGTACCAACTGAACTGCTTGTTTTACCACCTCCAGATTCTTTTAATTATGATGATTCTTTAAAATTTCCAAAAGATTTTATGTTTGGTGTTGCTGGTAGTGCTGCTCAAATTGAAGGTTTTATAAGTGGTGGTGGTAGAACCCCTTCAATTTTAGAAAAATTATTACCTGATTATAAACCACAAGATTATGTTACTAATGAAAATTATTTCTTATATAAACAAGATATTGCTAGAATTGCCGCAATGGGTGCTGAATATTATTCATTTACCATCCCATGGTCAAGAATTTTACCATTTGCTGTTCCTGGTTCCCCAATTAACAAAGAAGGTATTGATCATTATGATGATGTTATTAATACTTGTCTTCAATATGGTATTAAACCAATTGTTACTTTAACTCATTTTGATTCACCACTTCTTTTTACTGGTGGTAGAAATATTAGTGATACAAAATGGCCATTAGGTAATAATGCTGGTTATGATAATGACACTTTTGTTGATGCGTTTGTTAATTATGGTAAAATTGTTTTAACTCATTACGCTGATAGAGTTCCAGTTTTTATCGGGTTTAATGAACCTTACTTATACTCTGGTACTCCATTGGGTGTTAAACATGTTGTTCAAGCTACTGCTCAATTACATAAATTTTATCATGAAGAAATTAAAGGCTGTGGAAAATTTGGTATTAAATATAACGATAATTTTGGTGTTCCAGCAGATCCATCAAATCCTGATCATGTTGCAGCTGCTACTAGATTCCAAGAATTTCAATTAGGATCCCTCGCTAATGCTTTATTCTTAGGTGAAGATTACCCTCAATCTTGGAAAGATACTTTTGATAATGATACCAGTTACCAATTCACTGCAGATGAATTAAAAGCAGCTTCATTTGGAAGTGATTTCTTAGGTATTGATCCATACACTTACACCATTGTTAGTCCACCCGAGGGTGGTATTGAAGCTTGTCAGGCTAATATAACTCATCCATTATGGCCAATGTGTGTTAATCAAAGTCTTACCAGAGAAGATGGTTGGAAAATTGGTTACCGTTCTCAATCTTATGTTTATATCACCCCAATTCAATTACGTGAATTTTTAAATTATCTTTGGAACACTTTCAAAACTCCAGTTATGGTTACTGAATTCGGTTTCCCAGAATGGAGAGAAGGTGAAAAGGAATTAGGTGATCAAGTATTTGATTTAGGTAGATCTGTTTATTACAGATCTTTCATGGAAGCTATTGTTCAAGCTATCAATATTGATAAAGTTAAAGTTCTTGGTGCACTTGCATGGTCATTTGCTGATAATTGGGAATTTGGTGATTATTCACAACAGTTTGGTCTTCAAGTAGTCAATAGAACAACTCAAGAAAGATATTATAAAAAGAGTTTCTTTGATATTGTTAAATATTATCAAGATAGAAAACAAGGCTAGAAATTGTTGTACAAATAGTTTTATTAAAAGTTTCAATCGTCTTTCGTAATATAATATAATATACATATTGATATTTTCATTTTCATTTTCATTTTTTATCTTTCACTTCTCTACACAAATCCACTGGCTGCGAAAAAGATGTCTGAACTCTGTTTCTTACACTTAGTTCCCCTTGTCTATTTCACATTTACATGCTCTTACTTCAATTCATTACTTTATTTCGGAAATTGATATTCAGGAGTTTAAAAAAGGTAAAAACTTGGGGGGAAGCAAAAGAGGGTGATGGAACTAATATGTTCCGTTGTAGTCAATTGGGACATACATAATATTTTAATAGAATTTCTATCAAAATAAACAATTTGCAAGCGTTATTTTTGCATTCTTTTTTTAAAGATTACTAAGTCTCTTGGTGGTATATTAACTCTAATGAAAAAAATTTCTTCTATTTTTACTTTATTCTTTGTAGTTTGTACCTTGCTCTTTGACAATTTTGTAATCTTGCCGCAGATATGACATTCTGTCATTAAAATTCCTCTTTTATTCATTTTCCCACTTTCAATATATCTCCGCATAATTGTGAACCACCTACAGGATGACAATCAATTAATCCGTAGTATATACTAAAATTCAACCGGACTCTTCTATATGGTCCCGAATCCGAAGTTCCCTCTATTTGTTGAGCACAATAAGATAGATTTGTGGAGTTATCACATTATTGAGATTAAACCCAGAGCCTTAAACCTAAGATACTAATATGGTCAAAGCCGAACAATCAGTTGAATATTTAACTTATATCACCTTTAAAATTATAGGGGGAATCATATGGTTGTAGCTCTACATACCATATTTGAACATTATTTTTTTTACCTTTTTCACTTTTTTGCACGGCTCCCCATATTGTTTGGTAACTTATTTCATTTATATTTTTTTTTTGCTAAAGAATGTTACTTAGTCAACTTTTTATTATAAATTACTCTATAATTTCCCCAGATTTTGATTTTTAAAAAAAAATATTTTCTAAATAAAATGAAATTGGTTGCATTCTTTTTGGCTGCAAAATCTTTAGCTCAGCCAGTGGTTGAGACTTATGTTTATTCAAGTTTCACTTACGCTCCAAATGCTGAGCCTACTTATGCAGTAGGTGTAGCTCCTAATGCCTCCGTAACTACTTATGCTCCACCATATGAACGATTGTCAACTTTATATCAATCAGTTCCGACTACTACTTATGGTTCATATAATCCAAATATGACAAATACTTATACTGATTCAGAGGATCCATATGGTCAATCTGCATGGTTTGAAATTTGGGAAAATGTAGGAATGAAGAATTTTTCCGCTTATACTTCAATTTACTCAACTACAGTTCAGCCTACTCCGGTACCAACTGAACTGCTTGTTTTACCGCCACCTGATGCCTTTAAATTTGATGATTCATTAAAATTCCCAAGTGATTTTATTTTTGGTGTCGCTGGTAGTGCTATTCAAATTGAAGGTTTTAGTAGTGGTGGTGGAAGAACTCCATCACTTCAAGAAGAAGTAATCCCTCAAGCTCCAACTCAACCTTATGTTACTAATGAAAATTATTTCTTATATAAGCAAGATATTGCAAGATTAGCTGCTATGGGTGTTGAACATTATTCATTTACTGTTTCATGGACTAGAATTTTGCCATTCGCTTTACCAGGTACTCCAATTAACCAAGAAGGACTCGATCATTATGATGATGTTATTAATACTTGTCTTCAATATGGTATCAAACCAATTGTTACATTAACTCATTTTGATTCACCACTTCTTTTTACTGGTGGAAGAAATATTTCTGATCTTTCTGGTGGTTTATACTATAATGGTGGTTATGATAATGATACTTTTGTTGATGCTTTCGTTAATTATGGTAAAATTGTTATGACACATTATGCAGATAGAGTTCCAATCTTTATTGGATTTAATGAACCTTATATTTATGCTGGTAATGCGTTAGGTATTAAACATGTTGTTCAAGCTACCGCTCAATTACATAAATTCTACCATGAAGAAATTAAAGGTTGTGGGAAATTTGGTATAAAACTTAGTGATAATTTTGGTCTTCCAGAAGATACTTCAAATGCTGAAGACGCTACAGCTGCCACTAGAACTCAAGAATTCCAAATTGGTGCTATTGGAAATCCTTTATTTTTAGGACAAGATTATCCCCAATCATGGAGAGATACTTTTTCTATGACAAATGACACTAGATTTTTATTCACTCCAGAAGAATTAGAGGAAGTGGGATTTGGAAGTGATTTCTTGGGTATTGATCCTTATACTTACAGTGTAATTTCTGCTCCTCCTGGTGGTGTTGAAGCTTGTCAAGCTAATAACTCTAATCCATTATGGCCATCATGTGCTGTTTCAACACTGACTAGAGAAGATGGTTGGAAAATTGGTTATCGTTCACAATCTTATGTTTATATCACCCCAATTCAATTACGTGAATTTTTAAATTATCTTTGGAACACTTTCAAAACTCCAGTTATGGTTACTGAATTCGGTTTCCCAGAATGGAGAGAAGGTGAAAAGGAATTAGGTGATCAAGTATTTGATTTAGGTAGATCTGTTTATTACAGATCTTTCATGGAAGCTATTGTTCAAGCTATCAATATTGATAAAGTTAAAGTTCTTGGTGCACTTGCATGGTCCTTCTCAGATAATTGGGAATTTGGTGATTATTCACAACAATTTGGTCTTCAAGTAGTTAATAGAACTACCCAAGAAAGATATTACAAGAAGAGTTTCTTTGATTTTGTTAAATATGTTCAAGACAGGAGATAGTTACAATGAAAAGTTAATTATATTTCCGTTTACTCTTCATCTACTAATCCGGAAAAATAGTAATAAATCCCGTTAGCTGCGAAAAGCATTAAATCAGTACTATTAATTCTTAATTGTATTTTTCTTGTAAATTACAATCTCTTTCATAGTATAGTTTACCACTTAACTATTGTTTTGGTTCATCTTTCTATTTAACTATCATTGATTACATAGGACATAAGGTTTTAGAAGGAGAATTATTGTTGCAAATAGGAGAAATCCGATGTCGCTTGCCTTTTTGGGGGTTAATTAAGAAACGTTTTGCAGATTGAGGTTCCATTTTTGTCAAATTTGCAATAATTTGCATTAAAGTTGAAAACGTTTAATCCTAAACAATGTACAATAGATTGATTCCTCTAAACCCGAGATAATTGACTAATTGACTAATTGACATAACCCCTTTGAAAAGGGGGGTTATAAAAACGATACAAATATCGACTCTTTTCTTTTTTTTTTTTCAAACAATTCAAGTTGAAATGATTTTAGTTTTAGTATTAATGGCTGCGAAAATTGCTGCTCAACCAGTTAGTGGTAGTGAATATTCACCATTCACTAGTTTTACATTTGATTCATTTCCTCCAAATCCTACTTATGCATCTCCTGCTGAAACAAATACTCCAATTGTCACTTATGCCCCAAATTATGAAGATATTTCAACTTTAGCTGGAAATCATACCACCACTACTTATGGTAGTTGGAAACCAAATGTTACAAATTCATTCACTGATAGTGAAAATCCATATGGTCAATCAGCATGGATTCAAATGTGGTCTGATTTCAACCCTCCTGATTTTACTTATGTTCCTAAATTTACTACCACCGTTGAACCAACACCAGTTCCATCTCAAGATCTTATCTTACCACCTGAAGAACCATTTACTTTTAGAGATGATTTAAAATTCCCACCAGATTTTATCTTAGCTGTTGGAAGTTCAGCTGGTCAAGTTGAAGGTGCTGTGGCTATGGAAGGTAGAGGTCCAACCATGCTTGAGGAATTTATTCCTGAAGGCCCTTTACCAAAAGATTACACTACTAACGAAGAATATTTCTCATATAAACAAGTCATCACAAGATTAGCTGCTATGGGATTGGACCATTATGCTTTCACTATTCCTTGGTCAAGAATTTTACCATTTGGTATACCAGGTAGTCCAGTTAATCAAGAAGGTATTGATCATTATAATGATGTTATCAATACTTGTCTTGAACATGGTATTAAACCAATTATCACATTAACTCATTTTGATACCCCTGCTACATTTCTTTCAAATCCTAGTAAATGTCTGTTAGAATATGGTGGTGGTTATGATAACACTACTTTTGTCGAAGCTTTTGTTAATTATGGTAAAATTGTTTTAACTCATTATTCCGATAGAGTTCCAATTTGGGTTGGATTTAATGAACCATATCATTTTGCATGTACACCATTGGGGATTAAACATGTTGTTCAAGCCACTGCACAATTACATAAATTTTATCATGAAGAAATAAAGGGAACTGGTAAATTTGGTATTAAACTTAATGATTATTTTGGTATGCCAAGTAATACTTCAGATCCAGAAATTTTGAAAGCTGTTGAAAGATATAATAATTTCCAGTTAGGATCATTTAGTAATCCATTGTTTTTAGGAAAAGATTATCCTCAAGAATTTAAAGATACTTTTACTAATGATACCTCATATCAATTTAGTCCTGAAGAATTAGAAGAAGTTTCATTCGGTTGTGATTTCTTTGGTATCAACCCATATTCATTTAGTTTCATTGATGCTCCTCCATCGGGTGTTGAAAATTGTCAAAATAATCAATCAAATCCATTATGGCCACTTTGTGCCTCACAAAATCAAACCAGACCCGATGGTTGGAAAATTGGTTATGTATCAAGTGCTAGAGTTTATCTTACACCAAATGAAATTAGAACTTACATGAAATACATTTGGAATACTTGGAAAGCACCTATCTATTGGGGTGAATTCGGATTCCCTGAATGGAAAGAATCACTTAAAACTTTAGCTGATCAACAATTCGATATGGTTAGATCAATTTACTATAGATCTTATTTACAAGCTGCTTTAGAATCTATTCATTTTGATAATGTTAACATCATAGGGGTATCAGCTTGGTCATCTGCTGATGATTGGGAATTAGGTGAATATACTGACCAATATGGTGTTCAAACACTTAATAGAACTACCATGGAATATAATTATAAGAAAAGTTTCTTTGATTTAATTAAATATTACAAAGATAGAAAATAGTTTATTCTATTTCACTTCTTTGTCTTCGATTCGTTAGTTGTTTTTTTATAGAATTAAAAATTAAATAAAAGTTTATGAAATTTTCAAAAATATTCTTCTCTGCTCCATTACTGTTAATAATATATATAATATATAAATGGTTGCAAAAAAAAATAATGAAGGAAGCGAGGTTCGAACTCGCGCGGAGAATCCTCCAACAGATCTTAAGTCTGCCGCCTTAGACCACTCGGCCATCCCTCCAATTGTTGAAACCAAAAAATAGACCATAGACTACATCGCAGCCTCAAATTCAAATCACGTGATCTGAAATATATTTTACTTTATAAATCATCGTAAATTTATAAAATTTAATTATTTTTAAATTATTATGATTTAATTCATATATATTTAGCTAGTTATGAACTTTTCTTCCATTTTACTAAGGCAAAAATATTATTAATTGAAATATAACAATAATTGACTTCTGATTAACCACTCTACTATGTTTTATACCTTGTACTTGAAAGAAAATAACTCAGTTTCTTAGAATACATGTTAGTCCATAAATACACATCAATGGAGGTATTTATTTACTTGTTTCCTCTATGTAAAACATAGATAAACCAACTATTTTCAAAATATCTACATCTTCAACGATCACGTGATTGTCTCATTAAAATTGTAAATATTTTTTAGGCTTGTTGCCAACAAAAGGACCCTCAATTAGAAGAATAGACTTAACCTTAGGTTTATCAGTAAGTATCATCAATTGATTCAAAAATTTTAAATGTCAGAAAAAGTTTTAAAGACAAGAGAAGAAATAATAGACGAATTCAGAAATGAAAATATCGAATTACTTGCCATGACAATTGAAGTGGAAGGATATGATGAAAAATTAGAATATTCACAAGATATGGAAGATATGCCACAAGGATTATCATTTGAATTACCAGAATTCTCCAAATATTATTTGATCATTAGATATAAGATTCCAAAGGATACGAAAGAATTGGTTTATCATCAACAAGTTAAAAAGGGAGGATTTGTATTTAAACAAAGAAAAGAATTAATGACTGAATTAGCTAAAGCTAATAATGATGAAACTCCTTATCACATTTGCAAATTACCAATAGACAATATACCTGGAGGTTCAATTATTAGAGGTACTTTTGATTGTGTTTCGAATTTTTATTCAGAAGATGAATTGATTTTTTCCACTCAATGGCGTCTTAAAATTACTAATAAAGACACTAAACCGGCAATGGGTGAAGTTTAGAACTAAATACTTATTTTGCCAATTCCTATTTTGCCAATTCCTATTTTGCCAATATTTATTAGGTTTGCAAACACTTTAAAGTTAAGGTTAATGGGGTAATGTTGGTACTGTCTTAAAACCCCATTAAAACTTGCTCTGAGGGGCACTACCAATTTTGGGTGCAAATAAAAAGACCGGGAGATCTTTTTGATAACATGAATGTATAATCACTACAATCACACACTATCGTCACTATAGTCTCTATAGTCACTATATACTATAGTCTCTATATACTGACGTCTCTATACTATAATCTCTATATTGTCATGCTCTATTACAGTCCTTTGTAAGGTTACTTAATAAAAGTGGTGGAAAATTCAGTGATGAATGTTATCTCTCACACTACTCGTATGACTTATGACCATATGCGATTGTGGAAAGGAGAAATTTTGAGATAATACAATTATGAGTTCACCCAAAAGACGTATGGAAAAAGATGTTATGGATTTAATGATGAGTGATCATGATGTTCAACTTATTAATGATTCCCTTCAAGAAATGGTTGTTATTTTTAAAGGTCCTAAAGAAACTCCTTATGAAGGAGGAATTTGGAAAGTTAGAGTTGAATTACCTGATCAATATCCAATTAAATCTCCATCTATTGGATTTATGAATAAAATTTATCATCCAAATATTGATGAAAGTGCTGGTTCAGTTTGTCTTGATGTTATAAATCAAACTTGGTCTCCTATGTTTGGATTATTAAATGTTTTTGAAAATTTTTTACCTCATTTATTAAGATATGCAAATCCAAGTGATCCTTTAAATACTGAAGCTTCAAATTTAATGTCAAAAGATGAAAAATTATATAATGATAAAGTTAAAGAATATGTTAGAAAGTTTGCTCAAAATATTTCAATTGATAATGATGATGATGAAGATGAAGGTAATAATAATGATGAAGATGATGAATTAAGTGATGTGGGAAGTTTATCTAGTGATGATGATGATGATGAAATTGCTGGTGATATGGATATTTAGTACATGTCACTAATTAATTATACCCACCCATTTACCACATTGTCATTTAGTTTCGGTGTGGTTTAGTTTAATATTGGCTCCTTAATTATGGAATTTAGTCTTTTCTGTTCAATAAGGGTTATATGGTTTTTGTTTGGAATTTGGCGGTCATAAAGGTAAAAGGTTATTTTTTTTTTACCTGTAGCATATTGTTTAAGATTAATATATATATTAGAGTAAACGGAGGCTCTGTGTATCTGTGAAAATAATAAAATAATAAAATATTATGATATTTTGCGGCTAATTTTAAGTTGTTCGAAATAGAAGCTCAAAGAACTTTGGGTTTGAGTCAGAGTCTAAGAGGTAAAGAAAAAGTAATATCTAAATAAAAACATATATTAAAAAATCAAACATTCAAAGCGTAGAAGGACCAATAATTAAGTCTCTTAGAAATGGTTTCTCTAATTTCTTCAGGTAATCAAAGTATCTACAATTTACCAATTTAGAAGTTGCAACTCCTAAAATATTATTATCTCTAGAAGATTTAGAAACAAGATTTCTATTTTTCCTAATAACTTTTTTCAATTTACGTCTAGCAACAATTTCTGCCTTCGTTGGCTTTTTTGGAATGGTTATAGTTAGAATTGAATTCTCATCTAGGATGTCAACACCCCATCGGATATTATTAGCATCAATTTCATTAAAGTTATAACTGATTTCCATTTCAATTCCTTTTTTACCAGTGAATACTAATTTAATTTCATTAGAAATTGGTTTAGTTAATTTAATTTCTAAATCTTTAAAACCAAAATCAATTTGATTCACTTTAATAAGTTCTACATTGAAAGAAACTTCAGTTTCATAAACTTTATAAATATTTTGGCGATATAGTCGATACATTGGTTGTTTTGAAGAACTTTCGTTACAGGAAATAACTTGTTTTTGAAATAATTCATTCATCTTATTCATTGGCATTTTTGTGTTACTTACTATTATTCGTTTGTTTTTGTTTTACCTCTTTCAAATATTTCCTTCTAGTTAATTTGCTAAATGAAGAATACTATTCAGAAATAAAGGTGTTGAAAATACTAAGTTACTAATTCATAGTTAAGGTATATTAAGAGGTATTTATATACTCGTAACTGACGTAAGCTTTTAATTGTTGCAAAATTCTGTGGAACCTTTTAGAATGCGGTGTTTGCACTGATAAGAGTTGGAGATTTTTAGAATAATCTTTAATGTTCCAAAACCATTAGTCATAAAAAAATTTCTTAGATAATCTCTTAAGACTTTAGTCTTAATATAGATTGATTAAACCTAGTTATCACTTACAGATTAAGTTGCATATGATACCCGTGTTTTTCAGGTAATTCGGTTGATTCTTATTTTTTTAGAAAGCCCTTATCGTGGGTGTACTGGTGTGGGCATTTTGTCTAATTAAATTTCCACCCAAAATATCTTAAAATGAAGAATGTACCATACATAATGCAGTTTATGAACACTATTTACACTTATTGGAGCCCAAATTGACTTCACTGTTCTTTCTTATGGATCTCATCACCAATTCAGACAAGCAGCTGCAAAAATAAAATCTCAAATTGCTGCTAATTTTTTGCGGGTCTCATATTCCTATTGAAAAATTGAAAAATTATAATGAAAGTAACCAATTTACAATTCATAAGATCCTTAAGTGATTCTCCTGTAATAAACACATTAAAGAATCCTAAATTGTTTCAAACTCAAGGTTATATCAATGGTCAATGGGTTAATAGTAATTCGGGTAAAACCTTTGAAGTTACAAATCCATCAAATTTCCCCAGACCTGAAAGTTTCCTTGGTAATGTTCAATCATTAAGTCTTGATCAATTCGACGCTGCTATTCAAGATTCTCATACTGCATTCCAATCTTTTAAAAAAACTACAGGTGAATATAGATCAGACTTATTAAGAAATTTATATACTTTAATGATGAAAAATCAAGAAGATTTAGCAAAATTAATTGTACTTGAAAATGGTAAACCTTTTGCTGATGCAATGGGGGAAGTTAAATATGCTGCTTCATTTTTTAAATGGTTTGCTGATGTAGCTACCACTGCCACTGGTGAAATTATTAATTCTAGTGCTAGTAATAAAAGAATCTTATCTATAAGGCAACCAATTGGAGTTTGTGGTATTATGACTCCATGGAATTTCCCTGCTGCTATGATAACTAGAAAAGTTGGTGCTTATATTGCTGCTGGTTGTACAGGTGTTATTAAACCAGCTGGTGAAACTCCGTTTACCGCATTAGCATTATGTCAACTTCAAGAAGAAGCAGGATTCCCACAAGGAGTTATAAATTGCTTACCAACTGATAATCAAAGTACTCCTGATGCTGGTAAATTACTTTGTGAAAACCCATTAGTTAAAAAAATCTCGTTTACTGGTTCAACTAAAGTTGGTAAATTATTGATGAATCAATCTTCATCAACTTTAAAAAAGCTTTCATTTGAATTAGGTGGTAATGCACCATTTATAGTTTTTGAAGATGCTGATATTGATGCTGCTGTAACTGGTGCCATTCAATCAAAATTTAGAAGTAGTGGTCAAACTTGCGTTTGTGCAAATAGACTTTTAATTCAAGAATCAATTTATGATGAATTTGCTGAAAAATTTACTGCTGCATTAGAGAAAACAGTTAAATTAGGTGATGGTTTAAAAGAAGGTGTGACTCATGGTCCAGTTATTCATGATAGATCAATGAGTAAAGTTAGAAGCCATATTGATGATGCTGTAAATAAAGGTGCTAAAGTTATTTATGGTGGTAATCCACGTCCTGATCTTGGAGTTAATTATCATGAATTAACTGTATTATCAGATGTTACTAATGATATGATGATTACCCAAGAAGAAACTTTTGGACCTGTTTGTCCATTAATTAAATTTAAAACTGAAGAAGAAGCACTTAAAATTGCTAATGATACTGAAGTTGGTTTAGCTGGATATTTCTATTCTAAAGATATTAGTAGAGTTTTTAGAGTTGCTGAAGAACTTGAAGTTGGTATGATGGCTGTTAATTCTGGTCTTCTTTCGGAAGCTGCTCTTCCATTTGGTGGTATAAAAGAATCAGGTTTTGGAAGAGAAGGTTCAATATATGGTGTTGAAGATTATACAATCATTAAATCGATGGTTCTTGCAGTTTAAACAAATATATATATATATACAAGATATTAAAGGGATATCTAAATATTTAGTTTATTATTACTATACAATTCCTAAGAAATAAAATATACAATATTATTTTTTATTATTATTTTCCTCCGATCTCTAATGCATCATCATATCTGGTGTATCAGTGATCCCTGATGGGTCAGTAGCAGCAATAAAATTTGTACTGTTACCAAAATCTTCATATAATGAACCTGAAGTGGATACATTAGTAGGTGCTGGCATATAAGGAGTTTCATCTAAATTTGCTACATCCAGTATTTGACTGACTGAATGATTAAGATTTAATCTACCATAAGAATATTTATTTGGATTAATTGAAAGACTGGTTTCTCTTTCAGAGTTATATTTATCAGTAATAGAATTACCAAATTCAGTTAAACTTTGTTTAGAATTCATTAATTCATTTAATTTATTATTATTATTTGAAATTTCATCACTTTCTTGATTAATTTTATCAAAGGTTGAACTTTTTTCCTTTAAATCTTTCAAATCTTTCTTTAATTCCTCTATGATTTTATCACCTTCTAATTTCTTTTCAGTAATGATACTTGGTTTGAATTTACCTTCACCAACTAATACTTCTTTCATTAATTCAAGATTTTCACCATATTTTGTATATCCAATAGATTTAAAAGTTAAATCTCTTAATCCACCTTCTTCAGAAATTCCAACTTGCATGGAAGAATAAGGGTTGTGAAACTTTTCATTTGGTTGGGTGAACGTCGTTTGTGGAGTAGCTTCGACTTTATGAGATTCTTTAAACTTTTCACTGAAGGTTGACATTATTGATTAGTACTTCTTTTGTGATATTTTTTTTTCCTCTTGGACGCGAAGTTGAGATTTTTCATTGAGACTAAAGGCTGACAGAGAATGAGAGATTCAGAAGTGGCTGCAAAAAATATGTATAAAAGCAGATTACTTTTCTATTCTAACATAAATTACAATAAGTGTCATAAAAGTATAAAATACAAAACTGTTTTGATATGAACTAGGGGGGTAGGGGGTGTAATCATTTTTCTCGTACACATATTTAACATAAACCATATTCACATTATTCATTTACTTGCATCCATCAAGGATTCTTCAATACCATCTATAAGATGGTCAATTTCATCTATTTGTAAACCACAACTAGAACTAATTAATTTTCTATATTTGTACATTTTTTCATCAATCCCGTAATTTTTAATCATATTAGTTAAATTTGATAATAATTTTGATCTTTCAATTTGTAACGTAGTTAATTCTAATGCTAAAATCCATTGATCAGATTCTTTTAATTGATCTTCTGATTCTTTTTTAGATTCATTATCTTCAACTAAATTAGCTAATTCATAAGCTTGAGATTTTTCTAATAAATTAATTAAATCAGATTCTTTGGAATCAACAAATATTGTTTGATTTTCAATAAATTCATTTAAATAATTTTTTGCTTCTTCTAATGAATTAAATGAATCAATACCTAATTTAGATAATTCTAAAATTAATTTATTTGTTAATTTTTCATTAATTATTTCATTATCATTTAATGTTTGTTTAATTGATTTAATTTCTTTAATTATATTTGAAATTTCAATTTGATAATTATCAGTTAATGAATTGATTAAATTATTTATAATCAATTTAAAATCTTTTGTTGGTAATTTAAATTTATCTTCAATTTCTTCCGATTCAATTAATTTACCTTCATTATCTAATTTTGGTAATGTTAATTGATAACTTTCAAATTGATTTTGTTCTTTTATAGTTGTTGGTTTTTTAAGGAAAACATCATTTTCATCTTCATCTCCTATTTCTACTTCACTATTTAATGAATCATCATTATTAATATTATTATTACTATTATTATTATCGCCAATCTCAACACTTTGATCTTTCTTAGATCTAATCATATCTTCACTTACTGGAGTGCTTTCGGCAGTTCGTTCTGATATCACAGCTAATGGTTGTGAATTACTTGAAATCAGTAATGTTGATTTATGACCTTGAATTGGTGTTGACATTGATTCAAATGATTTCATAGAATCAAGGAAAATATTTTCTTTATTATCATCATTAACCATAGTACTTTTCAATAATTCATTAATTTGATCCTTATTAACTCTAGCATTATCACGATCATCGTCATCTTCTTGAACGGTGGTTCTTTGAGTATCGGGAGTCTCTTGTGAATGGAAATTTGGTTGAGTTGGAGTCTCCAAGTGTTTTGAAGGTGGTTGTTGAGAGCTTGATTGCAGAACTGGGGCACTGCTGGTTGATAAATGTTGTTGTTGTTGACGTTGTTGCTGTTGCTGTTGCTGTTGCTGTTGTTGCTGCTGTTGTTGATGTTGCTGTTGTTGCTGTTGTTGCTGTTGTTGATGTTGCTGTTGCTGTTGCTGTTGCTGTTGACTATTTTGGTCTTGCAGAGATTCTGGTTCATCTGAATCTTTTAATAAATTATCTCTCATTATTAAATACTTAGCAGTTTCTTGGCTTAAATTAAGTAAATCGTCTCTTGCATTATAACTTACTAAATATTTTACTAATCTTGGACAACTTGATTTAGCAGCTAAATGAAGACAAGTGTCACCATTAACATCTTGATGATCAATAACATTTTTAACTAAATTAATTGATTTATCACTTGAATTTTGATTATTTAAAACAATTAGTTTATTAATGATAATTTCTAAATAATAAATTAAACTATCAAATTTTGATTGAACTTTTGCAAATTGACATAAATAATGCAATGGAGTTCTACCATTAATATCAGTGTTAATTAAACAAATTTCTAAATCATCTAAAACTTTTGGAAAATTTTTTAATTCATAACAATTATTAAATGAAATTAATTTTGATAATGGATTTAAACCATAGTTATTAACAACTAATGGATTCGCTCCTTTCATAGTTAATAAATGAATCATTTGATAATTACCAATTGAAGCAGCCCAATGTAATGGAGTATGACCTTCATCATCAATAGCTTCATTAATATTAAAATCAAATGGTGGATTCGTTATTAAATAAGGAATTGGTGCATTATCTTCACTAAAAAATTTAAGTAATTGTGATGAATAAGATTCTTTTGAATCTGAAATATTATTACCACCAACATTATTATTATTAGCTTTAATTTTCATTTCTTCATTTGAGGACATTGAAGTATCCGATTCTTTATGTTCATCTTGTGACCAAGTAGTTTCATTAGTTGATTGAGATCCAGTAGCTTTTGAATGGTGGAATTGTCCCATTATGTTTGGATGTGCAATTGGTTGAGGTGGTTGTTGTGGTTGTTGGAAACCATAGTTATATGTTTGAGGTCCATTATTTTGAGCTTGTTGCTGTTGGGCTTGCGCTTGAGCTTGAGCTTGAGCTTGAACTTGAGCTTGAACTTGCTGTTGCTGTTGTTGTTGTTGTTGCATTTGCAATTGCATTTGATAATTATAATCATTAACGGGAGGTTGACCATTATTTTGGAAAGTTGGTATATTATTAGCATTTGGCATACCAAATTCAGATTGAGTGAAAGAATTTTGACTAAATTGCATCGGTAAATTATTTGAACCATTAGAATATTGGGATAATTGCGATGGCATCCTCGATATACCATTAAAAGAATCAGTTGGATTAAAATCATATTGTGATGATTGTTGTGATTGGGGTTGACTTTGAGATTGTGAAGATTGTTGTGGTAAAAAAGCTTGACCATCTTCCATTTTCATTTTTTTAGGTGTTACTCCATCTGGTTTCTTCTTTTTAACATATTTTCTTTTAACTGGAGTACCATCTTTATTAACTTCTTTTGTCTTTTTATGAAATTCAAATCCCGGATTTGAAGAGTCAAAAAATAAAATTGGTGCCATTTCAGGTGTTACACCATAAGTATGAGCTAATCTTTGAGCATCAGGTAATGGTATCCAAGTCCCTTGGAATCTACCATAACCACCTTGAATTTTTTCATGTAAACCTTGTTGAACGCCTTTTTCTAAGATTTTCGTTCTTTTAGCCTTTGGAAAATTA
Source organism: Yamadazyma blattariae (assembly GCA_030581595.1). Lineage (NCBI taxonomy): Eukaryota > Fungi > Ascomycota > Pichiomycetes > Serinales > Debaryomycetaceae > Yamadazyma > Yamadazyma blattariae. Next base: position 234,025 of record JAKTTU010000006.1, on the reverse strand, counting down.
CAACATTTTAAAATTTGTGTAGCATTAACCCAATCATCTTTACATCTTCTCATAAGTGGACAGTCGTTGATAACTGACTCGTACACATCTGTCTATCATATAATGTTAGTATAAAAATTACAGTTAAAACTAAAATCTAAAAGAAAAGATTTTATGGTCTTATACTTTGGACGCGTTGAATGAATGGGGGAAGGAAAATTCATAATTGTCTAGTAATTTTCTAAAATATCAACATACACTTGAATATGTGGCTAGAAACACCTTCAAAGGGTCACTTGTCATGGTCTTGTTTTTTAAAAACTTGTGTGAATTAATTCAAGAACTTCCAAAGTAGTTATAAATTTTTAATTTACAAGAACTAGGATACTTGTGAGAATTTTGACGATTTGAGAAGTTAGAAAATTTTTTAACGCGTAGACCGAAGAAATATAATCTGGAAATCCATACCGGGTTTAAAAACTACAAAATATAATATAGGAAAATCTAATAAAAATGATAACCATATATAGCATTGGATATTAGAAGCATAACTATAGTTTTTAATTTATTTTTTTTTAGGAATTTTTAGTGTTAAAATTGGATTTATTGTCACTATTTGTCACCTGAGGTACTTTTGCAGCCATTTACTACGCAACCAAAATTAATTTTTAATTTATATCTTAACACTCTAAATTGAAATGAAATATCAAGGTGTATTTTAATTAATAGTAATTACAAAAGGGTCTTTACAACCGCTGATAATTTCCTATATAAAGATTTTGATTTAAAGTTGCTAAAAACTTAATTTATCTTGTCCCGTTATTTATAGAACCAGCCACCTACTAAGGCAACAATCGTTTTAGGAATAATTCACATAAATTTTCGGCGAACAGTGGACATTACACAGAGGTATTTCCAATATACTGATTATTGCTAATAAGTAATTTAGGAACGATAAGAGTTAAATTAAGGTGGATTTATTAGGATTTATTTGTGATTATGACTGTTACACAAACCTTTGATTGGTCCCCATCAGTGAGGAATTACCCTAAATGGAAATAATTCAATGTTTGGGGGAGGTTGGAAAGTGTTGATTCTAGGTTCTACGGTCATTAATATCTACTAGTTTATAGACATCATTTAATAATATTTTTTATCTTTTGGGTGGGGTGTATTTTCTGTATTATTTTTTGAATAAAAGTAGGTTCAACAAATAGTAGATTTCGCAGCCATTTGCAAAATTTGCAGCAATTTTTGTAGTTGTGGGAATAATGAAATAAAAATAACTACGTTGCCCACAACAAATTAGAAAACATAACCGAAAGTTAATAAAGCATGATTATTCAAATCATATAATCTATATAACATGAGAAAATTGATATAATCTATTCAATTAATTATCCAAACCAGAGGAAAGTGGCTATATGCACGACCACCTATTTTTAGATGGGAAACCAAGTAGAGATCGAACTTCGAAGTTGAAATAAACCAACTTGAAATAGATTATGATATCTCTATACTCTCTATACAACCTATACGATGCATTAATTCATAGTATATGACTGTTGAAGGATAAAAATCACTAGCAACAATAATAATTACAAATTTACAAATTCAGGGGGAACAGTACTTAACAATAAGAACCTTCGATTTTCGATAGACCCTTTTAAGAGATACATTTTTAACACTACATTTTAGCTATATATAATATAATACAATATAATATATGACCAATTAATATAAGACCACTTAATATAACACCAATTAATATAATACCACTTAATTAGAAATGAATAGATAAAGAAACAGTTCAATGGGGATTGTCCTTAAAAGGCAGTTTATGTTTATACCTATAAATTTGAATGTTTACAAATGACGCAATAAATCCTTATCATCTCCACAATATCAAATTTACAACTAATGTCAACAATCAACAACCAAATCAACAATAGGATCACTAAATAATAATTTCATAGAAGAATCAGAGAGTTGGCAAAAAATGAGTTAAAAATAGAGATTAAGGTTGATTTTAAGATGGAGAGTATCTTTGAGAAGGCTTGGAACTTCGAACTAGTTAGAATATTTTGCATTTAGTCTTAATTCTGAATGTTTTCTTGTGTCCTCTTGAACACCAAAGACAGACCATGACTGCCAACTCCCATGTATTAATTTACTCTCTCCTTTTGCTGTTTTCTACGGTTCCTTCTTTTTTAACCAAATTTGGGAAGTTTGTGATTGTTTGGGAAAACACTAAGAATTTTTATTGTTTCGCGATCATCTTTAATTCCCACAGGCCCTTTTGTTGCATTTATTTATAAAACCTTAAAGACGTCTCCCAAATTTGTCCCTTTTTTTAAACCACTAGTTTTCAAAAATTTTCAGAACTTTTCAGAAACAAAGTCAGGGTAAGTATATTTACTGTGCTGCTGTTAACTGGTATACCGGGTTATCTACTAGAACTTATAGAATTTCTTAGTTTTTCAAATCGAGAAAATTTCATTTTTTTACCACACCCAAATCATCACAACACCACCGTTGAGAGTGGTTTTAAATCAACATGGGATTAGGAATTAAACAACCCAAAAGAAGAAATGTTACGGGGACTATTATTATGATGGATAATGATGACGAATCCACTACCCAAGGATCCCAACATCGTAATTCATTAACTTTAAAAAAATCTAATACGGGTATAATTTTGCATCCACAACCACAAGATGATCCTAATGATCCTTTAAATTGGCCAATTTGGAAAAGAGATTTATGTTTAATGATTGTTGGTTTCCAAACGTTTTTAGGTGGTGGTCAATCACCAATTTTAGCCGCTGGTATGACTTCTTTAAGTAAAGAATTTAATAAACCTTTAACAACAATTTCTTATTTAGTTGGTGTTTTCATGTTATCATTAGGTCTTGGTTCAGTTTTCGCTTCTCCAACTGCTATTTTATATGGTAAAAGATTAGTTTATCTTTTAGGAATTTTATTATTTTTAATTGGTTCAATTGTTGCAGGAGTTAGTGAAAATTATGGTACTTTAATGGGTGGTAGAATAATAACTGCATTTGGTGCTTCTCCAACAGAATCTTTACCTTCTGCAACAATTGCAGAAATTTATTTTGCTCATGAAAGAGCTTATAGAGTTGGAATTTATACAATGTTATTATTAGGTGGTAAAAATATTGTCCCATTATTATCAGGTTTAGTATTTCAATATTTAGATAGACATTGGTTATTTTGGATTTTAGCAATGTTTTTAGGTACAAATTTAATTTTAACTTTCCTTTTCGTTCCTGAAACTTTTTGGGATAGATCTCCAACTCCAAATAAAAGATCAGTGGAAGAATCTGAAGCTGCTAAAACCGTTAAAACTTATAGACCTCCTGAAGAAAGACCAAATGCTTTTGCTTTAAGAAGAAATACTACTAATAATGTCTTGGAAGGTGTTGAAAGTTTATCATCTTCAATTAATGATATTACTCAATATACTCAAGCAAATCAAACTGCTAATCAAACCCTTCCTACACAACCTGCACCTGTTGGTTTAACTGAAGAGGGGAACGTTCATAATCAAGAAGCAGGTTTTACCAATACAACTACCAAACCTAAATCATTTATAAGTAGATTATCAGTATTCTCTGGAAGACATACTATAGATAGTTGGTGGATGGTATCATTAAGACCATTTTTATTATATTGTTATCCATCAATTTTATTTGGATCATTAATTTATTCATTTGCAGTTATTTGGCTTATTGTTATTTCTGAAACTATATCAGAAATTTTCCATGGTGAAGGTTATGGATACAGTCAACAAAGTATTGGACTTTTCTATATATCACCATTTCTTGGAGGTGTTGCCGGATCATTATTTGCTGGTCTTATATCGGATAGAATTAGTAGAATTTTAGTTAATCGTAATAATGGAGTTTATGAACCAGAATTTAGATTAGTTATGCTTATTCCAGCAACTTTTTTCATTGCATTTGGATTAATTGGATTTGGTTGGTCATCAAAGGAAAAAGATTTATGGGTTGGTCCAGTTATATTCTTTGGATGCCTTTCATTTGGTTGTTCAATTGCTTCCACTACAGCTATAACATTTACCGTTGATTCATATAAAATTTTCGCTGCTGAAGCATTAGTTAGTTTAAATTTTTCAAAAAATTTTTTGGGGTTTGTGTTTTCATTATTTAATAATTCATTTTTAAATACTAGAGGTAGTAGAATTAGTTTTTCAACTTATGGAATTATTCAAATTTTTTTATCTGCTTTTGCTATCCCATTATATATTTATGGTAAAAAATGTAGATCATGGACAGATGAAAGAGAACTTTTAAGATCCTTATATCATGAAGATAATGCTAATGTTGCAGTTGCACCTCCTGATGATACCATAGTTGAAGATGATGAAAATGACAACGATCACGATCACAATCACCATGAACATGAAGGTACTTATAGTGAAAATCAAAGTCAAAATCAAAATATCTTGAGTGGTGATACTTCGTTTGATTCGGAAAAACAACCTGACACTTCAGATGATTCAGCACAAAAGGAAATATTTGAACGTCCACAAAGACAATCAACTCCTGATCCAGAAAAATAATACACATAGTCCACAAAGTTAAACCAAAAAATTAAAACCACAAAGAAAAAGTAGAGAAAAAAACTCTTTAAAAAAGTTATACATTTAATTCATTGCATTTAATTCTTGATTTTTTATATCTTTATAATTTTATTCCTTTATATACTTTATATATTATTTTATATTTTATATTTATAACTATGATTATATAATACCTTTTATAACCAATTAATTTTCTTTAAATCTATATCTATATTATACTCCTTTAAATAAAATTTCAATCTATCATTAATACTTTTACAATTCCATAATTCTCCTTCCTTTTTAGGCATGGCTAATTTTTCAATTATACAACCAGCAGTTAAATTACCAAAAATTCCAGCAATTATAATATCATTAGTTAAATAGTATCCCATCATAAACCCACCACAGAATGAATTACCACCACCCGTTACATCTATAACTTTAGATTGATCATTATGATAAGCTGGTAAATGTTTAATTACGGTGGATGAAGCAACAAAACATCCTAATGATCCACATCTTAATACTATATTTTGACAACCAAGTTCAATATATTTTTCAGCAATGGATTTAATAGTTGGTAAATCATTAGGTTCTTGATCAATACCAAGTAATTTACAACCTTCATTTAAATTTGGTGTGAAAATATCTACTTTGGGGAAAATTTCAATCATTTTATTATAATTTTCTTTAATACAATCATCAGGTAATGGTTCATAAATAAATTTAGCTATTGAATTATGGAGTTTAATACCATCGATCAATTCTTCACATCTATTAAATGCACAAATTAAATGGAAACTTTTAGAATTTATTAAATTTTCATTAATAACATCAATTAATTCAATTCTTTTCTTATCAGTTAAATACTCAAAATGTCTAATATCATTTTCATCATAAGTATTTTTACCTCTTGTAGTTAACCTATTTCCATCATACCGATATTTAATACCGGTACCCCAATTATCTAATTCTTTTGCAACATCAACCGGGAAATCTTTACCTTTATCAATAATTCCAGTTACTTTGGATCCATATTTTCCACCACCAACAAATCTTGCACCAACAATTGAATAAGATCCCGCACCTCCAATAACATTATATTCCGATGGTCGATTCCATGATTTAGGATATTCATTATCGTCAATTATGAACATCCCAAGTGATGTAAAAATATAATCATTTGATTCATTTGACTCAGACATTTCCTGTTTTGGGTCGGTTTCCCTTTTTAGGTTTTATGTTGATCTCACGAGATTTTTTAACGAGAGAGTTGTGAGATTTTGATACCAGTAGCAAAGCCCGAAGCCCGGTTTATACTAATGTTTTGTATGACAATTCGTATACCCTGTAGAAGCCGTTAGACTTTGGAAAGTTTTATGATGTTAATGAACCCCAACAGATCCAAAAGGAAAATAGATCTTGTTGATTTTGGTGGCTGCGGTGATTAGTACCGTACCGCACACTCTATTATCTTGGGTTCATTTTTCTCTTGCAAAAGAGGCTGTAGGAGAAAATCTGGAGAGCGGTAAAATCTCAAACTTTACATTAAACTTGACGTACCACTCAAGCACCTCCATTTTGACACAATCTTTCTCTTTTTCAGAAGACATGGTTGAAACTAGTTCAGTGGCTGGGATTGTCGCTGGTAGAAATCCTTTAGAATATTCAGTAAGTTCTCCTTACACAATATTTTTATTTCAATGTATTTTCATTTTAATTGTTTGTCTGATATTACATTATCCTTTAAAAAAAATTCAACAACCTAAAGTTATTGCTGAAGTTATTACTGGTATTTTATTAGGTCCCACCGTAATGGGTAGAATTAGTGGATTCACTAGTAATTGTTTCCCACAAGCTTCAATTCCTGGTTTAACATTATTAGCTAATATTGGAATTATTTTATTCTTATTTATTATAGGTTTAGAAGTTGATATTGGTTTTATTAAAAAAAATTTAAGAGCTGCCATCACTGTTGGATTAATTAATATGGCTATCCCATTTGGCTTGGGAAGTTTAATTTCAATTGGACTTTATAATGAATATGCCTCAGAAAGAACTGAAAATATTTCTTTTAGTACTTATTTAGTTTTCATTTCGGTTGCTATGTGTATTACTGCTTTCCCAGTTTTAGCAAGAATTTTAACAGAATTAAATTTAATTGGTGATAGAATCGGTACTATAGTTTTAGCTGCTGGTATCACAAATGATTTAACTGGTTGGATTTTATTAGCTTTAACAGTTACTTTAGCAAATGCTTCAAAACCAGTAAATACAGTTTTCATTTTACTTTTAACATTTGCATGGTTTTTATTTTTAATTTTCCCAGTTAAATTTATACTTAAATATTATTTAAATAATTTTACAAATGATTTAATAACTGGTGAACCTTCACAATTTCTGATGTTAATTATAATTGTTTTAGTTTTTATATCATCGTTTTTCACTGATATTATTGGAGTTCATCCAATTTTTGGAGCATTTATGGTGGGGATCATTGTACCAAGAGATAATGGTTTAGTTATCAGAATAACTGATAAATTAGAAGATCTTGTTCATATAGTTTTAATTCCAATTTATTTTGCAATAGCTGGTCTCAATGTAAATTTAGGACTTTTATCAACTGGTACCGACTGGGGGTATACTATTGGTATTATTATAATTGCATTGATTGGTAAAATTTTTGGTGGGTTCATTGCTGCTAAATTTAATAAATTACTTTGGAGAGAATCTTTAGCTGTTGGAGTTTTAATGTCATGTAAAGGTATTGTTGAAATTGTTGTTTTAAATGTTGGTCTTAATGCAAAAATTATTAGTCAAAAAGTTTATTCAATGTTTATTGTTATGGCTTTAGTAACAACTTTCCTTACTACTCCTTTAACTTTAAGAGTTTACCCAGTAAGTTATCGTGAAAAAAGGGATAAATTTTTGAAAGGTGAAATTAATTGGGATGGTACCCCGAAAATTATTCTGGTAAGTAATGATATTGATAACGATGATAATATTGAAAATGAGAATGAAAATAATAATTTACTTGTTAATCAACATGAAACTACAAATTCAATCACTAATAATTTAAAACAATTTAAGTTTCCAAATACTTTACTTTTATTAAAAGATATTAATTCTTTATCATCATTAATGTCATTAATTGAAAACTATTTTGACTCTAAAGATAATTTTAAAGCAATTCATTTAAGAGAATTTACTTCAAGAACTTCCCATTTATTAGAAGCAAGTAATGAATTTGATAATAATAATGAAGATTATTATGGGAATGATAATGAATTATCAAACAATATCAATTCTTCCACTACAATTTTAAGTATTATTAAAGTATTCTTTGAAATTTTAGGCATTAGAATTATTTTAAAATCAGTGCTTTCAACATTTAAAAATAATATTTTAACCATTAATGATTTAATTAATGAAAAATCTGATTTTTTAATTACTAGCACTAAACTTTCAAATATTAAAAATAATAATAGTAACTTAAATAATAATTTAAATAATGAAAATGGAGAAAGTGATTACGTTTTATATAAAAGATTATTCCAAAATTGTAAATGTAATTTAGGATTATTATTAATTTCAAATAAGGTTGAGAATGTTGGTAATGTTGGTAATTCCTTAATGGAAAAGGACCAAGGAGTAAGAGGAGAAGACGAACAAGAAATGAGAACATTATTACAAGAATCAAATAATTCATTTAATTTAATTCTTAGTAATGATAATATTTTAAGTTCTTCAGATTTATTATCAATTCATTTGACCCATAAATTATCGAAAAACTTAACAAATATAAATATTTATATTCGTGCAAACAGTGAACCAGAGTTTTCACAGGATATTTCAAATATCTTTAATTCAAATTGTAACATTAATTTAAAAATTTTAAAGTTTGGATTAGATGAAATTCCTTTTTCCAAGAATCAATTATTTATTATTTCTAATAATTTAAGTAAAAATTCTGATAATTTATTTACTAAAGAAGTTAATGAATTAATAAATTTAAGTGAAATTGAAGGGTTTAATACTTTAATTGTTAAGTCTCCATTTATGTAACGTTGTAAAATATACAAATATTGATTATTTTCTGTCATGAAAGACGCATAGTTTACTAAAAGATGGAGGGAACCGGGGGAAAACGCGCTGTAATATCTTTTCCAATTAACTCCCTCTTCGCTATTAAAGGGACGTTAATCTCCTTAATCTTGAATAATATTATCTTTACTAGTCATATATTTCGGAACTCTCTATCCCAGCCAGTGTTAAGTAACATAAGATAATTAACATTCTTATGACATTTTGTGAATTTTTAAAATAAGGTCTTTGAATTAGGACTTTACTGGCGATAATATAGTAATTAACCGGAAATTAGAAACCATGAATTACCTTCTAATCGATTGGTTCTGATAAACTTCAATTATATAAAAACCTTCTTTTTGACTTGAATTATAATAATTTACAAAATTAAGCTTGGAAAAAGTAAAATTATGACAATCAAATCAGTGTTCAAAAAGATTAAAAATTTATTTACAAAATCCTCAAAAAATCAAGAATATCTTAGTGATAGACAAGAAAGAAGAAAGTTAGACAAAAAGCAAAGAAAGGAAAATGAAAGGAAAGTAAGAATGCAAGGTCAAGGTCCCGGTAATCAAGCTAATTCTAGTCTCCCAGTTGGATCTAGAGTTTTATAGAGAAACCCTCAGAAAAAAAATACTTGGGACAATTAAAGCGGCTGAAGAAAAGTTCTGCAGGTCGTTTTTTCTGTATGAGGTCAGCCCTTCATACTAAATTTTTATTTATTTATAAATGGTTTCCAATTCAAATTTATTCAAATTACACAAATTATTCATATTTTTCAAATTGTAGTGTTTTAGTTATAATATACACCTACGTATTTTCTATTAAAAGCCCTAACTCTTGATTTTGTGATTGGTCACCCCTGTTATTGTAGAAGATCTGCGATTGCGGGTTATACAATACCCATCATATAAAGTTAATATCTCCAATATTGAAAAAAGGCAGCAGCAAACTTAAATTAATCATTTGCTAATATCACTCCTTTCCTATGATTATTTCCATTTGATATAATTGATGTTTGATAGTTTTGGAGTTAAATACTGCGGTATAACAATACATACGAAGATAGAATTTTTCATGCGGAAGTAATTGAGTTAACTTAAAAGGCTTAAAATGTCATCTCTTGAAGCACCCCTCATGTTTTTTACAGAACACAAAACAACATCCTTAACATTTTATCTCAAACGTCTATATTTTTTAGTAATAAATTACTATGAGCTATATGTTCTGTTTTGAGTAATAATACCAAATTGGTCTAATTTGACTCATACTTCTAAAAGTCGGATATATGACGACTTTTCGGTGGTACTCGGTGGTACTCGGTGTAGGACATTTTCCCCTAAAAGAAATAGAAGTTAACAGGCAGTAAGAGGTTTTAGCTTTGAACATTTAGATTTACGGTCTTAATAAAAGGACTTTTAATTAACCTGTAATACTAGATTTACCATGTATGATGAGTAATTTATAATTTATACTATAAATAAGAGGCAAGATCCTTTCAAAAAAACTTTTTTCATATTAATTAATATATATATACTTTATTCAATTAACAAGAGTAATACAAAATATAATGACAAGTTTTAGTCTTAAGAAGTTTTTCAAATCAAATAGTTCAAATTCAAAAACATATTCTGATAGTTCATCTAGTTCTGATAATTCATCAAAAGGTACTGATGTATCTAGTAAGAAAAAGTCTAAACACCATAAAGTTGATATTTTCGAACAAGGTAGAGGTCCATTAGCTACTCCAATGGCAGTGTCTAGGATATAAGAAAACTAGAATCATGAATTTAGTTTATTCTGATTTTTATTTATAGGGTTGGGTCTTTGGTTTACAAAAAAAAAAACAAAAAAAAAACAACAAAAATACAAAAAAAAATCGTTGGGTTATTTGGTTTGTAGTTAATATAATGTTTTTAATTGTCATCTAATATCTCTTATTGCTCTGGAATATTTACCTAGCTCCCGTAACTTAATTCTAAATCGTTGTTTAGTTGTTTATTTGTCACATTCATTCTAGAGTAATTTAAAAACTGTAAACTGACCATTTAAAAACTAAAACCATATAATTTCTTTATCAAAGTTACTTGTCATCTGATTGGCAGCTTTGTAACTTGTAATTATAATGACTATTGTCATATTCTCCTTTATGTACAGTCGTGAAGGCGGAATTGAATTGTCTTTTTTATTTCCCTCCTATTATAAGCAGCTCTAACTCTATTTAAAAATAAAAACTACTTCAGTTAAATAGCAGAAGGAAACTGGTTACTGAACAGAGTTCAATTTAAACAGTTATTGAACATATTAGAGTGTAAAAAACTAGAACAAAATGCTAGATAAAAAAAGAATTAAATTAAAATTTTTAAATCTTTGTATATATTTCTATTACACCTAAAGTAATGAAAGATCTTTTACACCTACAGACAATAACATTAATAAGCCAGAAAGAAGAATTACAAGTTATGAATTGCCTTAATTGTTTTTACAATCGTGTTCAGAGGAAATGGTTTTATTAGGAAAAATGTCTTCACCTTATTTTTTAAAAAATATTTTAAAACTGTTATTATTAATCGAGGGAAAGTCTGTAACTTTCTAGATGACCTAATATAGCCACACTCTTCTAAAAGCATAGTCAGAGTAATACATGTAGAGAATTAAAGTCTAGTTCATCAAATAACTTTCGATATTTATGTGTAAATAAATAAAGAGAGAAATAAGGAGAGATCTAGTAGTAGCTGGTGTAGGTCGTTCACATGAAGTGGGTTAATTCAATTCTACTTAAGATTTGAATTCAAATCCAGGTTCTAATTCTCTAATTCCAATTACCTAATTCCAATTCCAATTCCACTTCTAATTCGAATTCTAATTCCAATTCTAATTTCAATTCCACTTAAAATTCTTACTCTGTTTCTAATGGTGGATTCTACTTTACTTCTAACTTCTTAATAATTATAATGAAGGTAATACTTTAACTGATACCGATCACCTGCAAACTAAATATTACACTTAGTACTTTACTAAACCTTCATGGGTTGCATGCCCCTTTAAAATTTTGATTCTTAGTTTAATTTCTGGTTTTGTGTTCTTTTATTATTTCAATCTATGGTGGTTTTTATTTTATACTTACACTCCATTATTTTCTTCTAGTGTTCTAGTTAATCCATTTCATTTCATACGTATTTAATTGAAACTGCCAGTCTACTTGAAACTAATGAAAATCTACATATTTTTGATTGAATTAAATATAAATAATTTTCATTTCTTAAATTTTTATTTAAAATATTAAAACAATTCCAATAATTATTATTTGAAAGATACCTAATCTAGTTGAATTTTAATTCATTACTTTTTTTCATAACTTATTGAAAATAGTATTTCTATTGAATGTGAAGAATTTTTTAGTCTGGGAGTTTTAAATAAGTAATTTTTAATTATTTCAACAAAAACAAAGGTCAGTCTAATACTTCTACCAACTACAATTGTAGGCTAATTTTTTAAATTAAAAGACCCTTGAAGAAGCACTTGTGATATTACATTTATTTTAATTATTTGATTTTAATTGACTACCACTAGTATTTATAGAAATCAATTAATATCATTGGTTTTTCTGAATTATTCAAATCAATAAAACATATCTAAAAGCGTGTTAAATATTTCCAGATAGCCAATTTTGGTAGTAGTAATATTATGAATACAGCATTGGGTGCTTTTTGTTAGTATTTTACAAGAGTGAAAAAAGTGAAATAAGTATGTCAATAATTTAGACAAAAATATTCAATAATTCCTAGTGATTTGGACAAAACTTCAGAAGAGTTTAGTGACTTAAATAGACTTCATGTAGTCCAAGTACTCAATTAGATTAAATTAGTCATTCTTTAAAAGGTTTAAAGTGGAAAAAGGTTTGCCCTTTTAGGTCCTCTTAGGCCCATTTTATGAAATATTAAAAAATCATGGTGAAATTACTCCAGTTTGTCAGCAAAATAACTACATAAACTTAACAAATGTATTACCAGAGTGAAGATTAGAAGTCAAGCTATCCTGTTGAAAATATTTAAAGGTGAAAAGTCAATGCCTAAAGCTTCAAAATCAAGCTTTTAATTCTCAAAAAATTTTTTAATCCTCGAAATGTAGGCTATTTTGAAAATTTTCGAATCCAACAACAGGTTCTATAGTGTAGTTGGCCTATCACTTTCGGTTTTGATTTCTCAAAACTTCCGGACAACCCCGGTTCGAATCCGGGTAGGACCTCTTATATTTTTTTTCATATTTTCATTTTTTTTTCATAATAAGAAGAAATTGTCCCAGATGCCTTCATAGATTGATGCTTTCAATCAATTCATTCCTATAGAGCGTCAGCATGAGTAGGTATTGATTTCATGATATTTACTTGTTTTAAGTGTTTCAGAAATTTATCGCGGCACTTGACAGTTTTTGCAGCTAAGCGTTGTAGTAAAGATTTACATAGTTTGATTTACTTTATATTACTTTCAAAGTATATTTTGTTTATGATTTAATTTACGATCACTGAAGCAAATCGTAATTTATCTTTGTGCTAATTAAACTTGGAAAATTGAAAGTTTAAAGATGAAAGGGTAAAATTGAAGTGATGTCCCACCACCAGAAAAACTTTTGAGATGAGATGTCAAAACCAAAGGGTAGTTTCAAACAATAAACCATTGACGAAATAACGGAGGTTTGATCTAAATACCAGCATTATAGTGTACTTTAAACCCTTAATAGAACCGAAGTCTAAATATAACACGGTGTAACAAGTTTGGTGCTTCACAATTGACATAATGATTTGTAATAAATTCTCCTAAACTTGCTAAAATTATGTTATTTATCAGAAATTTCGACTGTAGTTTATATTGAAAAACTTTAAATACTGAAATTTAAGTATAGGGGAATAGAATTCTATTGCATAATTTATAATCAGAAACGCAATATAGTTGACTAAAATTGGGTATTTATGTTGCCCATATAGTGACTCTGATTTTGCGGCGTGTATACTGTGTATTTTTGTAGTTTCTTTTTTTTTTTCGTTGCGTTTCTGTTTTTTGCAATCAAAGTTAATACCGATGTGCTTAGCAAACTGATATTATGAACGGCTACAAAATTAGTATTTATATATAAATTATTTCATCTTTTTTCGAAATTTATTAGTTTGAAAAACATTTAAATTCCAATTTAATTTTTTTTAAACAAGCAATTGAAGAGCAAAAGAAGAAGAAAAGTAATTGACTTGAAACGATGAGTGTACCTGAAAATTTTACTGGATTTGCAGTTGGTGATAAAGATTGGAAAATTCCAAAAATTCAAACTTACAAAGCTAAAAAATTATACCCTGAAGATGTTACTGTCAAAATTCAAGTTTGTTCAATTTGTGGTACTGATTGTCATATATTAAAGGAAGGATGGTCACCACTTAAAAGAAAAGATCAAGTTGCAGGACATGAAATAGTTGGAGAAGTTATGGAAATTGGTTCAGAAGTTAAAGAATTCCAAATTGGTGATGTTGTAGGTATTGGAGCTAAATCAAATTCATGTGGAGAATGTTCATTATGTAAAAACAATAATGAACAATATTGTGAAAAAAGTTCTTTCACTTATGGAACAATTGATACGTTATCAGAAAATTATGTTACTCAAGGAGGATATGCCAATTATATTAGAGCAAATGAAAGATTTGTTTTTAAATTACCACCAGGTTTAAGTCCTGAAGTTGCTGCACCATATTTTTGTAGTGGATTAACTGTATTTTCACCATTAATTAGAAATTTAAATCCAGATAATAAAAATCAAAAAGTTGGAATTATTGGTATTGGGGGTTTAGGTCATACAGCCATTCAATTTTCACATAATTTTGGTTGGGAAACTGTTGCATTTTCAAGATCTTCAAAAAAGAAAGAAGAATCATTTAAATTAGGTGCAGATGAATTTGTTGCCACTGGTGAAGATAAAGATTGGATTTCAAAACATAAAAATTCTTTTGATTTAATTTTAAATTGTGCTACTAGTTTTACTGGTATTAATTTAGAAGAATTTATTCATGCTGTTAAACCAGGTGGTAAAATTGTTGGTGTTGGTTTACCTGATGCAACAGAACAAATTACTTTAAATGGTTTAAGATTTGGTATTAGTGGTAAAAGTATTAGTGGTTCACTTTTAGGTTCTAAACAAGAAGTTTATCAAATGTTAGAATTTGTTGTTAAAAATGATATTAAACCATGGACTGAAGTTTATAAATTTAATGAAGAAAATTATAAATTAGGTATGGAAAAAATTGAAAATTCAACTGCTCATTATAGAGTTGTTTTAACCGACATTGATAAATATTTTGAAAATTTATGATTGTTTAATGAATTTATATATACTAATGAGAGCTATCTCTACTCTATAGCTGTCTCCACTCTACCATCTTTCTATATATTCTATTTCTTAACTTGTTGGTCCTTTGGGTGGGTCTTTGATAGTTTTAGATAACGCACGTGACCCTGATGAGAGATTCGCAGCGAAGAGGAAGTGAAAAAAAAAATTTTCAAAGAAAATTAACTAAATTACTATTAGAAGATGTCAACTGTTATTGGTATTTCATTTGGTAACACTTCCTCAAGTATTGCTGTTGCCAATGCTGAAGGTAAAGTTGAAGTTATTGCTAATCCAGATGGTGATAGATCAATTCCATCAGTTTTATCATATGTTGGAGATGATGAATATCATGGACAACAAGCTAAAGCTCAATTAATTAGAAATCCAAAAAATACAATTATTAATTTTAGAGATTTTATTGGTAAAAAATATGAAGATATTAATAGTGAAATTACCAAGAGTGGATCAAATGTAATTAAAACTGAAGATAATAAAATTGGTTTCAAAATTTTTAAAGAAGATGGAGAAAAATTTGAAATTTTAACAGTTGAAGAAGTTACTAAAAGACATTTAAAACAATTAAAAGTTGCAGCTGAAGATTATATTGGTAAAACTGTTGAAGGATGTGTTATTACTGTTCCAACTGATTTTGCTGAAACTCAAAGAGAAGAATTAATTAAATTATCAAATGAAATTAATTTAAAAGTTCATCAATTAATTAATGAACCATCTAGTGCATTATTATCATATTTAACAAATAATGAAGAAGAATATTTAAATGATCAAATTTTTGTTGTTGCAGATTTTGGTGGTATTAGATCTGATGGATCAATAATTTCTGTTAGAGGTGGTATAATGACAATTTTAACAACATTACATGATAAATCATTAGGTGGAGATAATTTAGATGAATCATTAATGGAATTTTTTGCAAAAGATTTTGAAAAAAAATATAAAGTTAATCCAAGATTAAATAAAAGATCATTAGCAAAATTAAAAAATGAATCAATTGTTGTTAAAAGAACTTTATCAAATGTTCAAACTTCATCAGTTTCAATTGAATCATTAGCTGAAGGTATTGATTATCAAACAAGTATTAATAGATTAAGATATGAATTAACTATTAGATCAACATTAAATAAAATGACAAATTTCATTGAAAAATTAATTTCAAAAGCAAATTTATTACCATCAGAAATTAATAAAATTTTATTGGTTGGAGGATCATCAAATACTCCAAAATTAACAAATGAATTAATTTCAATTTTCCCTGATTCAACTAAAATTATTTCAGTTGTTTCTGATTCAAAATCAATTTTACCTGATGAATTAGTTTGTAGAGGTGCTGCTTTACAAGCTTCATTAATTGAATCATTTGATGATGATGAAATAAAGGAAAGTTTACAACCAATTGTAGTAAATACTCAACATTTAGTTAATTCAATTGGTATTAAAGATAATGAAGGTAAATTTATACCAATTTTAGTTAATGAAACTGCTTATCCAATTAAAAAATCTTTAGAAGTTACTAACGGTGATAATGAATCAGTTAATATTGAATTTTTTGAAGGTAAAAAAGTTACTAAAGAAACTGTAATTGAACCAACTAAACCAGTGTATAGTGATGGTGAAGAAATGAGTGAAGATGAAGATGAAAGTGATGAAGAACCAGAAATTATTAAAACTGTTGTTGAAGAATGTGGTGAATTATTAGGTAATTTATCATTAAAAGATTTAAAACCAAATAGTAAATTAGAAATCATTATCAATATAACTCAAGATGGTAAATTACATTTTTCATCAAGAGAATTAAAAATTGGTTCAGTTGCTAATAAAATAGAATTAAATTTTAAATAGATAATAGATCGTTAGTGAAATATTCATATTTACTATCCCTATCTCTTACTCCCACTCTATTGACTATTTACGTAGTAGACTAAAGACCAGTTCCATCTCACTAACGTTGGATAAATTGATCTGCCTTATTTTACTTAATTTGTTTCGCATCCGCTATTTATGAACCCAAATCAGTTTCAAATTCCGAGCTGATAAGGAATTTGCAACTTTAAAAATCCTCAAAGTTCCTAGTTTTTAACCCCCAGATATCAAAGTTCCGAAACCACTGGAGGTTAAAGAAGATGTTAACAGAAGAGATTTTAAATGAAAATCATCATCTTGATATACCACAATCAACAATTGATAATGAAATTAAACAATTAGTATTAGAAATTGAACAGAAACCAGGATTTAATCCAAATATTGAATTTAATCCCAAAGTTCATCTTAAATCAATTGAAAACTTGCAAAAATACACTTTTGAAGATTTTGGAATTACCAAGACTCACGTTAAACCAATCAATTCAATTGCTGCCACTGAACCATTTGAATTTTTAACTGAAGAAGCAATTGATATTATTAAATGGGAGATATTCCATGATGAAAAATTAATTAAAGAATTTGGTAGATTAAGTGGTAATGATAAAGGTTCCACCGAGAGAGATTTTATAATTAGTGGGTTTGCAAATAATACTAATTTTTGTAAACAATTATGGGAGAATGAAGAAGTTTTAAAAATGATTAGTGAAATTATGGGTATGGATTTAGAAATTCCACATGTATTCGCTCAGGGTCATATTAATGTATCATTAGCTGATAAATCTAAACCAGAATTAGATCCAGAAATAAATTATGAAGAATTGAAAAAAACTATGGATATGAATGCTGATAATGTTAAAACTTCACTTCAATGGCATTATGATTCACCACCATTAGTTTGTGTATTAATGTTATCTGCCCCTCCTAAAATGATTGGTGGTGAAACAGGGATTAGATTAGGAGATGAAAAAGTTTTCAGAATACCAAATTCGATTCCTGGTACAGCAACAATGTTACAAGGAAGAGTTATTAAACATATGGCATCAAGACCATTAAATAATTTTGATAGAATTAGTTATGTAGTTAGTTTTATCCCCAAAGATCCATTAATTGAAGATACTACTTGTGCTACCAGTGAAAGACCCGGGGCAGCTCCAGCTTTTACAAATGATAAATTTTATCCAAATTATATAAATTATAGATTCAATAGAGTTGAACAAAAATTGAAAGTTTTCAGAGAGAATTTAATGAAGAATTATCAAGTTGGTGGTAAATTTAATCAAATTAATACTATTGAATTTATTAAAGAAATTGAAAATTATTTAAAAATTTGTTATAGAGATATGGAAGCAATAAGTGATGAATCCTATCCACCACCATTATTTTCAATTCCATATAATGAGTTATAGAAAAAATATAAAGATGTAGTGTGAAAGAGACAACAGGATAAGAAGACCATAGGATGAGGAGATAAGAAGAGTATAGGATAAGAGTACAAGGTGTATAGTGTATAGGTAATAATATGAATATTACCTATTTTGGTACTTTTTCGCAGCCATAAACGGTAGAGAAAATGCAACAATAGATCAAGATAAGTAAAATGACATAAATTCATAAAACTTGATAGGAAGTGCAATGACACTAGTGATATATACTTTTACCATGCCTGCAATATACTATACTACAAGCACCTTGTAGCTGTAGTCACACTATACGCTATGTAAATTCCAGGTTCCTCCTTTGTCTCTAACCTTAAATTGTACCAAGGCTTGCAAATTGAGGGCCATGGACCAATTTAAAAATAACCCTCGTTTCCTTGATCTTAATTATGGGGTTGAGTATGAGACATAATTCAACATTTCTCTGTCAATTACAGGAGGTAAAAGGATTCTAACTCTTAGAGTTCTCAGTATAAGGAACCATATTACTCTAAATAGTTAACCAAATAACTTAAAAACTACGTGACTAAGTAAAGAATGGGTTAAAAACAGCAATGGTTAATAACAATTTAGGACTTTTATAATATGGCTATGTGAGGGAAAAAATGAGAAAATTTTCAACGACAATAAATACTTAAACCTCTGTTTATTCTTAGAATTTAGAATTATAGAGTTCAACAGTAGACAGTTAACCGTTAAACAGTTAAAAGTAGAATAGCAGGATGGCAATATTTAGAAGTAAATCCGGTAAACCAGTTGATTATCAAAATCATGGACCAGATAAAGATTATAAAGTTCATACTGCGAATGTTCATGATCCAGTTTTATCAGCAGTTAATGAAGCTCAACCATTTGAAGAAGCAGCTGATCAATCATTTGGTAGAAGACCATCATATTTAAGTCAAGATTCAAGTAATATCAAAGATATTTTTGGACAAAATATTAATCAAAGTGATATGTCAAATCCTACCAGATCAAGAAATGAAAGACCTTTAGATACTATTAGAGGATTTGAATATGCAATAACTGGTGATAATGGTTATAAAGATCAATTAGAAAGTACTCGTTTAGGGTGGGGGTTCCATGAAGATTTCCCATTTCAAAATTTTAATAGTCAACAACAACAACAAGGTCAATCAACAGCTGGTGGAGAATATTCTAGACCAACTATTAATTTTGATGATCAACCAATGTATTCAGCTCAAAATTATTCTGCTAGTTCTTTAAAGAATGATTCTAAAAAGAAAAAGAAGGGATTATTCGGTAGAAAAAAATAGAATAATTTAGTGAAAAACCATTGGGATCATCTTTAAATAATTATTTAAGACTTATTTGAGACTTAATTATTTGAGACTTAATTATGGAACGTGAATAATTTTTTTATTTCGGATGATTTCTTGTTGATCTTTCCTTGTCTTTTCTGGTGTTTTATAAATATGTAGTTATGTTGATTTGTTTGATTTTTGTTGATTTTTGGTTTATCGGCCTTTTAGGAATGTACGATTTTTTGTGTGAAATGTCTCTCTCATCTTATTTGGGAAGTTCTAGTCTTTGGTAGGGAAGTTGTTTATCCTGCAATGATTAACAATTTTAACTATTTAAGTTTTTCTAATTGATCTTTATCCTCCTTTAACAAGGTGGTTTCTAAAATTTGCTTGTTTATTCTTGTATTCTTGTATATTCTTCTCTGGTATATCTGCTCTGGTATATTCATATTCTTAGTACTCTCATCTCATAAAATTTCGAATTGGTACTTTCGACTATTTATATGATTTTTTTTTCCACTCGAAACCAAAGTCTTGGTGTAGGAACTAATTAGAATACCGTCTATTTTGTTACTATTTCCTTCCAATAACACCTTACAAAATTAGGATAATATGTTTAAATTATTCCATTTGTTATTGATTTTACCTTCTCAATATTTCGTCTAAAATTCCATTATTGTTTAAAGTCCTTTTGTTTTGTATTTTCTTAATTAGGGAATTTGACGAGAGATCGATCTGATCTTTTGATCCTATTATATTATGTTTTCTAATTATTCATTTCATTATTATCCTTGTTTTGGTTACTAATCGTTATTAATTGTTATTTTATGGTTCTATTATCTTCATTTAATTTCTTGATCCCACCCCTGAACCTTGCTTATTTCTCTCTCTTAAAAAAGTAGCGTGATAAATTTCAAGAGTAATAACAGGTACTAAGACGGATACACAATATATACCAGAAAGGTGTGGTGCCAAAAAGGTGTTGTACCAACTACCAAGAGGTGGGTACCAACGACCAAGAGGTGGGTACCAACGACCAAAAAGGTGGGTACCAAAACCAGTTTAGTAGGAATTGAGAGAAAGTCTCTTGGGTGCAAAAAATAAACAACCTCAATGCGATTAAGAACCATTGAACTCATTGATTTTAAGGTACCATTTTTATGTAACATTTTCCGGGTTTTTTTTGTCTGTTTTGCCCACTTTCTTTTTGATTTATGCACAGGCCCAATTGTAAGAAAAAATATTAGAAAAATCAACAACCCAAATAACAAGTTAATTTTTTTGTGTCTCCTTTTTCCAGGAACCAAAAAAAATATTATATGAAACAATAGTTTCAGATTAAAATTTTCGTCCATTTTTTTTTTAGTACTTTTCCAGTAAACCTCTTTTTTCATTTCAACACCCCAGTCCCCCTTGATATACATATAGGGAGTTCGTGGGTTGCAAGGTTGACGGTACCATAGTTAATTCATCACTAAACTGTTGAAATAGATTTTTGTTTCCCGTTGAGTGAGTTAAAATTTCCAGTGCCTGAAAGTTTTTTACAGTTAAGAGAGAATTTCAAACTAAACTCGCAATTTTCCAAATCTTTGATGCAAGGTCAGATATCAAATCCTATGAATCAACCACATCAACAACAACAACAAACCCAACAGAACCAACCGATTCAACAAAACCAAAACCAACCAATGGAAGGACAAGTTCAAAATCAAGTACAAAATCAAGTACAAGGACAAGTTCAAGGACAAGTTCAAGGAAATCAAGGAGGTAGAGAAATAAGTTTTAATGTTAATGAAAATTATCAAATATTAGAAATCGTTGGAGAAGGAGCTTATGGAATAGTTTGTAGTGCCATACATAAACCAACTAATCAAAAAGTTGCAATTAAAAAAATTGAACCATTTGAAAGATCAATGTTATGTTTAAGAACTTTAAGAGAATTAAAATTATTAAAACATTTTAATCATGAAAATATTATAAGTATATTAGCCCTTCAAAGACCAATTAATTATGATTTATTTAATGAAATTTATTTAATTCAAGAATTAATGGAAACTGATTTACATAGAGTTATACGAACTCAAAAATTATCTGATGATCATATTCAATATTTTATTTATCAAACTTTAAGAGCTTTAAAATGTTTACATTCAGCAAATGTTTTACATAGAGATTTAAAACCTTCGAATTTATTATTAAATTCAAATTGTGATTTAAAAATTTGTGATTTTGGTTTAGCAAGAAGTATTGCTTCAAGCGAAGATAATTTTGGGTTTATGACAGAATATGTTGCCACTAGATGGTACAGAGCTCCAGAAATCATGTTAACTTTCCAAGAATATACTACTGCTATTGATGTTTGGTCAGTTGGTTGTATATTAGCTGAAATGTTAAGTGGTAGACCTTTATTTCCTGGTAGAGATTATCATAATCAATTATGGTTAATTATGGAAATTTTAGGTACTCCCAATATGGAAGATTATTATAATATAAAACTGAAAAGAGCAAGAGAATATATTAGATCTTTACCATTTTGTAAAAAAATACCTTTCCAAACTTTATTTAATCAACCACAACAACCACAAAATCAACAACAACAACCACAAGGACAACAAGGACAACAAGGACAACCACAACCACAAAATCCAAATCCTAATCCAAACGCCAATCCTATAAATCCTTTAGCATTAGATTTATTAGAGAAATTATTAATTTTTAATCCAACTAAAAGAATTACCGTTGATGATGCATTAAAACATCCTTATTTAAAATTATATCATGATCCAAACGATGAACCAATAAGTGAAAAAATCCCTGAGGATTTTTTCGATTTTGATAAACATAAAGATGATTTAACTATCGATGATTTGAAAAAATTGTTGTATGATGAAATCATGAAACCTTTGTAGTGTATTATACGTCGCCGCCCCCTCCCCTTTGCTCTCCTTTCCTCTACCTCTTTCTCTACCTCTGCTTCTATTTCTTTATTTACCTCTACTTCTAGCTCTTTATCTTCATCTATCTCTAGCTCTACATGTAACTTTATCTAAATTTCTATATCTGCAGCTCCACCTGTATAACTCCAAAATTTTCACTGCTTTGTCTCTACAGAGCTATCACTGCATTCACTCCAATTACAGTTTTGATGTGTTACTTTATCACTATATACAACATCTATACACTTACTACAGAGCAATACAGAGCATCACGAACTACTTACCCTTTGCTACCAATTGTCTCTCTCAGTTTAAACTTGAGACTAAATTTAGATCTCACCTTTTTCACACCTCACGAAAAAATGGATCAAATTTGTACGCGTGAAAAATTTCAACAACACTCACAACATTTACCAAACATAAATTATGAATTTCTTAATTTGGTTTTACCTTTTAGTTATTTCAAATTGTCATAATGTATTATTACCACCATACGGTAAACAATGTTTTTTTGAAAATTTGAAAAAAAATGATGAATTAGCAATTAGTTATCAAGTAGGTTCAAGAGATCCATCAAATAGTGAACAATTAAAAGCAAGTTTTAGTGTTGGTACACCAAATGGTCAAGTTATAATTAAAAGAAATGATATTGATCATGGGGATGAAACTTTAAAAGCTAACATGGATGGTAGATATACTTATTGTTTTTCAAATGAAAAATCAAATAGAGTTGATCTTGATATTTCATTTAATGTTCATGGAGTTATTTATATTGATTTAGATAATCCTGATTCTGATACTTTAGATTATGCAATTCAAAGATTAAGTCAATTAACTTCCGATGTTAAAGCAGAACAAAGTTATTTAGTTATTAGAGAAAGAACTCATAGAAACACTGCTGAATCAACTAATTCAAGAGTTAAATGGTGGTCAGTTTTCCAAATTATTGTTGTTGCTGCTAATTCTTTATTCCAAATTTATTATTTAAGAAGATTCTTTGAAGTTAAACTGCTGGTTTAAGGTATTGAATATATCATCATAAAAAAAATAAAATAAGATAAGAAATAAACACAAATAAAAAATAATAGTGAAAAACAAATAAAAATAAAAAGAAGCAAGAAACTGAAAATGAAAAATAATGATTTAATTCCATCTTTTTGATACCATTGAATTATATCTTTAGCAATGTTTTTAGTTAAACTTTACCATAATAAGATCATAGTGAATAAATTTACAATTTCATTCATCATATTTCCCTCTCTGTTTCTCTAATTAAATTTCTTTTCAAGAGAATTCTGATTCTTCTATTTATTTGCATAAGAAAAGTGAATGACTTTATGTATTCTTTGTTCCAGTTTCTTAGAATGTAGCTAAAAAGTTGATTTCATTTCAAAATCAGTTTTTTTTTTCAACTCTTTAAAATGATCGGGGATTGTTTGTCTCTCTTTTATAGAAGTTAAACTCTTTATGACAGCTTAATGATAATATGATTGATTGTGGTGGGAACTTTGGATTATACAAAGTGGTTTTCTTAGATTTAACAGGAATTTTGAAATATTTTGGATTTGTATGTTGGAAAATCCACAAAATCATAAAATCACAAAGCGAACGTAAAAAAGAACCAAGAGAGGAAGAGGGATTGAAACAAAAACTCTGTAACATTTTCTTTTAAAACAAACTTATTCTAAAGAATTAAAAATTAATCCATTTCTAACTAAATCCATTTCATGAAGTACTAAACCATCAGCATCTTCAACTTTTTTCCAAGTTTTAACATTACCATTTTTGGAATCAATATCATAAATTCTTAATTTTCTTACAAATCCACTACCTCCATAACCACCATTACCTGCACCACCACCATAACATAACCACATACTATTTTCAGGATCTGATTCAGTTTGGTACTTACAATATTCATTAATATGATCATGACCAACATCAGAAATCTGAACACCAATTTCACCAAATATAGTTCTTGCACCAGAATTATAATCTGGTGAATAAACCCCTTCTCTATTTTCACCTAATTGTGGACCATCTTTTTTATATTCTGGTAATGGGATATGGAAAAGTGCCATTGAAATGTTTTTATCATTGTTACAAGTGTGAGTATCAACTAATTCATCATGTTGAGATTTAACCCAATCAAGTTGGGATTTATGAATCCAATCATAACCACCATAGTTTGGGTCTTGAGAATAAGCACCACTATCAACAAAATATAAGTAAATTGGGTAACCATTTTTATCTTTATTTTGTAAATTAATTATATAATTCCCGAATCCATCTATACTTGAAGGTCCAGGTAATGCAACACTATAAGGTAAACTACATGTTATACCCATAACTTGCAGCCTTTCAATTGATTCATCATCATGATTACCTAAAACGGCAGCATATGGAATTCTACGTTCAATGAAAACATTTAAAACTTTAAAAAGTGCAGTTTCAGCATCTGGTGCAGTTGGTCCATAAATTTGATCACCAGTTAATATAACTAAATCAGGTTGTTCTTCATCTAAAATTTTATTAATAAATTCAACAGTTCTTGGATCAGCTTTACAACCATCCGCTGATGATGCAGGTTCAGGATCTCTACATTTACCAACTCCAGTTGAAAAATGCAAATCTGCAACTTGTAAAATTTTAAATTTACCATCTTTATTAATTTTTAATTTTGGAGGAGTTGGATCAACTCTATTACCTCTTCTATAAGTAATATAGATTTCTTTGTCATCAGTAGTATTAATTCCCGTTAATGGATTATCTAAAATCTTCCAATTTGGTCTTGGTTCAACAGCATCTTCTCCAAATAATACATCAATTGCAGTTAATACATTACCATCAGATGGAGTATCATATTTAACCCAAATACCATAAGATTTATAAACCCAATAACCACCTTGATCTAAGTCCAGTTCATCACCAACGAAAATATCAGTAATAACTTGATCATCATCACCAGTGGCAGAATTTTCTAAAACTTTATAATTTAAAAATGCTGGTACATCTTGTTCTTCTAAACTTAAATCTTTACCAATTTTAATCCATCCACCTAAATTACCTAAATCTCCAAATTTACCGTCTGATGCAAATGGATTACCACAAACTGTATTAGTTTGATTTTTATCAGTTGAATTACAATTATCTATAATAATATCAATTACATAATTACCATCAGCTGGTTGGAAAAATGATGGATTTAGATCATCATAAATTTTACCATTAACGAAAAATTTGGCTGCAAAAAAGCCTATTGTTTCAACAATAATTAATGATTTAGCAACACTGAAAAGCATCTTGTTTTCTTTGTACTTTTATTCTTACTTTTTTATGATATATATTAATCTTACAAGGATATCTTCATATACTTATATACTTTTTAACTTCATATTCTGATATAAAACGTATAGTTACACGTGTGGTTAGTGGTGCGTATAAGTTGATGCAAAAAAAAGTACATAAAATTCTGGAGATCTACAAAATTTGTGGCTTATTGTTTATCTTTTTGATCTACAAAATAATCTACGTAAGAGGATAAACTCAACACCAGATGGAGGTAGATAGAAAGATGGGGTTTGTTGTATATGATGATGGTTAGTATTGGATTAGGTATAGTGTAAGTGTATGATGGCTATGAATCATTCAATGGATTTGAATTGAGTAATAAGAATTTGAGAATGAAACAATAAGGTATACCAAGAAATAAGTTTTAAAACGTTTTTTCCCCTAAACCAATTTTAAAGTATCAGAGTTCTGAATTATAATCAGGAGTAGCAAATAATCTATACTTTTAGACTTCTTGTACTGATGAATTGACTAGAAACAATTGAGTAGGATGAAGTAACTTTATTTAGATGCTTCAAACTATTTCATTGATTTAAACGAGGTAATAAATTGCTTTATTTTAGGCAAGGTTTACGATCATCCAACAATAGGGGTTTTTTAATATTATTCCTAAACAATATATGAATTAATTAATGTGGCAGTTAATAAATTAGGATTATTCACAGTTATAAGAAAAAGGAAAAACTCTGAGGTAGGAATAGGGCAGAATTAGAAATTGTATAGAAGGTACTCAATTTAATTATGCAAAAGTGAATATATACTATTACTTAGACTCTATGTAATTTGTATAGCCCATAGCCCCAGCTAATTTGGTTTTACTAACACTATAGTGTGATAAATTAATATGCAAATACTAATTATTTTGAACTTATATAGACTTCTATGGTGGTGCGGCGCATAATATTACATAGTCAAAAAGCTTTTGTAAACTCAAATAAGTATGATCAAATATGAAGATGAAATAGTTGATAAAATCAAAGAAGGTGAAATCAAAGAAGGACAAAATCAATGAAGGACAAAATCAATGAAGGACAAAATATTGATTAGGTTATTAGTTAATATCAGTACAAATAAGAAATAGGTTGCAAAAACCAATACTTTTCACTAAATTACCTTATCCCCTGATAACTTACTCTCATACTCTCATACTCTTTTGTTTTCGGTCTTAGTAGGTGCGACATTCACCCGACACACGAGCGCACAAGACACTAAAACGACATTATGATACGACACCTACGACATTCATCGGATTTTTTTAAATGAAAACTTCCATTCAACCATTTTAATTATAGAGTAGTTAGAGTGATTTAAAACGGTTTTTTTCACTATACATTACTTAACTCCAAATGTAACCAAATTTCTTAACTAGTTCCCACAATTTTTAACTATTAAACTATCACCCTCTTGAAACTATCATATAAACAAAATCTCCTCAATGTTGAATGATTTTTTTTTTGCGGGAAATAGTTCCACTAATGAGTTTAAGGGATTGAACTTAATAGGCAATATTTTATCGGACATAATTATCATTTCCTAGGTTTATGCTATAGTTTGAACAAATAGTAGTTACTAAGTTAGTTTGTTTACTCTTTGAACATGAAATTTTGTTAATACTAATATTGATATTAATTTTGATATTGATAATTAGTATTCCAGTATCGATTGTAGTACTAGATTGTAGTAATATACTGTGGTACTATATTGTAGTACTATATTGTAGTACCATAATGGTAGTACCATAATGGTACCAGGATGGTACCAGGATGGTAGTAAAACACCTGAATTACTGTTGCAAAATTGATTTCATTCTCGGTAAATACCCCTCATAAACCAAGTTTCCCACTTAAAAGTTTCCCTTTTATCCTCAATCCCTTTCACAAGTATTTAAATATAATCATATTCTCACCAAATTTTTATCAACAATTGGTACACTTCATTTACAACTGATATAACAGGATTTTCTTTAGTGGAAAAAATTGTTGATTTGAAGAAGTGAACTTAAATAGAATTACTACAGAAGAACCAAAGTTACCTAAGGATGTCAAAATATTTCCCAGAAATTAAAGAATTACCACCAGATCCATTATTTGGTTTAAAAGCAAGGTATAATAATGATTCAAAAACTGATAAAGTTGATTTAGGTATTGGAGCTTATAGAGATAATAATGGTAAACCATGGATTTTACCATCAGTTAAATTAGCTGAAAAAAAATTAATTAATTCTGATTCTTATAATCATGAATATTTACCAATTGAAGGTTATTCAAATTTTGTTAAAAATGCTGCTAAAATTATAATTGGTAATAATTCAATTGCAATTAAAGAAAATAGAATTATTTCACAACAAAGTTTAAGTGGTACTGGTGCTTTACATTTAGCTGGTAAATTTTTAAAAGATTTTTATGTTAATAAATCTTCTAAAATTTATTTATCAAAACCAACTTGGGCAAATCATAATCAAATTTTTACAAGTTTAGGTTTTGAAGTTGATACTTATCCTTATTGGGATAATGATTCAAAATCATTAGATTTAAATGGGTTTTTAGCTAAAATTGATGAAGCTCCTAAAGGTTCAATTTTTATTTTACATGCTTGTGCTCATAACCCAACAGGATTAGATCCTACAAAGGAAGAATGGATTAAAATTTTAAATAAATTATCAGAAAATGAACATTTACCATTATTTGATAGTGCTTATCAAGGTTTTGCATCAGGTAATTTAATTGAAGATAGTTATTCAATTAGAACTGCAATTGATGATAGAATTTTTAAAACTCCAATTATAATTTGTCAATCATTTGCCAAAAATTGTGGTATGTATGGTGAAAGAGTTGGTGCTGTTCATATAATACCATCAGAAACCAATGAATCATTAAATAAAGCAATTATTTCACAATTAAAAAAAATTATTAGATCAGAAATTTCAAATCCTCCAGCTTATGGTGCAAAAGTTGTTGCTACAATTTTAGATGATCCTGAATTATTTAATCAATGGGAACAAGATTTAATTACTATGAGTTCAAGAATTAATAAAATGAGAATTAAATTAAGAGATTTATTAAATAATTTACAAACTCCTGGTAATTGGGATCATATTGTTAATCAAACTGGTATGTTTTCATTTACTGGTTTAAGTCCTGATATGGTTAAAAGATTAGAAGAAAAACATGGAATTTATATGGTTGGTAGTGGTAGAGCTTCTGTTGCTGGTTTAAATGAATTTAATGTTGAAAAAGTTGCAAATGCTTTTGATGAAGTTGTTAGATTTTATTCAAAGAGTAAATTGTAGATTTTATAGTTTATTTATGTTCACCCCCCTTTTACCCTACCATTCTTTAACAATTCACTCATGCCCCCTTCACCATGCCACAATATATACCCTTTTACCTCTTTAATACTCTTTTGCTCGGTAACTGTAGTATTCTTATTTTACTACGATGGCACGATAAAAATTCTATGGTTGCAAAATCATCGCGAAATGAGTCAATCAGAAAAACCAAATTTTTCAACATGTCAAGTTTTGGTACATTATTTAAAGTCACCACTTACGGTGAATCCCATTGTCAATCAGTTGGATGTATAGTTGATGGAGTTCCCCCTGGGCTCGAGTTAACTGAAGATGACATTCAACCACAATTAACTAGAAGAAGACCAGGTCAAAGTAAATTATCAACTCCAAGAAATGAAAAGGATAAAGTTATGATTCAATCAGGTACTGAATTTGGTAAAACTTTAGGATCCCCTATTGGTATGTTAGTTAAAAATGAAGATCAAAGGCCTCATGATTATGGGGAAATGGATATTTATCCTAGACCAAGTCATGCCGATTATACTTATATTGCTAAATATGGTGTAAAATCTTCAAGTGGAGGTGGTAGATCAAGTGCAAGAGAAACTATTGGTAGAGTTGCTGCTGGTGCCATTGCTGAAAAAATCTTAGATAAAATAAATAATGTTGAAATCGTTGCATTTGTTTCTGGTATTGGTAATGTTTCAATGTCCAAAGATCCAAATGATGAAAAATTTATTGAAATTTTAAATACTGTAACTAAAGATTCTATTGATGCTACAGGACCAATTAGATGTCCAGATGAATCAATTAAAGATGAAATGACCAAAATTATTGAAAAATATAGAGATGAAAAAGATTCAATTGGTGGTATTGTAACTTGTGTAATTAGAAATTGTCCAATTGGTCTTGGAGAACCATGTTTTGATAAATTAGAAGCTAAATTAGCTCATGCAATGTTATCTATCCCTGCTACCAAAGGGTTTGAAATTGGTTCAGGATTCCAAGGTGTTTCAATTCCTGGTTCAAAACATAATGATCCATTTTTTTATGATGAAATTTCCAAAAGTTTAAGAACTAAGAGTAATAATTCTGGTGGTATTCAAGGTGGAATTTCAAATGGTGAAAATATTTATTTCTCTGTTGCATTTAAATCTGCTGCTACCATTAGTCAAGAACAACCAACTGCAAGTTATGATGGTATTGATGGAATTTTAGCTGCTAAAGGTAGACATGATCCTTCAGTTACTCCAAGAGCGGTACCAATTGTTGAAGCAATGACTGCATTAGTTTTAATGGATCAATATTTAATTCAAAATGCTAGAAAATCAACCATGGAGTTAATTAAATAGAGCAAAAAAGTATAGATAAGATGATAGGTGTTTTCAGTTCTGTGTTGTTAGTTTCTTCTCTGGTGTCAGTTCACCGAATCTCTATGTCAACGAGTTCCTAATTCCTAACCAAAATTGTTTTTAAGAATGAGCTGTTAGAAGAGTTAGTCTGGAAGTAAGTCTGGAAGTAGGTCTAGTGAGAGTCTAGTGAGAGTCTGGTGAGAGACTGGTGAGAGTCTGGTGAGAGACTGGTGAGGGAAGTTTCTCAATTGATTTATGAAAAATGATCTCAATGAGAAAAATTCCAACATGGATTCAATTCAAATAACATTATTCACAATCCTTTTTGGATTAATACTAATAATTTTAATTTATTATATTCAAAATTTTGAAATTAAAAGTAATAAGAAACCAACGTTTTTAATAATTGGTAATAATTATAGTGGTAAAACATCATTTTTTTTAAAATTAAGTGGGAAAGAAAATTTTAAATCAACAATTTCATCAATTGATGTTAATTATAATGAAATTAATTTACCATTAAGTGCTAAAAATATTAGTAAACCATATCAAATTATTGATTATCCAGGATATTTAAAATATGAAAATTTATTTAAAAATTTAATTAATGAAATTAATTTAAAAGGAGTTATGTTTGTAATTGATTCAGAAATTAATAATTTTAATAAAAATATTAATTTAATAGCTATTAAAATTTTTAAAATTTTAACTATTACTGAATCAAATTATCCCAATGGTAAAGATTTTTTATTTATGATTAATAAAAATGATTTATTTAATTCTTTACCAATTTCTAAAATTAGATCAAGTTTAGAATTAGAATTAAATAAAGTAATTGATTCAGAATTAAAAAATAATGAAGATGATTTAAATTTTTGGTTAGATTTATTACCTTTTAAATTTGAAAAATTAAATGGTAATATGGATTTTAAACCTGGTAGTGTAATAAAGGATAAGACATCTGATTGGGAAAATTGGTTAGATGAAATAGTTGTTAATCCTCAAGCTTAATATATATTTACTCTTTCTTCTATTTACATTTAGCCCTTTCTTTTTACTTTCTTCTCTTTCTATTTACTTTCTACTTGCCCCTTCTAATTACTCTCTAATTAGTTCTTGTTATTGACTGGTATTGGTGACCCTGCGAAGTTGTTATTCAAGGTTATTGGAAGGAGGTTTTAAATCTTTTAAATCTTGTAACCCATTAGTTGAAGGGAAAAACCCTGGTTCATTTAATTCCTTTTGTTTCCTTTCATTAATCTTTTTATTTATAAAATTTCTTAATCGTATATTGAAAACACCATCATTTAAATTAAATTTTTTAAATTTAAAATCTTTAATCTCGGTAATAATATGTTGTAATTGATTATTATTTTTATCTAATTCAGTTTTCAAATTAGTATATTTCTCTGTTTGATCTTTTAATTTATCTTTATCACTAATTCCAGGAATTTTATTAAACATCGTTGGTTTAATATTATCTTTCTTAATCTCTAATTCTTTAATTAAAATTTCAATTGCTGATTTTTTCTTATTTAATGTATTAAATTCTTCATTTTCACTTGGTTTACAAAAAGTTTCATCTTTAAGATGATTAATACATATATAGAAAAAATCAATATTATTTGAAGTAATAAGAACATTGGGGGATGGTTTATAACATATCATACATGATTTACTTTGATTGGATGCTACTGTTCTTAAAGTATACTCGTTTTCAAATGGTTTACTCATACTCACTGTCACTAATTATCACTACGTTCACTACCTATCACTAATTATCTTCTCTATCACTAACTATCCCTTACTGTCACTACTTATCTTTCTCTATCACTTACTATCACTAAGTGTCTCACTGTCACTGTCACTGTCACTGTAATTAAGTCTCATTTTAAATGTCGCGATAACTAAATGTCGCCGTCGCACATTAAATGTCTCGCGCAACGCGAGACATTTGAATATATTTACGACATGTTGGCGTGGCGTTACCGGGTACAAAAATGGTTTGGATTTACGTGTCCCTACCATTAGTTGAAGATTTTTCTTTCCCTTCCTCAGTCAACCTCATTTTTTGACAAAAACTCGTCATTTAACCCCCTTTCCCGCCCTTGGAAAACCAAATTAATTTTTAAAAATAATATTAAATATTACTTAGGAATATTCAATATTATCATAGTTGAAACCTTTATTAGTTGATTAGCAATCCACCAAAGTCCTGTTTGGTGATAATTGTTTTATTAGATTTTGCCCTAGACCATCCCAGTTGTCAAAATCTTTTCCATTTTCACACACCCCCTTTTGTTGAGAAGAACGAAAAACATAACAAATTAAAAGAACTCAATTGAATTTTTTAGTGAAGTTTTCAGTTATTATAACAACATTACAATAGTTTGGAAATTAACAAGTGATTTTATTTTGGTTATATTGAATTAAAAATCTGATTTTTTAGTATACATTGCTCACATTGAAAATTCAAATCATATTAATAATCAAAATAGTACATTAACTATAAGAATAGTATAAGAATAACTATAATAACTATAAGAATAGTATAACAATAGTATAACAATAATATAATATGTCCGATCATCAAGAAGCTGATATAGATTCAATTGTTGATAGATTATTAGAAGTAAGAGGTCATAGACCAGGTAAACAAGTTACATTATTAGAACATGAAATTAGATATTTATGTACCAAAGCGAGAGAAATCTTTATTCAACAACCAATTTTATTAGAATTAGAAGCTCCAATTAAAATTTGTGGTGATATTCATGGTCAATATTATGATTTATTAAGATTATTTGAATATGGTGGTTTCCCACCTGAAGCAAATTATTTATTTTTAGGTGATTATGTTGATAGAGGTAAACAAAGTTTAGAAACTATTTGTCTTTTATTAGCCTATAAAATAAAATATCCTGAAAATTTTTTTATATTAAGAGGTAATCATGAATGTGCTTCAATTAATAGAATTTATGGATTTTATGATGAATGTAAAAGAAGGTATAATATTAAATTATGGAAAACTTTTACTGATTGTTTTAATTGTTTACCAATTGCTGCCATTATTGATGAAAGAATTTTTACAATGCATGGTGGTTTAAGTCCTGATTTAAATACAATGGAACAAATTAGAAGAGTAATGAGACCAACTGATATTCCTGATGTTGGTTTATTATGTGATTTATTATGGTCAGATCCTGATAAAGATATAACTGGTTGGTCTGAAAATGATCGTGGAGTTTCATTTACATTTGGTCCTGATGTTGTTTCAAGATTTTTACAAAAACATGATATGGATTTAATTTGTAGAGCTCATCAAGTGGTTGAAGATGGTTATGAATTTTTTTCAAAACGTCAATTAGTTACTTTATTTTCAGCTCCAAATTATTGTGGTGAATTTGATAATGCTGGTGCCATGATGTCGGTTGATGAAAGTTTATTATGTTCATTCCAAATTTTAAAACCTGCTGATAAACAATCAAAATATCCTCCTCATCCTTTAATGGGTAATAATGGTCAAAAGAAAAAGAGAGGTTCAAAGTAATTAACGGAAAAATTATGCACATATTAATTTTATTTTTCCTTTATTAATATCCTCCCAGTCATCTCCCCCATTCACATTATCATCTCCAACTCACAACAACCACATCCCATTATTCATTATTTACATCCAAATTCCATCTCACAACTTTTCCCCGTTTTTAAAAAGATTGTCATGATTGAAATAAAAATTAATGATATTATACGTAAGAATTTCATTTCACTTTTAACTTTTTTATTGTATTTTAACGATTATTTCCATTCATTTTATTTTTTATTATTTAATGAAATATAATTCTAACGTATTAATGATATAATCATTTTGATTTATCTTCTTTTTTTTCCCTTTTTAAAGTATATATATTCTTGATTTTTATTCCTCTTTGTAAAATTTTAAAGTTGTCAATATATATATTTTACCGTTAGTATGAAAAATAAATAAATATGAATCCTAAATAAATAAATATGAAAACTAAAATATTCAAATTCTTCGGTTAACACCATTAGATTGTTACTTTAATTGAGAGAGTCTACCCCTTCCCTATTGTTTTGAATTTGCTTCACTCATATATAGTGTGTTTTTAAATATATGGTGTATAAAAATCTTATCTAAACCTATCTCGTTAGTTTTATCTCTACTCACTCTAATCTCTTGATCCCCTTTCCATCGCAAAACTGCAGTACCACTATTTTCAGCAGTCACGCAATCATGTGACTCATCCGTGCGCGTACCAAGAAAGTTTTTTTTTTTTTCTCCTTTGAGAATCTTTAAAACAAAAGTCTCACTAATTTTTTTCATTTTTTCATACAATTTGAATATTAAAGATGGTATGTTTAAATTAAACTTAAAGATCTAACATGAGAGTTTTAAACGTACGGACAGAGATATAGAAGTATAGAATAAGAATACCAGCTATGAAGAATTAGAATGAAATGAGATGAATTTGAAAAAGGTCAGTTTTTTAAAGAGAAGTGAATTGAATATCAGAGATCATTATTACGCCCCTTGAACCACTCCAGGGAGAGAGAAAAGGAATGAATTTGTAAAACAGATAGAAGATATAACTTTCGACACCACCACCACCGCCATCATTATCATTGAATTTCTAGTCATCTATTGGCATTATTTTAGAACAGGCATCTCCATGGGTTTTACAGATCATATCACAATTTTAATAATAATACTAACAATTTTTTTTTAGGTTTTAGTTCAAGATTTATTACACCCAAATCCAGCTTCTGAATTACAAAGTCACAAAAAGAAACAATTAGTTCAATCACCAAGATCATACTTTATGGATGTTAAATGTCAAGGTTGTTTAACTATTACCACTGTTTTCTCACATGCTCAAACTGCTGTTACTTGTGATAACTGTTCAACTGTTTTATGTACTCCAACCGGTGGTAAAGCTAAATTAACTGAAGGTTCATCATTTAGAAGAAAATAAATTTATTCCTTGTATAATTAATATAACGCATAGAATCATATTTCCCTGCTTTTTAACTTTTTAATTTTATCGCCCCTACTCTTATTCACTCTTTTTGTTCGTTTATTATCTGTTATACTCTTTTAACTTTCTAAAGTGTTAGGTTTAAAAATACAGGTACATATTTTATACTTCCATTCGTTCGACCCCATGATTTAAGATTGTAATTCATGATTCACAACTGCAAGTGTCTGGATATCGACAGTTTCTGAAGAGATAAGAACAACTTTAAAGTAAGCTGTAAGAACAAGAAAAATTGTATAAGAATACAATATTAAAACATACCTAGAATTTGAAATTTAGAAATGATATGGGGAATTAGAAATAGGGCATTTAAAGTTCACAGTTGATGATTAAATGACAACATTGATTTATCATGGAATGATTCGTTATGAAAAAATCAATTTTATTAACACCTAAGACCAGTTCCTAGTTTTAAATAAAATAATTTCACAACACTGTTTTACTTTCTCGTGGAGGACAATAAAGGATGTATTACTTGATTCACAAGGCAATATATTTAAATAAATGGGTATACATTTCATATAAATTTTCAATATTTAATTACTTGAATTTATCAAATTTTAAATGAAGAAAAAGAACCTTCTTTAAGGGTCTTAGTATAGGCATACCCTTAATGGGGTGAAAATATCTTTGGTTTATTGAATTAGGAATGAAAATAAGTTATATTCCGCCAGGTTCTAGTAATTATGAGACATAAATCACAATGATAAGCTAAAAACCAGGTAATACTTAAGACTGTTAAACCCAGTATTCACTAATTCGATAACTCAATAAGTAAATAAGTCAATAAATCATAAGAGACTAAGAAATTGATGAAGATACTTAAGCACATTAAGATCTGAAACTTAATGATTTAATTCATAGTGTCGCCGCATCAAAGTTTGCTTACATTTAGTGAAATTCCTTAAATTTAAAAAATAGATGAGGTACTAGTACTAAAGTTCAAAATAGGGAATATGTAAAATGATTTAAGGTCTAATAATGGTATTAATTGGTCCTAGTTATTAAGTAAATTCTAGTTTAATCTTATTAAGATGAAAGGTGAAGTGTGATGAATAAAACATTGTTTTCATTCATTGTAATTGGCACCAACCAAACCACAATAACATAATCCTTTTCTTCGATTGATGGCTGATGGTAGTCAATGACACTTAGTAGCCCAAACATTTTACG
Organism: Yamadazyma blattariae; assembly: GCA_030581595.1. Taxonomy (NCBI): domain Eukaryota; kingdom Fungi; phylum Ascomycota; class Pichiomycetes; order Serinales; family Debaryomycetaceae; genus Yamadazyma; species Yamadazyma blattariae. The sequence continues at coordinate 197,245 of JAKTTU010000006.1, read as the reverse complement.
AGTTTCTTAGCTGTTAGTTTTTAGTTCTTAAGTTTTCACTTCCTTTGTGTGATGGATCTTGGTCTGGGTTTGGTCTCGTAAAAATCAAAATCGTAGAATCCGACATGTCGCGGCTGCAAAAAAGATGAGATCCGCGACATTACTCTTTTCGGTTTAGATGTAAATAAAATGGAATAAATTGTTATTCTAATGCTAAAATTCCCAATTTGATGAAATAATAAGAAAAGAAAAAACTTTATATGAAATTTTTATAAATTATTAGGGGAATAGTTAGATAACTGAGAGTGACTTTATTGTTTTTGGTCAGAGAAAAAATTCTTTTTTTATTATTCTACTCATTGATTCAGTTCATCAGAAAAATTCATTCGTTCAAGTTATAGCGTTCAAGTTATAGCTTTTCATTTCTTCAAATAAGTATTTATTAGGTAATTATAATATCCAAGTTTCTACTTTCGTTATACCAAAAAATAATAATCATAAAATAGTCATAAAATAATCATAAAATAATTATAGATAGTCAGAAAATAATAATTAGAAGAGATGATTAAATTAATATTTTTCATATCATTAATTTTATTTGTTAAAAGTACTACCTTATATGATTTCAATAATGGTTTGATTTACATCCACTTATCTAATAATGATTTAATATCCTTGAACTTCAACGTTGACGGTAAACAAATAGATAAAATCACAAATGAATCAATTAACAATTTGAATTCACCACCACAGGAAAGTAATTTATTCATTTTTAATGATACTTTATATGGAATTTTTAATGATTCTAGTAAAATCGGATTAACTAAATATGATAATTCAAGTGACAGCTGGAATGTCATTAATTTAAATTTCGATTCTATTAATGATGGGAATTATTACAACTATTCAAGTTACTTAAGTTCACCAACCTCACAGGAACTTTACATTTATGGTGGGGATGAAGGGAATGATCTTGCCAGTAATAGATTATTATCACTTGACTTTTATAATAAAAAATTATCAAATATTTCAACCTCAACTAAACCACTGTCATTTTTTGGATCATCATCAGTACTAATTAATCCTACCACCCAATTACTTATTGGAGGACAATCAAACCAAGGATGGCTTAATATGTATCAATTAGCCACTTGGGATTTCACTAGTGGGTGGTCATTTACAACAATTGATAAGAGTAATTCAACAATAGTTAATTCTAGATTATTACCTAATTTATTACCAATTTTCAATCCAATAAGTAATAATTCAAATCTGGCGATATTATCGGAATATCAAGTGAATAAAGTACTTGTAATTGGTGGAGTTGATGAGAATAATGAATTATCAAGTCCTGAAACTTCTATGTTAGTAATTGATTCAAATAATTGGTATTATGAGAGTACTAATGAATTTAATATTTCAAATTACTTAGGATTTGCAACAATTTTTGATAATTTCATAACTATTTCAAATGATCAAGATAACAATAGAAACAGTGGGAAGAAGAATAAAAGAGACTCAAGTTATGAAATCAGTATGTTTGATTTAGATTTCGAACCAATAAGTAAATTAAATATCCCACAGTCACAATCACAAATTACGGCACAAAACAAAAAGGAAAAAAATTCAATTCAATTAAAAGCTATATTAGGTACCGTTATACCGATTTCCAGTATAATAATAATAATTACAATAGTTTATTTTTATATGAAAAATAAAAGGAAACAAAATTTAGAGAAAGAATTAAGTGAATTGAATTATCATTATGAAAATTATTTTAATTTACCTAAATCACTGGATGAAAAACATGAACAATTAAATTTACTTTATAATGATTCTAATTCAACTTTGGATGTTAATTCAATTGATTCATGGGTTAAAAAGAGACAAGAATATGATAATACTAATTCTAATAAACTTAATCTTAAGGAGAATCCATTTATGACAAGTCAAGATACATTAAATGATGTAAATACTAATTCTTCTGAAGATAAATTTGATTTAAGAACTCCTGAACCATTGAAAACTATAAATAAATTAAATAGATCAATGATTAAATTAAGAAAATCAATGAGTTTTAATAATTTATCACCTACTAAATATAATCATACATTATTACCTGATGATGAAGAATCAATGATTGAAAGTGGTAATAATAATTCCAATAGTCCGATAGGGGCCAAAACTGATTTATCAAATTTGATCGATGAGTATAATGATTTGGATTATTCAAGTGATGAAGAAAATGAACTTAATAATAGTACTAGTAACAATAGTAATAAGAATGATACTAATCTTAATGAAATTTATGATGATGAATCAGTTGAATCTTCATTTAATGAATCAACTGCAAATATGGATGTTCAAGTGTTGGTCAGTTCTAAAAGAAGGAGCACATTAAAAGTTGTTAATCCTGATTTATCATCAATTGAAGAATCAAGTATAAGACAAAGAGTACCATCAAATGAAAGAGATGATGATTAATGTGTAATAATGTAATTTTTAGTGTAAGGTATTGTCTCTTCCTCTAGACACTTACAATAGTATCACAAATAACAGTAGATCCAAATAAGAGTGAGTACATATAAGAGTGAGTACAGATGTGTTTAACACTGTTGCTCAAATATACTATAACTAACAATGGTGAAAATGGGTGCCATGTTAATAAAATATGTCAAAGTGGTTAAAATTGGGTTTCAAAACCTTATCTACAAAAATAAACTTTCTTGCATTGACTGAATCAACTTTTTCCTATGGGAAACATGAATATTCAGTCTTATGTAAATGTTACTCTATATACTACATTCTATACATTTTATACATTCTATACATTCTATACATTCCATATCTACCATGTTCTCTTAAGTTCTATACGGTAAAGTCAATTGGTGGGCAATTCACTTTTTAAGGCTTATCTATAGTGGAGTGATGACGATCTACCCAATAGAGTTAATGAGAATGTGAAGAACATGGCACAAGAAAATAGTACACTATCGGTGGTAGAAACTAGTGACAGTCATAGTGGTAGACACTCTGGAAGTATAAATTAAGAGTAGTATAAATGGAATATGAAAATTAATTTTGTGGTGAATTCCTGGAAAACCGTTTATTTTCTCTGTTATACACCTGACTGCGGCCAATTTTAAAGGAAACTAGGGGAAAACAATTACATAAGAGCTTAACAGGATAATCTTTGGTTGGTGTAGTGATTTATCCCTATAGTCATTAATTTATTGATTTTGTGCTTTTGTGAGTTTTAGTGTGTATGTACTTCGCCATTCCCGTCTAAGTAAGTCCTCCTCATTTAAAAAATATTGAGTCATTATCACTCCTGTCGTTAGTACTCTTCCTACACAATCTTGTACACTTGTAACTTATTATGCTGGTGGTTACTCTTCCGGTATAGTAACTCAGAACTCTTATAGTTAACAGTAGTAACTATAGTAAGTATAGTAATGGTAGTAACTGTTAACTGTTAAGTGTTAACTGTCACTGTTACCCCGCTTACATAAGCAGCGATAAAAATTGAAAATTTAATACGAAAAAATTTAGTGCGGAAAGGGACACAAATTGAGAAATTAACCAAAGAAACTCAATTAAAGATTCAATAGTTACTGGAACTTTTATAAACAACAGGTTTTGCCAATAAAGTTAACTAGGCTGGGACATAAAGAGAGCTGATAGACAGGCCATTAACGAGAGGAACTGTGTGGACATTAATAGAAAAGAACGTGTGTGTGTGTGTGTGAATTTAAAATAAAGAGTTTATGAATAGAGGAATAATAATAAATTAACCGCCCCCATAGATATTATACAATTGATTGATTTCAAATTCAATATGAATGATTATAAAAGAATGGAGGATGAAACTCCAGAGATAGATTATTCACAAGAATTCATTATCAAAGATGATTATCCAAAAGATTTCAATGATATTAATAATAATGATATTAATAATGAAATTAATAATGATATGAATAATGATATGAATAATGATATGAATAATGATATGAATAATGAAATTGAATCAAATGATTTTATATCAAAATTTGAATCAAAAGATTTAAATACTGAATCACCCAATGATTTTAAAACTTTCCAAGATCAACAAACTAATGATTCTGGTAAGAATAATGATGATGATTTTCATGATTATGAGAATTCAAATATATCATTCAATATTCCTGGTGCTTTTAAAAATAATGACATGGAAATTGATGATAGTCCACCTTTTACAATTGAACTGGATTTATATTTCGATACTCAAAGTCAATCAACTACAAATAATGGTAATAATAATAATGGTTTAGATAATGGTTTCGATTTAAATAATCGTAGTTTATTCGCTCAAAATCAGTATTTTAATCGTCAACAATTTTTAAATATGAGAGGTGGTAGTAATACTCTGATTCTGAATATAAATTATCCAGTTAATGGTAGTAATAATGGAAATAACAATTCAAATAATAATAATTCAAATAATAATAATTCAAATAATAATAATGGTAATAACTCAAATAACAGTGGTAATAATAATCTAGCATCGACTCCAACGCCATCAGCAACAGTTCAATTTGATACCCCAAATTCTAATAGTCATCAATTTTTATCATTTGATAATCAACATGATAATAATTCAATTTATTCATCATTTTTAAATGATAATGAAGTATCAAGTTTTAATAATGATCATCAACAATCTCAATCACTTCAATCTCAATCACAACATTTAAGAACCCAATCGATTGATAATGGATCAAATTTTAATCCTGTATCATTATCACATAATCCAAATAATCCAAACTCTTTAAATATTGGAATTTATCAAAATTATAACGATTTATCACCATTAACTACTACAACTTCATTAACACCATCAATTAATTCAATTCATTCCTTGCATTCATTACATTCAAATCAACCATCATTTTTTTCAGCTCATCAATATTTACCTCCAAGACATTCAATTGAAATTAATTCAAATTCTAATAGAAATTCAATTGATCAAAATTCAATTAACTCTCAGCAACCACTGAAAAGGAATGTTAGTGGAAGATATTTAAATTTTAATTCAATTTCAAATTATATCCCGTTTATGAGTGATAAAGATAAAAGAAATAACAACAATAACAATAATAGTAATAATAATAATAGTGATAGATCAAGTCCAAACGGTCCACCATCACCATTATCGCAGAATCAATCAAGTTCATTATTCTCGTCACAAACTCCAAGACAACAATCCAAGCATTTAATTAGAAGTATATTTAAATCTAATCCAATGTCAAATGATAATAATAATAATAATGGGAGTCATTCAAATTCAAGTAATTCAAGTAATAGTAATCAAAATCTAAATGAAATTGATAACAATAGTGTACATAATAGTAATCATAGTAACCATAGTAATCATAGCAATAGTAATCATAGCTATAATAGTAATAGTAATCATAGTAACCATAGTAATCATAGTTATAATTATAATTATAATAATCAAATTAATAATAATAATAATAATAATCTAACTAGTGGTAATCAAACTAATGTTGAAGGAGTATTGGGCCCAAGTTTAAATAATGATATTATTGATGAAAATAATGATTATACATCAAATGAGTTTTTAATGATGAGTCCAACAAAGGAAGAATATGAAGATAATATTGATCCATTACCAACTAAAAAAGTTAAAAAACCTAAAAGAAGTTTATTCAATAGATTTAAAGGGAATAACAGTAATAACAGTAACAATAATAGTAAAGGTAATTCTGGTGATGATGTTTTCAATAATAGTATGAATAGTGGAGGTAGTGGGAATATTAGTGAATATGAACAAATTGATAATTCAAGTAAAAATAGTGGTGGGAATAATTCATATCATGAGGATGATGATCATAATTATAATAATATTAATTTTATAAATAATAATAATTTAAATAATATGAGTAGAACTCCATCATCAGCAAATACTGTTAGAACTAATCAAAATACTGGTTTGGGATTAGATATAAGTAATCTGAATAATTCAAATAATGGGAATCAAAATAATAATGGTCCTAATGGTCCTGGTATTGGTTCCAATGGTCCCGATTATGCAGCATTATTTGAAAACGTAGGTAAGAGAAAGACTAAAAAAGTTAGTAAACCAACAACTTCATCAGGACTTTCATTTTCTAAAAAAATTAAAATTAAAAGGGAAGAAGATAGTGAAAATTCTTCATTTATTAATAATGAAGTTGTACTGAATAATCTGTTTGAAAGTGGATCAATATCAGTATCAACTTCAAATACTTCACATTCTCATCATCCTCATAATTCAAATACTAATAATTATGCTAATGCTAATGTTAATGTTAATGCTAATGCTAATGCTAATGCTAATTATTATGGTGTTAATAATTCAGGTGTGAAAGATGAAAGGAAAATGTCATTTGATAATGATTTTGAAGAAGATGGAATTGATTATGATGTCGATAGTAATAATCTTGAAAATGATGAAGAAGACGAAGAAGAAGATGAAGAAGATTCTAATTCTAAAGGAGATAAAAGTTCAAGTTTAGCAACAGCATCTAAAAGAATTTTAGGATCCAAATTAATGAAACGTAAAACCGCTAAGAAAGAAGTTGATATTAAAAATGTTAAAACTAAAATTAATAGTGAAGATGGAGGAATTGTCGAAGTTGATTTAAAAACTCTTGATTTACCTGAAACAACTCAAGTTTATCCAACTAATATAGTTAATGCTAAATCAAGTATTAGAGGACGTAAAGAAAATAAAGAAGCTGATATGACAGATTTAACAAAGATTTATTTATGTAATTATTGTTCAAGAAGGTTTAAAAGGCAGGAACATTTAAAAAGACATTTTAGATCTTTACATACTTTTGAAAAACCTTATGATTGTGAAATTTGTCATAAAAAATTTAGTAGATCTGATAATTTAAATCAACATTTAAAAATCCATAAACAAGAAGAAGAAGAGTTAAAGTTGCAGCAACAACAAGAACTTCAGCAACAACTGCAGCAATAACAACTGCAAAAGTAAAAACAATTGTTAAAACAATTAAAATAGTGAAAAGTATTTAGTTCAAATAGGTATATTATAAATGATAATTTTTTACTGTTCTCCTACATAAATAGATACAAAGAGATATCACTCAAAAAAGATTACAAGATCCTTCTGTAGTCATCAGTAACCTCTCAACTTTAGACTAAACATTAGATAGTAATAGATATTGAGGAGTTCACACTAACTTTTATTAACATATAGGATATACACCAAGAATTGAAATTTGGGGGGTGAGTCTAAGGGACTAAAAATTAACCATCTCATTAACTTCATCTAAAATATTAATATCATCATCATCATACTTTACTGGGCTTGAATAATCATCAAAATCAACCATTGGTAAATTTAATTCATTATCTACTGATTGTGATTGTGATTGAGAAGATTGGGGTGGTTGTGATTGTGATTGATTTTGTAACTTTTGATTCAAATTTTCAGGATTTTTTAAACCGCCTTCACAAATATTTCTTAATCTATGTTTTTTCATAGCATCATATCTTGAAAATTTTTTACCACATGGACAAGAAGAAGGAATTGATTCTAAATGACCTTTTATATGACGATTTAAATCATGTTGTCTAACAAATTTTTTAGGACAATAAACACAACTAAAAGGTCTATCACTTAAATGAGTTTGAATATGAGATCTAACATTATAACGTCTTGTAAATTTTTTACCACATTGTTTATAATTACAAATGAAAATTTTATCTTCATTTGGTCCTGTCCAATATTTATCTAATTCTCCTGGTGGTAATAATGATGTCTTTTTAATTGATTTTTTAATCGAACTTTGTTTAATTGCTTGTTTAACATCTTTATTTGACTTGGCATTGGGGGAAACAATGGGACTCCATTCTAATATTACTTTATGTCCTGATGGTGTTATTGGTTGAGTTGGTTTTAATGGTGTCATTTGAGGAATTGTATTATCAGCATCAACTGTTTCATCAAAGTCATTACTATTATTATTGTTGTTATTACTGTTATTTGCTGAAGTGGGTACTGGTTTCAATGGACTTGAATAATAATTATTCCCCTTAATTGGAGATGATTGAATTGATTTACTTGGAGATGAATAATCAGAAGATTCAAAGAAATTATTATCATCTGAAAAGAAGGTAGGATTATAAAATAAATTTTCTTCTTGAATTGGTGATGAATTAATATAATTTGGTGATCCTCCATGATATGACTGTGGTTCAGGGGATGATTCCGGTGAAGTATGTGATAATGTTGGTGGTGATGGTGGTGGTAAATAGCTGAATTGATTTTGAATTTGATTTGGCATTTGATTTGACATTTGAACTGGCATAGTATTGGTCATGATTTGTTGTTGTAACATCTGTTGTTGCATTTGCTGTTGTTGTTGGTTCTGTATCTGTTGTTGTATTTGTTGCTGTTGATGTTGACGTTGTTGTATCTGCTGTTGTTGTATCTGTTGCTGCTGTATCTGTTGTTGTTGTTGTTGTTGAATTTGCTGTATTTGCATATTTTGAAGATTTTGTTGTTGTTGGTGGTGATGTTGCTGTAACAAATTTAATTTCAGTGGAGACTTTTTAGGAGATCTAATTGATTTAGGTAATCTATTTGGTGAAGGGGATTTAATTTTTGATGGTGAAGGTTCATTAATTGGAATTGGAACATACTTTAATTGATATGGAGTTGATTGATCAATTTTCTTTGATTGTTCTTGACCTTGGCCTTGAGCTTGTTCAGCCTGTTCAGCTTGTTGATTTTGTTGATTTTTATTTGATTCACTAATTCTTTTAGAATCTAATAATGGTTCAATATCATCAGCATAAATTGGACTTTTAGTACCACTATTTAATCTACCTAATTCTTGTAAATACTTAGCACTATAAGATTTACCTGGGGTACTGGCACCATTACTATTAATTTCACTTTTTGAATCTTTATGATGTTTTTCAGGGGTTGGTGATGGTGGGAACTTGTATGATTTGGGGTTACCAATGTAATCTTTCTTCTTAGTACCAGGATTAGTATTACCATTATTCTTTTCATTGGGAACTTTAGGATCTTTTGTTTCTTTGATTCCTGATAATTTGGGCAGTTCGCTTTTACGATTTGGTTGAATTGCTTTTAGTAATTGAATTGGTGAAATTGATTTATCTGAATTCAAAACTTTTGGTGTGAGATTGACATTATTATTATTAGTAGTAGAATTAGTATTATTATTATTCATCTCAATGGATAATTCTCTGGTATGGTTATCGAACCCGAAAATAGCAGTACCACTAATTTTCCTACTATGACCTCTGGAATGGTAAAAATTCATTGAATTAGAAGCTGATACTGAACTTGAACTATTATGTAATGGTTGCTGTTGTGAACTTGTTCCTGATGATGAAGAATTTGAATTTGTAGATGACACTGGATTCAAAGCTGATAATGTACCATTATTAATTTGATTACTTAAATTTGAATTATGTTGGAAATGAGTTTGATTATTATTATCTAATTCATTTACAAACCCTGTAGGGACATCTAAATCTTGAATACCTAATAATGTTTGACTGATTAAGTCGTCTACGTTGTCGTTGTAGCCTTCCAAGTACTGGTCCAACTCTACGTTCTTTAAAAGATCATTATTATTTGGGATTTCTGCCCATTCTGTAAATTGTTCCATATTTGCAACTAAAGCGGCTTGAAAATTGGAAAATAAAATTGAGTAATAACTATTCAGCTGTTTGTGATTGTTTCTTAATGATTTATGAGTTTGTGTTCGTTTGTTTTTGTAGTTCAATTGCAATTAAGTTGTGTGTTGGGTTCTATCAAAGTAAGTGGGTAGTTGGTGCAAGGAATGAATGTGATGATAATTTTAAAAAAATTCAGAAACATCAATAATTTTATTTTAATGCGAAGTTGCAAATGTTTCCCAATTGGGACTGATTGAAAATATTTAAATCGGTTGAGACTTTGGTTAAAATTACTTTATTGGAATTAATTAATAACAAAAAAATGGATTAGATCAAGTTATACTTAAACGGTGGTAATGAGTTTGGCAGTTACTATGGATCAGGTTACGTAATGAAGCAACATAATGAAGCAATTATAATCTGGAATTTTTCCTGAATTTCAGGGTCCCCTAAATGAGAAGTTTAAGAGAAGTACATAAAGATGATATATTATGGAGCGATAGAGTTGGAGAGATAGAGTTGAAGTGATAGAATTGAAGTGATGGTGACAGTGTGAATGAATGTATATGAGTCTAAACTTTTTATTGCATTAATAACATTTTTCTTGGATCTTCAATTAATTCTTTAACAGTTTTTAAGAAAGTAACAGCTTCTCTACCATCTAAAACTCTATGATCATAAGTTAAAGCTAAATACATCATTGGTCTTGAAACAATTGAACCATTAACAGTAACTGGTCTTTCTTTAACTCCATGTAATCCTAAAACTGCAGTTTGAGGCATATTAATAATTGGAGTACCATATAATGAACCGAAAACTCCACCATTTGAAATTGTAAAAGTACCACCACTCATATCTTCTAATGATAATTTACCATCTCTTGCCTTTTTACCTAAATTACTAATTTCTTGTTCAATTGATAAAATTGATAAAGATTCAGCATTTCTTAAAACTGGTGTAACTAAACCTTTTGGAGTGGCAACAGCAATTGAAATATCAGTATAATCTCTGAAAACTAAAGTATCATTATTTTCAATGGCAGCATTTACTGATGGTAAATCTTTCATTGCTAAAGTTGAAGCTTTAGCAAAAGCTCCCATAAAACCCATTTTAATTCCTGTCTTATCTAAAAATTCATCTTTATATAATTTTCTCATTTCCATTAAATTTGACATATCAACTTCATTAAATGTAGTTAATGATGCAGCAGTATTTTGAGATTCTTTTAATCTTTCAGCAATTCTTAATCTCATTCTATTCATTTTAACTCTTTCTTCATTTCTTGAAAATGATGTGAATGAAACTGAATCATCTTTCTTGGTAGCTGGAGTTGATGATTCTTTCTTTGGTTCTTCTTTCTTTGGAGCTGGAGCTGGAGCTGGAGCTGATTCTTTCTTTGGTTCTTCTTTAGCTGGAGCTGGAGTTGAAGTTGATTCATCATTCTTTGGTTGTTCTGGTTTTGAAGATTCTTCAGATCCAGCAGGAGCTTCACCTTCTTCAACCGTGGCAATGATTTGACCAACTTCTACTGTATCATCAGGAGAAGCTAATAATTCAGTAATAGTACCATTAACTGGAGAATTAATTTCAACATCTAATTTATCAGTTTCTAAAGTTGCAATTAATTCATCTTGTTTAACAAATTCTCCAACTTCTTTAGCAAATGAAGCTAAAGTACCTTCACTAATTGATTCAGCAACTTCTGGAACTTTAATTGAATGAGATGCAAATCTTTTATTAATTAATGAATAATTAGTAAAATTTAAACAATTATTTTTAATATTACTTTTAGTATTATTAGTTAAAATTGATAAATTTCTTGAATTGGATAAATTTCTTGCATTGGATAAATTTCTTGAATTAATCAAGGTTGATAACTTACTTCTTGGAACAGTTCTTAACATTTCTCTTTTAAAATAAATATTAAAATAAATATTAAAATAAATATGGGTTTTGGTAACTTCTCGTTCAGTTGATGAGAAATTGATTTTATTAAACCGGGTATTGGTTCAAAGTTTTTCAAATTCTCATCATGAACAATGTCGCCAGCAATGGTGCGTGTGTCGTGCCCACTATGGGCCGTGTCGCACGCCTGCTCGTGACAATTTCAACCCTCCGATTTGCGCGGTTTTGATTGGTTGACACTACCCGTGCACCACCGGGGTAATATTTGGCTGCAAAAAACCAAAAACTATAAAAAACCACAAAATTGACCATTATTGACCATTATTGACCATTATTAACAAAAGACAAGTGGCTGAGAGATCAATGATAAACAAGGGGTATAGGAATGTTGTTAAAGTCTTCTTAAAGTTATCTTTTGAATTATCTTTTCTTTGTGTTTCAATTCATAGACTCCCCGGATCAAATGAGAACTCGGAGTTTTGGCAGTAATTGTGGGTACTCTGGGAACAACCATCAATAAGGTTTAAACAAGTTGTTTTAAGTGACCCTGAACCTAAGCTGTAATTTATCATCTAAAGACATCTATGGAATAAGTTATCAATGGATATCACTGCAAGAAAATAACAATAACAAATTAGAGTTGTTTATGTCTTAATGTCATTTTAATGTCAGTGGGTTAATGTCATTGAGGTTAATGTTGAGGTTAATGTTGAGGTTAATGTTGAGGTTAATGTAATTGAGCTTGTCATTAACTGATGGTTCTTGCGATAATCTATCACAATTGTGGTATGGATATTGTATATAGTTTTGGTGGCGATGTTATCTGGTAGTTAATCATTTGGCAGAACTTCAGTTGGTAGATGTGAGCCGAAGGTTGCAAAAAAAGGTTGCAAAAAAATGAGCCCGACGCGGGACTCGAACCCGCAGCCTTTTGATAACTTCTTAAATAAAAGTCAAACGCTCTAGCCGATTGAGCTAGCCAGGCCAATTTCTGGGGTTGCCACCCCCTTGATCAGCCACATGCCAAAAATTTAAAAATGTCGTATATCCGAAATGTCGTGAACTTTTAGTAACAAGGTTTCTACTTAATAGCCCAAAGGGCCTAAATGATAAGTATATTTTGACTGGAATTTGCTGTAGGTTAGAACGAATGTACGACTAGTAAAAATAAGCTATAAAGTAAGTTATAAGAATTAATTTAAGAAAACAAAACCTATATTAATGTTCTTTAAATAATTTAACAATGTTAAAATCATTCATAATAATATTCAGAGATAACGGGACCTTACATTCTATTATATACATCGAATTATAGGATAATCATATAAATTTTTAATTGAGTATAATTGTGGATTAAAAAATGTGGATTACAACAAATTATATTTTACCATTTTACACTATTTTTCACAATTGATAATTTACCCTTTGATTATTATCCTTATAATCACGAATAATTATGGTTAAGTATAAGTTATTAAAGATTTTAACTGTTTAAGTCACAGTTAAATGTTTAATAAATTTTCAATTAAAATGTTGTAAATTAAATATAATTTATATGCGGTACGGATATGATCCGACGTAAAAATACTACCAATTATCCGATCTTATCATTATCAATGTCAATGTTAATATAATTATTTACTCAATCAAATTATAAATTATTACAATTGTTCTAGAATTATAAGATCTGTGGCATTCAATGGAATAAGAGTGGAATAGGAATGAAATACAACTTTAAAAAGATTAAAAGTAAAGAAAATTTAGTGAAACAGTGTCACACAGTATCATATAACCACGCTCTACAATCAAGCTCTAATCAAGCTCTAATCAAGCTCTATAATCAAGCTCTATAGATAATATACTGGTATAATAAATCTATAGATAATATACTGGATATATAAATTTGGCTGCAAATGCGATTTCTCGAGATAGTGACTCAATGGTCCAACCACACATAAATGACATTAACATTCAATTGATATCACTTGTACCACCTACTCCTATATACTTACGTAGTGACACCTGCCGTATCTACAGAACCAGTTTCTTTGTACTAACGGTCTTGTGATGGTCTTGTAACGGTCTTATGACGGTCTTATATGTTATGGTGATATTATGGTGATGTCCCCCGTTAACTGGGGGAACGTTAACTATGGTCGTGTCGCAGTGCCGTTTGTAATTTGCTTTTGATTTTTACTAATCAGAGTGAGACTATAAAAGGAGTGAGATTCCCCAAAAGTTAATCACAACTCAATTGATCTTTGCAAATAATTAGCAACTAATTTTAACTCAATTGATATTAATTAGCAACTAATTTTAACTCAATTATCTTAGCAAATAATTAGCAACTAGTTTCAACTTGATCTTAATTTAAAATGTCATTCCCAACTACTAAATTATCTTTACCAACTTTAAATTGGAAATATGATGAATTAGAACCTCATATTTCAGGTAAAATTAATGAAATTCATCATACTAAACATCATCAAGCTTATGTTAATGGTTATAATTCATCAATTGAACAATTAGCAATTGCTCAAACTAAAAATGATGTTAAAAAAACTTTGGATTTAATTAAATTAATTAATTTTAATGCTGGTGGTTATACTAATCATATTTTATTTTTCAATAATTTATCACCGGTTGCTAAAGAAGGTGGTAAATTACCTTCATCTGATTCAAATTTTGCTAAACAAGTTATTTCTCAATATGGTAGTTTTGAAAAATTAATTGAAGCTACCAATGTTAAATTAGCTTCAATTCAAGGTTCAGGTTGGGCTTTTATTGTTAAAAATAAAAGTAATGGTGGTCAATTAGATATTATTACTACTGCTAATCAAGATCCAACTCCTGAACCTTTTGTCCCTTTAATTGCTATTGATGCTTGGGAACATGCTTATTATTTACAATATCAAAATGTTAAATTGGATTATTTTAAAGCTATTTGGAATGTTATCTCTTGGAAAGAAGCTGAAAGAAGATTTGATGAAAGTTCTAAATTATAAAAATTGTGATATTGTTTTCAAACATGGAAATGACTTGATTTTAACTGATTTGTTTTTTAGTTTCTAGTTTATTTTTTTTTAACGAAAACCTGAACCTTGTAAAGGGTTTGTATATGGCTTTAACATGATTTTGTTGTCTTCTCCTCTTCTCTATCTCTTCTTTACTTTACCTCTTCTTTACTCATTCTACAGTCTATATCTTCTATTTCTTACTAATGACATGCTTATCTCTAGATCTCCACATCCAATTTACAATCTAATATATTGTCTTGTTCTTATCTCACAATCTTTTCTATTTGTATACATACAATTATTTAGTTCTGGCAATCAATTGTGTCTCAAGTATTCAACATATAATACAAATTAGGAAACTAGTCATATCCATACATAAGACTAATAATTTTAAAAAATATATGATACTATTATTTGCTTCAGGTAGAGATTTTGTTATAGACAATAAATAATTAAGATGCCATATGAATCTTTATTTCTTGTGAAAACTATATATTAACAGAATTATCACAGAAACTATTATCATGGTATTTCTTGGTTTTTGCAATAATGACAAACTGCTAATTTTTGGAATTAACTTCAATTTAGTCTACGCCCTAAAAAATCTCCTAATTTCGAAAACTTTGGAAAGTTCAAGTATTTATAGGGTATTTGCCTCTACTAAACATTCTTGTGAAATGTTTACACTTAGAGAGTTGATTAAGGGGGTATAGAGAAATTAAGACAATTCTCATATTCTTTTGCCTTATCAGAATGGCTGCAAAAAAATCAGTGCAAACTCTAGTGCAAAAAAAATTTGGTGCCAAAAAAAGTAGTATCATTTTTAACCTCCCATTATCTATTACTTTCAGTTGTTCTTCTATATGTTATGCAGCATATAAGTCGATACTTTCTTGTTTATTTCTCTTTTCAATTTTTGCCTTTCCCTTCTTATTCTTCTTGGTATTATTCTGTTTGTGGTACTTTCCTATTTGTGTCTCAACGATATAATGAATCCATTATTTTTGTCAAAAGAGTCAGTTAGAAGTTCTAAATATGGGAGACTACGTACATAGAGCAATGCCTTGTTAATATTATGTTAAGTTGACATAGACTTTGCATAAAAAAGGGGTATGTTGTTATGAATACTTTCTTCAGAAATTAGTTTCAGAAATTTAGTTGCAAAGAGATTTTCAATTAGAGAATTAGAGAAAAAGAAAACGTTTCATATAAATTATAATATTTTACTATAAATTATCCCCTTTCCCACCCCCTTCAGAATATTGACTATGCTGTCTTCATCGGATAACCTCAGACAACACGGTATTACTCATCATTAGGTAACCATGATATAAATCATCTTTTTATTTTCCTGAAAAATTTTGAATATTTATATTCTGGTTTTGTGGATTATAATTATTAAAATGATTTGGGATTACCTTTATTTAATTTTTGGAACCATTTAAGAGCTCAATTGAGTTGTCTCTAATTTTACCATAAATTGTAAGTATAGCACGTAAATGAAAGAAAATTGAGAGAATGTATAAACTGTTGTGTTAACTTATTTCAATTTGATAAGAAATGATAAGAATTACAAGATCACAAGATCCTTAATCTCTTTGGGGGTTCATAAACTATCATTATTTACGTACGCCGAAAAATATGGTTGTAAATAAGCTTGAGAATCAGTAGCACCCACAAACAGATCAATAAAAAATACTACTCAGTGAAAAGGATGTTTAAGAAGGGTTTGAGTATAGTACTGGTGTTGTGTTTTATCATCTATTGCCCTAGTTCACTACCTGATTTACTAAACTTTCTGGCTTTACTGAAACTATGTGATTCCCTCGAAAGTATTATGATCTAAAAACTGAATTTAAAAGATTAGATTATACTTCAGCCTACTAGTGGGCTGGTTTACTATCAATGGGAGCTTCAGGTCCTAAATGTTTTTATCCTCTTTAAAGAAATGTATTTGTGATACTGGGGACAAGAAAGAATGGAACTTTAACAAAACCCCAATTTAGACATGATTCAATAAACCTCTGAACTCATTATCTTAATATAAAAGAACCTATACTCATCTAAATATTACCAAAAATACCACCACTATTAATAATTACCATCCCAATTGGCCATTATTTAACAAAATTTTATCTATTGGTGTACTGAAGTTTCAAATTCAATGGTTGCGAGGTATTCCATAAATGCTGTTGAAATTTTTAAAATCGGAGGGATGGCCGAGCGGTCTAAGGCGGTAGACTCAAGGGATTAAACACCTTAATACGCTAAGCGTAGAGTATTCTATTGAAGTAATTCGCGCGGGTTCGAATCCCGTTCCCTTCACTTTTTTAGTTTTTTGTGAACTGTTGTTTTTGTAATCTTTTTTTTGCTCTACCAAGATGATGACGATTGATTGATTTTTATGTGGAATTAAGTCAGTGTTAAGAGGGTATAGGTGTGTATCAGTGAGTTATTACTATTTTTTTTTTGGTCTATTTTTTTCTATTTTATTTTATATTTTTTTTCTGTGGATTTTACAATAAGAATTTCAAGAAGGGAAATATTATTCAAATATATACACATTTGATCACGATAATGGATTTAGTTCAAGGATTTTAGGTACATTGTTAACTCGATCACCGTTATTGATGATCCGAATGTCTGATCTCTTCTTCTTAAGCATCATTTAGTTAGTTCTTACCATCGACACCTTCAAGTTCAGGAAGAATATGGTGATACTTTAGATATGAAAACTCAAAATTCAAGAGATAAGAGAGTGTGAACGATCTTATATACGGAATTACTATCTAATTAAATCACTAAGGTGTGATTAAACCATTTTTTTAAAAAGTTTTTTAAGTATATTTTGTTTTTTTTTGAAAACGATGACTGGAGGACCCCAAAGTGTATTAAATCACTTGGGAATATTAATCACTTGGAATATTAACCCCCAGTGAAGTGAGTGAAAGTATATTGGGAGGTGAGTTGGTGGGTAGATAATTGGTAGTGATTGGAGGAGATTATGATCCTCTCGCTAATGCTCGAGGGGCTCGAGATGATCTATTGATAACCTGATAAAGCATTCATTAATTGACTTGCTCCACCATTTTGTTGACTTTCCATTATAAATTCTTCCATTATACCAAAGGCAGAAGTAATACTAATAATACCACCAATTGATTTACCTAAACCACCTAAAGTTTCACCAAATAATGCAATAACAGTAATAATGAAAGCACCTGATACGGAAGCAACAGGAATAATTCTTGATAATTCTTTAATTATTGAAGAATCTCTTTTACCACCGATAGAAATACCTTGTTCTTTAAATTGTTTTGAAACATCAATTGCATTTGAACCTGAAAAGAATGACCAATAATTTGCAAACCAAGTTGATAAGAAAATTGTTGTTGTTGTGAAAATAATTGATCTTAAAGGATTAATTAAAAATTGAATAATTGAAGTTGGTGATGATAAATAATATAAGATACCAGATTTTAAAATTAATTTATTATTAATTAATTCATAATTACCAATAATTTGTGATAATTTTGAATTATTATTATTTAATAATTTTACTAAGAAAAATCCAAAAACTTGAATATTAGCTAATACTGTAATACTGAAAAGTAATGGTAAACAACCAGTATATAATAATTTAATTGGATAAATATTATTCATACCTCTCATTTTAGTTGATCTAATAGGTAATTCAATTCTAAAATTAGTTATACCAATAATAATTAAAATACTGAAAAGTCCAATATAAAATTGATATAAATTTGGTAAAACTAATCTATCAAAACTATTTAAAATTGATGAAGATAATTTTGATAAATTAAATGAAAAATTTTTAATTAAATTTGTTAAAGCACCAATACTTTCAAATTTATTTGAATTTGGTAATTGATACATTTCTAAACCAACTAAATCTTTAATAAAATTAGTTGAATATTGTAAAGTAATTAAACATAATATACCACTACCAAAACCATAACCTTTATCAAAAATTTCAATAATTAAAATAACGAAAAAATTAAAACCAAAAATTTGATAAAAAATTAATAATGAAGAACTAATTGAAATTGAATCACCAATTTTAATATTTTTAATATTTTGATTATAATAATTTGAAAAAATTAATCCAAAACTTAAAATTAAACTTAAAATTATACTAGTTAATTTTTGACCAGTTTGAAATAATTCTCTTTCAGATCTAACACCTAAATGAACTTTAATTAATTTAAAACCAACAGCTAATTGCCAAATAAATGCTGAAGTAATAATTGGTAATAAACCTAATTCTAATAATGTACCCTTTTCCATTGCAAAAATTGATCTAAATTGATAAAATGGATCTTCAATAGTAATTAAACTATTTGGATTTAATCCATAAATTGGTAATTGTCCAAAAAGGAAAATAATACCGGCACTAATAGTAACAATAATTTTTTCATCTAATGAAACTGTTTCATACGGTGTTTCAACTTCTGGTAAAATTGGTACAAAAATTTTAACCAAATCAAGTAAACGGACTGCAGCAAAATTGTTAGTAAAAGACACACACACACACACACTACTTACCACTGGTTGGGGTCCCAACCAGTGGTAAGTAGTATCTCCAAGGATCTCTAACGAAACTCTTGAAGATGTCAAAGTGATCACATACACCCACTCATTGTCGACGTTGAAAATTTTTTGCGAATGATAACCAGCTATAACTAGCAGTTTACCCGGACCACGATAAGATAAAGATTTAAAGCTGCAACAATTAACAATAACAACCCGTAGATGTATATAGTCCAGACCACGAGTAATTGAATAGTGGCAAAATGGGAGAGATTGGACCGAAATTGAGTTAGTTACAACAAATTGTTAATCACTCCGACAACTGTCGTATAGATCTGTAAAGCAAGAAAACATACACTGTATAAGCTGTATCAACTGTATCAACTATAACAACTATATAAACTATAAGAACCAACGAGTGGAAAGGGATGGAAGGGATATAGCTCGAATTAAGCAAACATGGTTGATTCGATTAAGCAAACTTGGTTGACATTTCAATGGCAGCTAACCCCCAATCCGCACCATGATTATGACCACCATTAAACCCAGCTCTAGTTTTAGCTTGGTCATCAGTTAAACAAGTTAAAACTCCAAAAATAATTGGTTTATTCAAATCGAAATTTAATTTCATAATCTGTTTTGATACCGAATCACAAATATATTCAAAATGCATGGTTGAACCTTTAATTAAAACACCAATTGGGATAATAGAATCTAATGGTTTACCTAATTTTCTATATTTTTCCGAAAATAATTTGGTACCATAAGGTAATTCAAATGATCCTGGTACGGATTCAATTATAATGTTCTCTTCCAACACTCCAAATTCTAATAATTTTTCTTTAGCACCTTGAACTAAATTATCAATAATTTCTTTATTCCATCTAGCATGTAAAATACCAATTCTTAATTTTGATCCATCGTATTTTTGATCTAATTCTCCTAATCCGTGAATGGCCATGATATACTAACAAAACTTGTAACTAACAAACTACTTGTAACTAACAAAACTTGTAACTACTAAACTACCTGTAAACTGTAACTAGTACTAACAAACTGCTTGACTTATATATGAAAATTCGCACTGTCGAGTCATGGACTTGTGCGGTTGCAAAAATTAGTCAACTGTAGCATCTTATTAGTAATATGTATTATTAACATCAAGATTATTAATATTGCTTAGACATAGTAAGCGATGAGAACACTATCAGAGAACACTATTAGACAGTGTTTCAGACAGTGTTTCAGAGGTTACTAGAAACTAGACTTTTAATAGTTATCCATTGATATTAGAACAAGAAATATTAATGTATTATAAAAGATGGATTACTCTTACTAAATGGTTTTAAAGTTCTAGATATACCCATGATCTGTTGATCTCAACATACAGATATCTTCAGCCATTTTGGCAAATTCATCAACAAGATTTAAATTAATAATTTTTCTCCAAATTTCATATTTTTCTGTTCTTTCATTATCTTCACCTTCACTTAATAATTGTCCAAGTTTCCCATTATCACCAAATACCATAGCTTTATGATTCTCTCCATATGACTCCCAAACTTTATTACCATTAGCGAAATTAATCCATAATCTCGACATTTCTTCAGATAATTTTTGATGTTGTTTGTTTAATGTTTCTTTTAATAACCCCCATATATAAACATTATCTAATGAATGATGGGCAAAACCTTTCCATTCATTGTCATAAGTAGATTTTTGATTAAAATGGTACACCATACAATCATTATTGGCATTATAGAAAAGATAATTAGGTAAAAGGAACAAAGCATCGGTAGTCATACTTTCAATCTTGTAGAAAGTTTCTGATTGACTTAAATTTTCAGTAATTTTATACAAATTTAAAAATATATCACCGATTTCTTTGGTGGTAGTTTTGGAATAAATTAAATCAATAAATTTTTTGGCAGTTAAATCCTTATAAGCAGAATTCCAAATTATACATTCATTAACACAATCACCAATCATAATAGCTTCAACTTTGGTCAATGATAATTTCTTACCAAATTCTGAATGTTTAGGAATATTAGTAAGAATTGAATTATCTTCAGTGTATGCCATAGTTACACAATCTATTTCTGTTAAATCTTCATTTGCTTGAGATAATACTTGTTCATCAATTTCTAATAATTTTTCTACCCTTTCTAGTGATGGTAAAGATTTATCTATACCTAACTTATCAAGTAATTTGAAATATACAACATCATATTGTTCCACAGTGAAAACACTACATAATTGAACTAACCCACTTTGCATAATGACTCTATTAAATAACTCACCTTCATTTTTAAGTAATGCAAGATGAGTAGCTTGAGATCCAGCTGATTGACCAAATAATGTAACTTTCAGTTTATCACCACCAAAATATTCAATATATTTCTGAACCCAAAGTAAAGCATTATGTTGATCGGAAATACCATAATTACCTACACCATCTTCCCCCAATGATTTATTATATTGTTGTAAATCTTTGGAAGCTAAAAATCCAAAAGCTCCTAATCTATAATTGAAAGTAACAATTATTGTAGGTTCATTGATTTCTAATGAAATTTGTGATAATTTAAATCCATCATAAATACATGTACTACCAGCAGCATAAGTATTAGCACCTCCATGAATGAAAACCATTACTGGCATTTTCTTTCTTCCCCTTAGTTGATTAGATTTGGGAACACTAATATTTAAATTCAACCCATATTCATTGAACTTAGGGACATTTAACCAAGGTCTATGAAACACTGGAATTGGATAAAATTCTCTTTTAATTTGGGGGATAATTGAACCTAATTGAGTTGCATCAAATGATGGATTATTCCATGATTCATTCAATTTAGATTTCCGAAATCTTCCAGGAACGGTAGCAAATGGAATCCCTAGATACTGTTGTATTTGCAATTCTTTATAATCCAATCCTTTAACAGTTCCGGACCCAATGGGGAGTTCACAAATTGTTGGTTTGAAGTCGTAGTTCATAGTTATCAGAGATATAGTTATCAGAGATATGAGATATCTCCCGCACTCTCACTTAAAACCATCTGCAAACCACATTCTGCAAACCTGGCAAACCACCTTTGCAAACCACTGTATTGTTAGGGTTTACCCACAAACAACGAGCTCCATGGTTCAGTGATAATGCGGAGATATCCAGCTCTTACTCTTATTCTTACTTTCATTCTTACTTCTATTCTTTCGCTTATTCGTGCTTGAACTCTCTTCTCAGTCTTAGTCTCAGTCTCAGTCTCAGACTCAGGAAAATTTTTCACTTTAGGAAGAGGTCATAGGAAGAGATGAAACAGTAAACTTCATTTTTCTGATTAGAATAACAGCTAATAACACTATAGAGGCACTGGGCTGATCCCATTTAAATATTAACATTTACCAAAATTTCAATAATATGAGGATAAATAAAACGTTGATTTTTTAAAATGAAGATAATTATTGGTATATAAAATAGTCTTTCACCCCTATCTGATTATTGAGTTTTGGAAAATAGTAATATTTGAATGGGCCTGGCCTTAGCAATAATATATAGCATGCATATATAGCATGAATCATAGCATAATCATATAAAGCGTATGTTTTGGTAGATATCATAGAACTAGAAGAAAAAGAACTAGAAGAAGGAAGAGAGAAGAACGAGATAGAAGAAGGAAGAGAGAAGAACGAGATAGAAGAAGGATATAGAAGAAGAAAGATAGAAGGAAGAAGATGATAGGGAGGATAGAAGATAATGTGTGGACTTTACATATGATCTCTAGAACTTACTAAGAAATCAAAATTAAATTGACCCGACTGTTCGTAAATCAGTAAGTAACCCCGAAAACCCTAAAAGCTCCTAAAAACCACCAAAACCACCAATAACTCTCTTATATGACTGCTCCATTTAAGTACTTAGAAGTGTGGGTAAGTAAGTAATAGGAATCGTAAAAATTACCGTAATAACTAGGTAAATTAAATGGGACATAACTACAAATACCGTCAAAAATAATTGAATTTCCAAGATAATTCTTCCCTTTAAAAAACCAATATAAGTGAGCTGGATACGCTGAATTTGAATATCCAATAATCAACCCTGGTTATCATAATAAAATTTCACGTTAATTGAAGATTAAACGGTGATACATTCAAAATCTGAGTTGTGGCTGGTCGTGCTAAGGGCCAAATCTCATCATTTAAAAAACCGATAAGGGATACAAAATTAAATTCTAACAGCAACAAGGTAACAACATCAACAAGGTAACAACATCCTTAGTTAATAAGAGATAATAAGAAATAATAAACAGTCAATACGAGATAGTTAATAAGGATAGTTAAGAAGACAGTGACGATGGCATTTAATGGATATAAATTAACTTATCCAAATAATAAAATTATAATTAATAATGAATTAGAAGAAACAAATTCAATTTTATCAGATGATAAAAACTCATGGGTTTTATTTGATCCTGATGATGATATTTTAAGCTCCACCAATACCAATACGCAACTGGAAGAACTGATACTGCTTCAACTGATACCGGAACAACTGATACAGGAACAACAAGATATTGAAGAGGATATTGAAGAAGAAGAAGAAGAAGAGGATATTGAAGAAGATATTGAAGAAGAGGATGATATCGAGGAAGATCTCACAGATAGAGAAGAAGAAGATGACGATTTAATCGATAATCTTGAATCTAAAAATTTATCTACTCGATTAGGACAAAAAAGATTAGAACAACTTTTTAATAAATCTTATAATCCAATTAATAATTGGAATTTAACCTATGATAATTTAATTAATAATAATGATGATAATTTAGCATCATGGGATTTAGATGAAAATTTATCAATTAATTCATTAGATACAACAATCTTGGATAAATCCTTTTATTATGGTGATGAAATTTTGAAAACTTTAACACCACAAGAATTGAAGAATTTTAAAAAAGTGGAAATTAATTTAAAACATTATCTTAATAAGAAACCTAATTATTTATTTGATGAAATTTTAATCAAGACCTTACCATTATCACAACAATTACAATTAAAGAATTTAAAGATACGGAATTATAAACAATTTGAATATCAGAAGAATTTAATTATGAAAGAGCAAGGTTATAGTTCTGCTTCTTCTTCCTTGATTATGGTAGGTGGCAAAGATTAACAAAGAATTAAAAGGACACGATACGACAAGATTAGAAGGATTAGGATTAGAAAGATTAGGATTAGAAGGATTAGAATAGGATAATCACTTGCCACTATTGTTACTCTGTTACTCTGTTACTCTAATGCTCTAATGCTCTAATGCTCTAATGCTCTAATGCTCTAATGGTACTGCAATGATACTGTAATGGTACTACAATGGTACTGAATTGGTACGGCAATGGTACGGCAATGGTACTGCAATGGTACTGCAATGGTACGGCAATGATCGGAGGTTAGATGAGGCCCTAGCCACGGTTACCCTACCTCACCTGAAAAGTGCGCAGACGCGTTGATTTTCAACTCCCAACTCCCAACGACCTTAAAGACTAAAGACCAAAGAGTTACAAAGAGTAAAGAGTAAGAATAGAGTAGAGTAAATGTTTCAATCAATCAGACAATTTTCAAACACTTCAGTTAAGAGTGCTTTTGCCAAAATGCAATTATTAGGTACTGTTGGATCAATTGCAGCTAAAGAAACTAAAACTGGTTCACCATTTATTACTTATTCATTAGCAGTTAATAGATTTACTCCAAATGAAGAAAACAATAGAACCACTGATTGGTTTAATATTGCTGTGTTCAACGATAGACATATTCAATTTTTCAATGATTATTTAAAACCTGGTATGCAATTATACGTTGAATGTGATGTTAGAGCCAAACAATTAATTGATGAAACTGATGGTTCTAAAAAATATGTTACTAATTTAACTCAAACCAGTTATGATGTTGTTAGATTTGCTAAGAAAGATGATGAAGAATCTGAATAGAGTCATACTTTTCTTGATTTTTTATAATTTTATTATTTTTAACTGTAATATACTTGTTTGTAATCTAAATATCTTTAAAGTCTCTAATTTTTTCATTCTAATGTCTATTTTCATCACTACAAAGTACTATATACTATATACTTTAACATAGGAATCTAACAGGACTTATAAGTTCCCTCTGGGAGTCTCTAAGTCTCTAAGTCTCCAAGTCTCTAAGTCTCCAAGTCTCTGAAGTCTCTGAATCGATATAACTAGAAAATTCTTCAGTTTACGGGTCACACTTCTAGCAAAAACTAATATTGTTTCTCTCCATAAGGTCGTCAATATTAATCAACTCATAATAGATATAGGACGTTAAACATTGCAGGATCTCAATAGAAACTCTGAAGCAACAATTCAAATCATATCACATTTAAATTGTATATTGTAATTTCTTTGCGATGGTTATTAATGATATGAACTATCGTTCTGTCAAGTTCAAGTTTCCCTTCTTTCTGTATCTTCTTTAGTTTCTGTATCTTCTTTCTGTATCTTCTTTAGTACCTTGGATCATCGCTACCATTAAGCTTCACACACTGATTTTCATTTTTGAGATATCACTAACCTATTTTCCTTTTCTTACCAGATAAAACGTATTTCAAAGAGGTCAATTGCACCAACATGCCCATCCAGTCTTACCACCTACTTCACAAAACCCATTAACCCCCGAAATCCAACCCATACCTAATAGCCAACTAAAACCTACTAACCTTCTCAGTTCCCATAGTTAAGACCTTCAGATCAACAGAATCTCAAAAATCTCAAAACACCATCAGTGCGAAAGGAAGAGAAAAAAAAACATCAAAAATCCATTGGCGGTAATGAATAGATTGTTGAATTTAGACTCGGTGAATGATGTTAGCTACAAGATCAAAGTACCCAACATGAATGAGTTGTCCCCATTGCAGTTGAGCTCCAAATATATTAGTGATCTAATCAATATTGATTCAATGATTCCAACTGATTTATACGGTGAAGATAAATTAAACAAAATCAATTCATCGACTTTAGATAACTATTATTTCAATCAAGATAATAAGAGTCTGTCCAGCACTAGTGGCGGCAGCAGTGGTAACGGCCAAGGTGTTGGAAATGGTGGTGTTGGTGGTGTTAGTGGTGCTAGTGGTGCTAGTGGTTCTGGTTCTGGTTCTGGTAGCTCTGGAGGCAGTTCAAGATTTGAAAATATTCAAACTATAAATTTACCCGATAGTTTTTATGAAGAATTTAGTGCCAGTGAATTAATTACTAAAATTGGATTATTTAATGAAATTAATAGATGTTGGTCAATTATTGATAATAAATTAATTTTATGGAATTATAAAGCTCCACAATCTTCATTTAATCAAAATTCAGTATTACTTAATATTGATTTAAGACACCTGATACTTTCAATTAAATTAGTTAAACCAAAAACAAATATTTTCATTAAAGATATTAATTATTGTTTAATAATCGCCACTACCATGGATATTCATATTTATGTTATTAAATATAATGAAGATTTAAATAATTTAGAAATTTTTAATCCAAATTTATCAATTTCCATTCAAGGAATGTTAGTTACAAATATAATTTCAAATTCTAAAACTAATGAAATTTTTTTCAGTGAAGGTAATAATATTTGGAGATTAGATTATTCTAATAAATCATCTTTTATTAAAAATAAATGTGATAAAATATGTTTAACTAAAAGTGGTTTTATTAATAAAATTTCAATTTTTAATGATGATAATCAACAACAAATACCCGAATCAATAATTCAATTAGAAATTGATGAAGATAGAGATATTCTTTATTCATTATCTAATAAATCTATTATTAGAACTTATAAATTAATTAAAAATCAAGAACAATTTAATAATTTTAATAAAATTTCTCCATCAGAAATTTTTAAAAATGTTTCAAATTTATTTGTTGATTCTTCTAATTTTAAATCTTTTGCAAAATTTAGAATTATTAATATTGTTGCCATTAAAAATGAATCTTCAAATGTTCAATTAATTGCAATTACTAATTTTGGTGTAAGAATTTTATTAAAATTAGGTTATTCAAATTTTTTATATTCTTCCAATTTTTTCAATTCAAATTCTTTGAAATTATCTGTTACAACTATTAAATTTCCACCATCAAGAGATTTACCAATTTTAAATAATGAATTAGATTCTTTTACAAGATCAAAACAATACATTAATCAATTAATTTCAAATCAACAAAAATCTCAACTTTTAAAAAATGCAAAATTTAGTAAAATTTTAAGTCCTGGAGTTTTCTTATTAGTTAAAAAATCAAAAAATGGTGATAAATTATTTGTATCAACTGTAAATTATGGGTTTTTAAAGAAAAATAATAAATTAATTGAAGATGCCGAATTTTTAAAACTTTTAGGTTCAAATAATAATAATAGCAATAATATCAATCAATCTACCCTGATAAACACCAGTACCAGTACAACTACTACAACTGAAGTTCCAGTTTCAAAATCTTCAATGCCAGGTACTGCATCTTCATTTTTTTCTGGTCTTCAACTGATGACTGGAAGTTCTACCACAAGTGCCACAACAATTCCAGGATCTACCACAGTACCAGGTACTGCAACATCTACTGCAACACCTAAAACTTCAGCTAATTCGGGAGATTTAGTAATCCATGATATTGTTCAATTAACACCGTCAATGAATTCAACTAATCAACCAAATGGTTATGCAAATATTTTAGCATCTCAATATACTAAACAACCATTAAAATTTGCAGTATTAACAAATTATGGTATTCAAATTTTCCAATATCAAACCCCTGATAAGATTTTAAGAAGTTTAAATGATGAAAAAATTGAAAACTTTATTGAAGAAAATGGTTATGAAGAAACTTGTTCAACTTTACTTTATTTAGCTTGTTCAACTCATGATTATTCAAATAAAAGAGCTACTATGCTATTTTCTGCAATTGGTAATAATGCTAGGTTAATTGAAGATATTCTGCAAGTTAATTCAAATTTAAATACTATTAATGCAGTTAATGCAGCAGTTAATGATAATAATTCAAGTACCGTTAACAATACTGGGGGTAATAATTCTACCATTGACAATTATAAAAATCAAGTTATTTTAAGTGATAGATTTTATGGTACATGTTTACTTATTTCACGTCTTTTTAGAGATTATTGGAATTCAAAGGTTTTCAATAAACAAATTATTTCAAATACTAATGAAAATATTTTAATTAATATAAGTAAATCAAAAATTGAATATTTTATTGGATCAGTTGTTGTATTATTAGAATTTTTTAAAAATTATAGTAATAATATCCCAGGATTAAATGCACCAACTTATAGTTCAGATCCAACAAGATTTGATAATGAAATTTGTCTTAGATCTGAACATATTGCATTTACATCAATTTTAAAATCATTAAATTCAATGAAAGAAGCATTATCATTTTTAATTGTACTTTTTGAAGAAAAAAATTTTACAGAAATTTTTAAAGATTTAAATTTAATTAATCAAAATAATTTATTAAATTTAAATTTTAAAGATTTATTATTACCACAAAATGATAATGTTAAAAATTTAATTAAAGATTTATTATCATCAATTATAAATAAAAATATATTAAAAGGTGGATCAATTGATTTTATAACTAATTCATTACAAGATAAATGTGGATCATTTGTTTCAACTGATGATGTATTAATTTTTAAAGCAATTGAAAATTTAACAAGAGCTAAAAATATTGGTAATAGGGATAATGATTTAAAAATTAAATGTCTTAAAAATTCAATTAAATTATTTGAAAAAGCTTTTAAATCTTTAACTTTAGAAAATATTGAAAATTCAATTAATATTATGTTAGAATTAGATTATTATATTGGATCAATTGAATTGTTATTAAATTTAGTAATTAATAATCAATTAAATATTAAAATTAAAGAAAATTTATATAATTTAATATTTAATATTTTAAATAAAATTGATTTAAAAGTATATCAAGTAAATCAAAATCAAAATAATAATAATGGTGATATTTTAAAAATTAATGAATTTATTGAATCAAGAGATTTAATTTATAATTTATGTTTTAATTGTAAAGATAAAAATTTTAATTATAAATTTTATCAATGGTTTATTGATCAAGGCAATAGTGAAAGATTATTAGATACAAATAATAATTCTGAATTTATTTTACAATTTTTACAAGAAAAATCTAATGAAGATATTAAATTAAGTGAATTATTATGGATGTATTATGCAAAAAGAGAAAAATATTATGAAGCAGGTAATATTTTATATGGATTATCAATTTCAGAATTTAAAATTTCATTAATTAAAAGATTAGAGTATTTATCAAGAGCAAATGGATTTTGTAATTGTAATTGTCCATCAAATCTTCGACAAAAAATGATTCAATTATCAAATTTAATTAAAGATTTATTTGATGTTGGTAATATTCAATTAGATTTATTAACAATAATTGAAAATGATAAAAGAATTAATAATGAAATTAAATTAAAATCAATCGATAATTTAAATAATAAAATTTTAAATTTAACTGATTTATTTAATGATTTTACTGATCCTTTAGGTTATTATAATTTATCATTAATAATTTTTAAAATTTCAGATTATAGAAATTCTGATGATGTTTATAAAAGATGGGAATTATTTTTTGAAAAAATTTATTATAATTATTTCTTAGAGTCAAAGAATGATGCAAAAAATTTAGATTCAAAAATTCCATTTTATGTTGATTTATTAAATAATTTTACTGAAATTGGATTAAAAATTTCTTCAAATGATTTAGTTTTCCCAATTGATAAATTAATTAAATTAATTGCCAAATATTTAAATGATTCATTCGAAGAAGATCCATTACAACAATATCCAAAAGGTATAATAATTGATATGTTTTTAAAATCTGGTGTTAATTATGATAAATTATATTATATTTTAAAATCTTTAATTGAAAATGATAGTTTTGAAATTTTCCCAGGTTTTATCAAATTATTAAAAGATAATGAAATGATTTATTTAATTAAAAATTGGTACCTTAATGATAAAAATTTAAGAAATTTAATTTCAAATGATGAAATTTTAAATTTAGATAATTATTCAATTGAATTAGATCCAATTAAGAAATATTACTATTAAGACTTACCAAGTTACTTAAATTAGAGACAAACAAACAAAAAGCATATGTAGCATTATATGTAGCATTATATATATTAAACATTAGAACTCTAGGGACTCTAACTCTATCAGACTTTAATTCAATTCAATTCATAAAATGATTGACTTTAATTCAATTCAATTCATAAAATGATTGTTTATCATCTCTATAAACTGGTATTGAATAATGAGATTCCACATTACCTTCACTCATATATGGTAATATTCCATCAACAATTAAATTAACAGCAGTTGATTCAGCACCAGTTGGCATTATAACATCACTAAATTCTTTGGTAGGATTTATAAAATCATTCATTTCAGCTCTTGCACCTTGTAAATATTTATTAATCACCAGTTCTAAACTAACTTTTTTAGAAGTATCATGATTAAGAACATCTCTTCTAATCCATCTAATTAATCTAGTATCAGCATCACTACTTATAAAAATTTTAAATTTTGATAATTCTCTAATTGATTTATCATATAATGCATACAATCCATGGATTATAATTAATTTAGTTTCATCATTATTTAAATCTAATTTCAATTGTTGGAAATCATAGCGGGATGGTTTTAATGGTGGGAATTCATGGTTCGAAATAGTGATAGCTGAAGATTTCGATGATGAATAACTACTATTAGTTATCAGTCCTGGTATAAGATAATTTTCTAAATCAATAAGTCTAATAGATTTACCAGGGAACGTTTTACATAACTCAGTTTCAAGTAACTTGGCAGCAGTGGATTTGCCTGAAGCATGGCCTCCTCCAATCAAAACAATTATCGACGACAGTCCCATAGTTTCAGCCCTTTCAGTCCTTTCAGTCCTCTCAATCCTTTGCTCTTCTCAGACCTTTCTTCTCAGTCCTAGTCTGATCTCAAGTCTCAATTTCGCATCTCATCAGAAGAGTTGCAAGAAGGTAACTAAAGAGGTAACCAAGAAGTAAAGAGATAACCAAAGAAGTACTAAGGAAGGTAAAGAGGTAAAGGTAAGGATCAGAGAAGTAAGAGATGGAAGTAAACAATAAGATCAAATTTAGTTCTAAATCAACTAAAAATATCAAAATTCATTCAAGTTTTGAAAGTATGAATTTAAAACCAAATTTATTAAAAGGAATTTATAGTTATGGATTTGAATCACCTTCAGCTATTCAAAGTAGAGCTATAATGCAAATCATTAGTGGTAAGGATACTATAGCACAAGCTCAATCTGGTACTGGTAAAACTGCCACATTTTCAATTGGAATGCTTGAAGTAATCGATAGTAAATCAAAAGAATGTCAAGCACTTATATTATCACCAACAAGAGAATTAGCTATACAAATTCAAACAGTTGTTAAACAATTGGGAGGATATATGAATATACAAAGTCATGCTTGTGTTGGAGGTAAAAATGTTGGAGAAGATATGAAAAAATTACAAATAGGTCAACAAATTATTAGTGGTACTCCAGGTAGAGTAATTGATGTAATTAAAAGAAGACAATTAAATACAAGAAATATTAAAATGTTAATATTAGATGAAGCTGATGAATTATTTTTAAAAGGTTTTAAAGATCAAATTTATGAAATTTATAAAAATTTATCATCAAATATTCAAGTTGTAATTGTTAGTGCAACTATGTCAAAAGAAGTTGTTGAAATAACTTCAAAATTTACCAATGATCCAGTTAAAATTTTAGTTAAAAGAGAAGAAATTTCATTACAAGGTATAAAACAATATTATATTCAATGTGAACAAGAAGATTGGAAATTTGATACATTATGTGATTTATATGATAATTTAACTATAACTCAAGCAGTTATATTTTGTAATACTAAATCAAAAGTTAATTGGTTGACGGAACAAATGAAAAAGGCAAATTTTACGGTTGTTTCAATGCATGGGGATATGAAACAAGATGAAAGAGATTCAGTTATGAATGATTTTAGATTAGGTAAATCAAGAGTTTTAATTTCAACTGATGTTTGGGCAAGAGGTATTGATGTTCAACAAGTTTCCTTAGTAATAAATTATGATTTACCATTAGATAAAGAAAATTATATTCATAGAATTGGTAGATCTGGTAGATTTGGTCGTAAAGGGGTTGCCATAAATTTAATTACCAGTAATGATAATGAAGAATTTGATAACTTACAGAGTTTTTATTCAATAAAGATTAAAGAAATGCCAGCTAACTTGGATGTGCTTTAGTCTACGCAACTTCATCCAGTATCCTAACTTCATCCAGCATCTTAACTTCATCCCACATCTATCAATAATACCATTGATAACTTCTATCATTCATAGATCACAAAAATCATCAATATCCACCATATTTCATCCCGAATTTCACAGAACTTCATTCAATTTCACAGAACTTCATTCAATTTCACAGCATCTCACACAATTTGTATATTAGAATTGAAAGTACCTTTAATCCCATCACATAATCATCTCTATAAACCTCCTAACAACCTGAATTCACCCCTTCTTACAATTATTTTTTGCAGCCATATCACGTGACTCCATCTCGTGTCAAAAAAATTTTTTTCTCATTTTTCTCACAAGGGGAAAGAAAACTTGGATCTGAAAGGTTTGGCAACAGGCGATGGATCAACAATTTGTAGCTTCATTAGAAGCAACTTTAAAACAAACCTTGGTGGCTGACACCACGGTCATCAAACAAGCATCAAGCAAATTGACCAAAGAATTTTATACCAACAATGCTGCATTACCAGCGTTATTTCAAATTTTACAAACCGCTGAAGATGATCAATTAAAACAATTAGCATCAGTGGAAGCTAGAAAATTAGTTATTAGTAAATGGGATGATGTTGATGAATCCTTAAAGCCAGGTATTAGACATGCGATGTTAAACAATACTTTCAATCAATCAAATAAATTAATTAGACATTCATCAGCAAGAGTTGTTGCAGCAATAAGTGAAATTGATTTAGATAATAATAAATGGCCAGAATTATTACCAAATTTAATTGAAAAAGTTCAAAGTAATGAAATTTTAATTAAAGAAATGGCAGTTTTCACTTTATTAACATTATTAGAAAATCAAAATGAATCATTAATTTCAAATACTGAAGATTTTTTAAATTTATTTAGTGAATTATTAAAAGATTCAAATTCAAGAGAAATTAGAGTTAATTCAGTATTAGCATTTGATATTTTATCATCATTTATTGAAAATCAAACAGAAATTAATTCAAATTTATCAAATAAATTTAAAAATTCTATACCAATTATAATTGAAGTTTTAAAAGAAGTTATTCAAGCTGATGATATTGAAAAGGCAAAAGATATTTTTAATGTTTTAAATTCTTTTATCTTTATTGATAATAAATTAATTGGTAATTATTTAATTGATTTAATTAAATTTAATTGTGAATTATCTTCAAATAAAAATTTAGATGAAGAAATTAGAGTTTTCAGTTTACAATTTTTAATTTCGGTTGTTAATATTAGAAAATCAAAAATTATTTCAAGTAATATTGGTCCTGATATTACTTTAATTGCTTTAAAAATTGCAAGTGAAGAAATTGATATTGAAGAAGAATTAGAAACTGAAGAAATTGAAAATGAAAATGAAGAAAATTCTCCTCCAACTTTAGGTTTAAGATTAATTTCAATGTTATCAACTGAATTACCTCCATCACAAGTTATTCAACCAATTTTTTCAAATATTGAATCAATGATTAATTCTTCAAATCAATTTGAAAGAAGATCAGCTGTTTTATCAATTGGTGTTTCTTCATCAGGTGCTCCAGATTATATGGCAATTCAAATTAATAAAATTGTTCCAATTTTAATTAAATCTTTAAAAGATCCTCAACCAATTGTTAAAGTTGCAGGTTTAAAATCTTTAACTCAATTAACAAGTGAATTACAAGATGTTATTACCGCTTTCCATAGTCAATTTTTACCAATTTTAATTGAAATTATTGATAGTGCAACTTCAATTGCAATTTATAAATATGCTTGTTCTGCTTTAGATGGTTTAATTGAATTTTTAAGTTATGATTCAATTGATAATTATATTGAACCATTAATGAATAAATTAGTTCAAATGTTACAAACTGCAAATACTTCAACTTTAAAATCAACAATTGTTTCAGCCATTGGTTCAACAGCTTATGCAGCAGGTAAAAAATTCATACCATTTTTTAAAGAATCTGTTAAATATTTAGAACCATTTTTAAATAATGTTGCTAATACTGAAGGTTTAACTGAAGATGATATTGAATTAAGAGCTTTAACTTTTGAAAATATTTCAACTATGGCAAGAGCTGTTGGTAGAGAAGCTTTTATGGAATTTGCAACTCCATTAGTTGAAGCTGCTTACCAATCATTAAGTTCAGAACATTCAAGAATTAGAGAATCAGGGTTTGCATTTATTTCAAATATGGCAAAAGTTTATGGTGAAGAATTTTCAGGATTTTTAGATAAAATTATTCCAGAAATTTTAAAATGTTTAGAACAGGAAGAATTTAATTTTAATTTTGATAATGAAGATGATGAAGAAGAATTTGGTGCAGGTGATGAAGAAGATTTAGCTGATAAATTTAATGTTAATACCGGTATTACTTATGAAAAGGAAGTTGCTGCCGTTGCATTAGGTGAATTGGCAATTGGTACTGGTAAAGAATTTTATAAATATGTTGAACAATCTTTTAAAGTTTTAATTGAACAAGTTGATAATAGTTATGGTATGAGAGAAGCATCAATGGCAACATTATTTAAAATTTTGAAAGCAAGTTTTGTTGCAGAACATGGAGAAAAATTTAAATATCCAAAAGGTGTTGCGAATGAAATTTATATTAATCCATCAATTTTTGAATTAATTAAAAATGTTAGAAAAATTTCAATTGAAAATTTAATTGAAGAATATGAATTAACTATGGTTGCTTGTATATTAGATAATTTAGCTGATTCAATTCATAAATTTGGTTCAATTGCAATTATTGATCCATCAGATCAAGAAAGTTTAAGTACTTTATGTCAACAATTAATGATGATTTTAACTAAACAACACCCATGTCAATTAGAAGATGATGAAGATATTCCATCAGATGAACAAGATAGTTCTGAAAGTGAAACTGTTTTATTTGATAGTGCATTAGAAGTTTTAATTAATTTATCAATTGCTTTAGGTAAAGATTTTAATAAAATTTTTATGTCATTTAATACTATTATTTCAAGTAATATTAAATCAAAAAATAAAACTAAAAGAGTTGCATCAATTGGATGTTTAGCTGAAATGTCAATTGCTTTAAAAGATGATTCATCAATTATGAATAATTTATTAGAAATTTTTATTTCAAGATTAAGAGATGATATTTCAATTGAAGTTAAAGGTAATGCCGCTTATGGTATTGGATTAGTTATTGAAAATAGTGATAATGATTTTAGTGGATTATATCAAAATATTTTAGAATCTTTATTCCATTTATTAAGTAAAACCGAAAAGCAACAACAAGCTGACAGTGGTAATGAAGAAAATGATGAAGAAAATAAAGATGTTATAAATAGATCATTTGCTAATGCTTGTGGATGTGTTGCTAGATTAAGTTTAAAAAATCAACAAGCTATACCATTAGAACATATTATTGATCCATTATTAAATCATTTACCATTAAAAGCAGCTTTTGAAGAAAATACTCCAATTTTCAAATTAATTTTAAAATTATATGAATCACAAAATATTAATATTACTAATAAATCAGAAAAATTAATTGAAATTTTTAGTAAAGTTTTTGAAAAAGAATTTGATGTTGAAAATTTAATTCAAAATAGTACTTTAGGTAGAGAAGAAGGTTTAGATAGATTAAAACAATTTGAAAATGATGAATTAAAACAAAAAATCATTGATTTATTAAAATTTATTAATCAAAATGGTGGTAATGTTTCACAATATCCAATTTTAAAGAATGTTATTGCTTAAGAATATTAGGTGAGATAATAGAATGATAATGAGACGGAGAAGGATAGAGATAGAAGCCAAAAAAGAGAAAGGACGTAGATAAAAGAAGGTGGACTTAGATGTAATAGGATAGGATATCTCATACATATAAACATACACACACATATATATATTATTTGTTTTTATAATCTAAGCTCTGGAAAATCACTCGAGTATCAATTTCGATTAAAATTACGGTGGATCAAAATCACCTCGCCGCACTGTGCTGCACTAGCTTTAAAAATTCTAAGTATAGTAATCATTCATTTGTTTGTTATTATCAGATGAACTGCCCAGTAAAAGTGTCTATAAAACTTGGTAAAGTCAAATAATGACTTAGAGATTCATAGTGTTCAGTTTGACAACATTGATATTAAAGAATAAGTGATCCTGGTGTTGTTGTAGATACTGAAAATGCAGAGGACAAAGGTGAAATAATAAATGGAACTCAATTCATTGAAACTTCTTTAACAAAACAACAAGTAGTTGAAGCTCATGGTAACATCTTGAAATTAATTAATACCTTCTTATCACCAAATGAATAATAAAAGACCTAGTCTGCTATATCTCTCTCCATATCTTTCACAATGATATGGGTCATAATCCATATTTAGAGAAAGTAAAGTTTAACAGTAAACATTCATAGAAATAGAATTTCCCTATAAGACATTTATAGTTAATGGTAACATCGAAGAATAACATCAGCAAACTTGACTATCAAACTAGCGTTGGCCTACTTGTGCGGTTTTGGAAATTTTGCAACCATTTTGCAGCATCTCCAATGAAACAACAGAGCAAGGGGGTAAGTAAAGACATTCAAACAAACAGTGGACTTGGGTAAAAGTAATAAAGGACATCATTACACAAATGGCATAGCCTCGATACAAGTATATCAAACCCAGGGGTATAACTAGATGGGAAAAGAATATTTTTATGAATGTGGTAAAAAATGGTTGAGGTGAGATCAAAAATTACCAAATCGAGGTTCAAATGGGATACTTGAAACTTACCACATTTTGGAAAAGGGATGTAAATCAAAAAATAATTGATTAAGTTGGTATCACAGTGAAAACTATATAAATCCAGAACTTTGACTTTCTAAAGAATACAAAAAAAAAATAAGGGAACAACAAAAGGGAAAGACTAAAAAAGATGAATGTTTATGGTAATTTATTTGCAGGGTTTTCATTTATTGGATTTGCAATTTTGATCCCACCATTTATTTGGCATGTTAAGAATGTTAATATTCCAGCTATTTGTTTAATTTCATGGTTTTTAATTACTAATTTATGTGGCTTCATTGATCCATTAATTTGGAGTGGTGATAATTTTTATGAAAAATATGATGGTAGAGGTTATTGTGATATTACAATTAAATTAAAATTAGGTTCGGTTACTGGTAAATTATGTGCCATTACAGCATTATCATTTAATTTATTTATGATTTTAAGAGCTAAAAATGTTAAATTTATGAATAATAAATCAAAATTTAAAATTATTTTTGATTTAGTAGTTTGTTTAGCAACCCCCATTTTAATTATGAGTTTAAGTTATATTGTTCAAGGTGCTAGAATTGGAATTGCAAGATATAATGGATGTACTGGTATTTATTATAGTTGGGTATATTTATTATTTGAATCCATCCCAGTTTTAATTTGGTCAATAATGGGTACAATATTTGGAATTATGACAGTTTATCAATTTTTTGAAAAAAGGAAAGATGTTAAAGATATTTTAAAATGTACCAACTCTGGATTAAATTTAAAAAGATTTTCAAGATTATTATTCTTCAGTTTAATCATAATATTAACTTTAACACCTTTAGCGATTTATACTTTTGTAACTGATGTAAAAGATAGTAATCTTAGATCAAAATTCAATTGGGATTTCATTCATGCTAATAGTGTTTGGAATGCAACTTATTTTGCTGAACCAAAATGGAGTAGTTTTTTTTACAGATGGATTGATGTTGGTTTATCAATTATAACTTTCCTTATCTTTGGTATTGGTAAAGATGCTGTTATTTTATATAAGAAAATTTTAATTAAATTAGGCTTTAATAGAATTTTCACCATCACTCATGAAATGGATGATTTTGAAAAAAATAATACTCGTACCACCGTTGGCCCCAGCCACGGCCCTGGAAATGGTCCTGGTCCTGGTCCTAGTGTTGGTGGTATTAAAACAGCTACAAATCAATCAGGTAAAACTCAATTCAGTGCCAGCACTGAATTTAGTGAAACTACATTCACTGATGGATTAGATTTTGAATTTAACAAGATTGTTAATGATGATGAGTTTATTATAAATGATTTAGATTCGGAAGGTAAAACAATTAGTGGTTCTAATACCAATCCACCTAAGAATTCTGATAAGAAATCTTATGTTTATACGGTTGATTTAGAGAAAGGTCCTGAGGAGGTTATTGAAGATGATGATGTATCTGGTGAAATTGAATTCATGTTGAGGGATCATGTTGATACTAACGATATTAGTTATAAGTATCACATAACTAAGAATTAGTGTAGGTTTAGTTTGGCTATTAATATAACGGTGTCTATTTACATATACTCTTTTGTATTCTATACTCTATTTTCTTTTGTACTCTATATTCTATTTTATGCCACAAGATGGATTCAATTAGGAGTTATTTGGGGGGATGCAAAAAATGAAGTTGCAGGAAGTTTAAAGAAGTTCAAGGCACTGCTTAACGTTTAAAGTAATAACTCTTTAAATTTATCGGAAAATACTTTAGATTGAACTTGACCCTTTGTATCTTTCATTGCCAACCCAATTAAAAAATTAATTGAACCTAAATTACCATCTTTAATTTTATTTACAGTTGGTTCATTGTCATTAATTATACGTATACAAATTTTTTCAATTTCAGTATTTGATAATGATTTAATTATTAAATTATTTTCCACTATGTAACGTTCAATTGAAATTTGGGGGTTTTGAAGTAATGAAAGTAATACTTTTTTACCATTATTTAAAGTTAATTGATTATTATTAACTTTTAAAATTATTTCAATTAATTTATTAGGATTAATGGAGTTTATAAAATCAATCAGTTTATTTAGTTTATTTAAACTACCTAATAATTCATTTATAATCCAATTATTTATTATTTTAACAGGGATAGAACTAGTACCAGAACTTGTAGTACCACTAGAACTAGTACCAGAACTAATGTTTAACAATTGATTAATTTTATAATAAAATTTTAGTAAATCTAGATTATCAATTAAAAATTTAGCATGTTTTAATTCCAATTTATAATCCTTCATTAATTTTGATAATATTTCATCTGGTAATTCAGGTAAACAATTAGCAATATCTTGAGAAATATTTTCATTTAAAGTAATTATTGGTAATTCAGGATCAGGTAAATATCTATAATCAATAGCATTTTCTTTTATTCTTAAACTAACAGTTTGATTTAAAAATTTATCCCAACCTCTAGTTTCTTGAATAATTTTATTACCATTTTTAATTTGCAAAATTTGTCTATTATATTCATAATTAACAGCATCTTCAATTTCTCCAGTACTACCTAAATTTTTAATTTCAACTCTATTACCATCATTAACACTAATATTTACATCAACTCTAATTGCACCAGTTTCTAAATCACCAGTACAAATATTAAGATATTTAACTAAAATTTGATATTTTTTAATAAAAGATTTAATTTGAATTAAATTTTCAAAATCAGGTTTAGTAATTAATTCAATTAAAGGTAAATTAGATCTATTAAAATCTAATTTAATTGTTTTATCAAAATGATTATAATTAATTTTACCCGTATCTTGTTCTAATTGAATTTGTTCAATATTAATAGTTTTATCTTGACAATTATCAAATTGGGAAAATAATTTCATATAGCCATTATTACTTAAAGGGTTATAATATTGAGTAATTTGATAACCTAAAGGTTGATCTAAATAAAAATAATGTTTCCTATCAAATTTAGTAATATGATTTATATTACAATTTAAAGCAATACTTAATTTCAAAGCTAATAATAATGGTTCAGGATTTAATTTAGGTTGAGTACCAGGAAGCAGAACATCGAAATAACTGATTTTGGAATTGGGGGTGGAATTGAAACTGGTGGGGGACAATGAAAACAATTTAAATTTGGTTTTCAATTGGGTATGTATTTCCAAACCACATTTGAATTTGTAGTTGGGATGTAGGAACTTATCTAACTTGTTCATACCTAACTTCATCTCTTTATCAACTTGAATTTCTCATTTTGCGATTTCCTGGCACTACCACCATTCGCACCACCAGTACCACTGCCACTGCCCATCGCACCACCAATCGCGCCACCACCACCACCAATCGCACTAGACATTCGTATGAGTATGAGTAACTATGAGTATAAGTAACCAAGAGTAAGTATGAAGATGAGTAAGTATCAGTAAGTATTAGTATGAGTAAGTAAGTATGTAGATAAGTAGTATGAGATGAGATGATAACTTAGTCTTGTTCTCTAACCAATGGCTTCTAAGCATAATGGTATTAGTAGTATTTGTATTAGTTAGTATTTGGTGATGCCATACAAAGGTAAGAGATAATACTATGATCCTATGATCCTATAACTCTAGAATGATGCGCTATGCAATGCTATGATAGTAAGGATAGCAATACTCTAATAGCAATATGACAATAGTATGACAGTGATAGTATGACAGTGAAGTATGTCAGTAGTGATGGTAGTAGTGATGGTAGTGGGTGTAGTGGATGTGGTGGTATGTTAGGTGGGTGTAGTGGATGTGGTGGTATGTTAGGTGGGTGTAGTGGATGTGGTGGTATGTTAGGTGGGTGTACCGGTGGCGCTGCGGTGGTGCACCGCAGTTGTGTCATTAATTCGCATTTTGTTGATAAGCAATTAGGGATAAAAATAATAATAATAATGAGATCCCAATTTAAAGACGAATATGATTTCGGTATGTATTTCAACTAATTAACGTTGACAATGGGTATAGATGTTATGGTGGGTCTGATTGTTTGGTAGTTCTTTTTTCCTTTGTTTCCTCGTTAAAATTGAGTTGAATTTGAGGTTCTTGGTTTTTGTTTGTGATAGGGATACAAAGATAACAAATCACCAACTCCAACTCCAACTCCAACTCCATCAAATACTTTGTTTAACCCACTATAAGTATAACTATGAGAATAATAGTATCACAAGAAAGAATCTTGTACTAACGTTTAGAAAAAAGAAAAGCTGAATCTTCTAGAATTTTAGAAAGATTCAATGATAGACTCCCAGTTATTTGTGAAAAGGCTGAAAATTCTGATATTCAAGAAATTGATAAAAGAAAATACTTGGTTCCTGGGGATTTATCAGTTGGTCAATTTGTTTATGTTATTAGAAAAAGAATTAAATTACCAAGTGAAAAGGCTATTTTTATCTTTATTAATGATATTTTACCTCCTACTGCTGCTTTAATGAGTTCAATTTATGATGAACATAAAGATGATGATGGATTTTTATATGTTTTATATAGTGGTGAAAATACTTTTGGTGAAAAGAGTGTTTTAAATTTATCTGATTTGGATTTTTCCGATTTAGATTGAAATGATTTAGTGTTTGATACATGTTTCTACTATCCTATCCTATCCTATCCTATCCTATACCCTCTTTATACCCTTACCTATACATTTTTATCTCCTATACATTTTTATCTCCTATACCCTTTATACCCTTTTTATACCCTTGTACTCTTTTTTGTTTTGTACTCTTATGAATTTTTGGTGTTAACTTTACCATCAGGAGAAATATCTAACGTAACCCCAGATTCCCTTAACTCATTCTTCTTATACCGTTTAAGCAAATCAACAAACTTTTCAAATTCATCACTATCATCTTCATTCCATTGATTCAAATTCATTGGATTTGGATTCCAATTCTTAATTAAGTCCCTAATTTTACTTAAATTATTAAATTTTATTGAAAATCCTTTAAAAATTGTATCATAATCTTGGTATATCATACAATCCAATTGCTGTAAGTAATTAACGTATTGATTTTTATAATAATTTAAAATTAAATCGTTTTCACCTAAAAATAATAATATTGCACCATCAACATCATCTAATGATGTTGATAACATCAATGGTAAAAAAAATAACAAACTCAATTTCATCAGCCACTACCAAATAAACCCTACCAAATAAACACTACCAAATAATACTGTACGCTTACCACTGTACGCTTACCACTTACCACTACTTATCTAATGGCACGGTTGTAAAATCACCTAATAATAGCTCAAGGAAAATGCGATGGCTGGTGGCTCGTTTTGCAGCAGTGCTGGCTGCGAAAAATGGAATTGAGACCAGCTTTTAAGGTGAGTTTAAAAGAGTTCATTGATCCAGATCTGATTGTTAGACAAAGGTTCTTGAGTGATACAGTTTGAGTTAGAAACAGTTAGAAAGAAATATATAATAGTTAGAAACAGGAAGAGATTTAGAAATAGAGAGAAAGAAAGAGAAAGAAAAAAAGAGGAAAAGAAAGAGTAAACTATGAGTTACTACGAACCAACATTATTATTTAGACAAAATGCAATTAGAAGAAGTCCCTATTCTTCACCAACATCGTCAACTTCACAGCTATGTATTCCCGATTACCCCCCAGCAAACCACACCAACTGGGGGTTGAATAGTTATAAGAATGATACTGAAATTTTAAATAAAGTTTGTAATCTTGATAGATTAAATATTGAATCAAATTATTGGAAGATCCCTGATAATGAAATGAATTTAACTTCCATGACTATACGGTCCAATAAAAATAACAGTGGCTATACTGGTGGTGGTGGTGGTGATTTCAATGATAATGCTATAATGGCTATTAGTTCAGGAAATAAACAAAATAATTTATTCATTTATGAATTAAATTTAGCAAATAACTATTTAATGCATCATAATACAATTAGTTTACCAAATATTTACTCAATGAAATGGGTACCTCGTCAGAATAATTTATTGATGACGGGTAATAATAAGGGATATGGACATTTAATCTCAACTCCCAATGTGTCAAGTGAAACAGGAAATGGTGATGGGAACGGGCATGGGAACGTTGATGATGATGAAGAAAGTGCCGAAATTTTAAAACGATTCAATCATAGAAAACATCTTAGATCAATCAATAAAGATCCATCAATAACTAACCATTCATCAACGTTAATTGAAAAAATGGAATTCATCGAAACCGATAAATTAATTTCAATTTATGATAATAATTTATTTAATTGGGATTTAAATGATGCAACTTCATCATCCAAACCTAAACCAAAAACTATAACTAGTATTAATGGATTAAGTAATTTTGATTACAATAAATTCGATAATAATTTGATATCTATAGTGGGGAATTTTGGAATTTCATTATTTGATTTAAGAGAATCTAGTAATTCAGGTGGTAATAATGGTGGTGGTAATTTTTCAATACCAAATTCATTAAAATCAATCAATTCTAAAAATAAATTACTGTCAAATATAATTAAATGGAATCCCGAAAATGAATATATTTTTGCATCAGGTCATTTAGATGGAATAATTAGATTATGGGATATTAGAAAACAAGAAAATTTTAGTCAATTAATTGGACATAATAATAAAATTATAAATACTTTAGATTGGATTGATGGTGATTTATTTAGTGGTGGTAAAGATGGTAATATTATTCATTGGGATTTGACTACTGATTTAAATAATAATAATTTATTTAATTGTAGTTTAAAAGATGGGTTAAATAGTGTTAATTTCGACCCAGTAACTAATTCTTCAAATAATATTATTAATCAAAGACAATGTGGTACTGTATTACCAGCATCAAATTCAAATATAATTCATTTAGAAACTTTTGAAACTTTTGAAGATTTAAAAGTTTTGTCTATTGATGGTAGTTCATTCTTTGGTTTACATTCTAAAATTTATGA
This sequence comes from Yamadazyma blattariae, assembly GCA_030581595.1. Lineage (NCBI taxonomy): Eukaryota > Fungi > Ascomycota > Pichiomycetes > Serinales > Debaryomycetaceae > Yamadazyma > Yamadazyma blattariae. Next base: position 152,974 of record JAKTTU010000006.1, on the reverse strand, counting down.
TCCATTGTTACCTAATTCCAAAAGTTTTTATAGTAAAGATGATCTTAATTTAATGATTAATGAAACTTCGAATATAACATTAGTTGATGACGAAGAACCACAACATGATCCAGAAATTATAGAAATTAATGATTTCGATTTTACTAAACCATTAAATATTTCACGTAAACCAACAATGAATACCAGTACGTTGAAAAATATGAAATTGATAAATGATTCAAATGATACATTGTTAGATGATGAATTCGAATCTTCCACATCCACATCATCTCCAAAATCAAAAATCTTTGATAGTCCAAATGCATTGGATAGTCCAAATTCAAATTACAGTCTGAGTTACAATTCAAATTTGAAGAATAAAACTTTTGATACTATATTCAACCCTGATCCATCGATTAAAGGTCACAAATACCAATTACTGGAAATTGTATTCGATGATTTTACCTTTGGTTTAGTTCAATAAATGATTAATGATCCCATTCACCTTTCCCGATAAGACTAATTCTTACACCTCTGACAATTCTTACTACCTCCGACTAATTCTTACGACACTCTTACCAGTGTCAAACTATAAATAGTATAAGTCCCTTTGTATAATTCCCTTTGTTTAAGTCCCTCTGTATAAGTCCCTTTGTATAGGTCCCTTTGTATAAGTCCCTTTGGCTAAGTAACTAAGTATTTGCCAGATGACTAACTATGACTAACATTATGAAGCAAACTCCGTGAGTTTAGACGGTTTTACCTCTCTTTTTTCCCATCTTTTTTTCCCACCAAAACACTTTTAGTATCAATAGATACATTCTAAATCACGTTACTCCCTCTTAATACCATTACAACAATTGTAAACCCCCATAGTTTAGCAAAATTCTAGGCTATTGGATATTTTGCAGCCAAAAAAATAGCAAAAAGGTCGTGTCCTCGATAACAACAAATCAAATGACAAAACCGCAGAAAATCTCAAAAAGTTTTCAAATTAGGGGACCAACTGGGTGAAAAAATAGTCAAATTTTGTTCATTCGAAAAGTTTTTTTAAAACCACATCAACAACCCCCGACGACGGTAATAGATAGAAGAGATTAATCATCAGATTAATTCCCAGATTTAGATTCTTTTCAAGGTTTTTCCCAGGTTTTTATTCAGGTTTAAAGACACCTAGTTCAACTGAGAAACCAGATTTGTAAGGTCATTACGGGCTCAACCGCTGACTAAGAAATAAAAGTTCCTAAAAGTTTAGGAATTAGTGACAACGAAGGAAGGTTTTTGATCAGTTTTCACCAGTAGTGAATCGGTACATTTAGTGAATCGGTAGGTTTAGTGGAATCCAATTAGAAAGGGAGAATTCAGTAAGAGAGAGTTTCAAAGTTTTTCCTTTGCATCTGAAACTAGAGAGGAAATCAGAAGAGTTTTAGAGATTTTGATAGATATACATTCAAGTAGTTTTTCAAATAGTGCATTAGTTTGTTTACACATCACGATTATTCATTTTTGGCCATTTCAAATTTGTCATATTATCCCAGTTTCTAATTCATTTTAATTTCAATTTTCAATTCAAATGTCAAAACCAGTTAATGTTAAAGTTGTTGCAGCGGAATCTCTTTATAAAAGAGATGTTTTCCGTCAACCAGATCCATTTGCAGTTATAACTGTTGATGGATCACAAACTAAAACAACTAAAACTGCTAAAAAAACTTTAAATCCTTATTGGAATGAATCATTCCATTTTAATGCTTTAGAAGATTCAATTTTAGTTATTCAAGTTTTCGATCAAAAAAAATTTAAAAAGAAAGATCAAGGATTTTTAGGGGTTGTAAATATTAGAATTGGTGATGTTATTGATTTATCTTTACCAAATTCTGAAGAAACAATTACAAGAGATTTAAAAAAATCTAATGAAAATTTAGCTGTTTCTGGTAAAATAATAGTTGTTATAACTGGTAATCAAACTAGAACTAATGGTTCTACTTCTTCAAATGGTAATGGTAGTAGTAATGGTGGTGTTCCATCAATACCTCCACCAATTTTATCATCATCAAATGGTACAACTGCAGGTACTAATGGTAGTAATTCAATTCCTGATAGTAATCAAGTTAATAGACAATATTCATCATTTGAAGATCAATATGGTAGATTACCACCAGGTTGGGAAAGAAGAACTGATAATTTTGGTCGTACATATTATGTTGATCATAATTCAAGAACTACAACTTGGCAAAGACCAAATTTAAATCAAAGTGAAAGTGAAAGAGGTCAACAAAGAGAAGATACTACTGAGGCTGAAAGAAGGCAACATAGAGATAGAACTTTACCAGGTACTGAAACTCCTTCAAGTCCTGATCTTGGTGTTGGAGGTAGTAGTGCCAATAATAGTATTGCTGCAAATATTAATAGTACTACAAGTAATAATATTACTGTTAATTCAACTGGATCTAATACCCCAGTTTCACCAGCGGCTGCAGTTTCAATGGCTGCAAGTGGTGCTACTACCAGTGGATTAGGTGAATTACCAAGTGGTTGGGAACAAAGATTTACTAATGAAGGTAGACCATATTTTGTTGATCATAATACAAGAACAACAACTTGGGTTGATCCAAGAAGACAACAATATATTAGAACTTTTGGACCAAATACAACAATTCAACAACAACCAGTTAGTCAATTAGGTCCATTACCAAGTGGATGGGAAATGAGATTAACTAATACTGCCAGAGTTTATTTTGTTGATCATAATACAAAAACAACAACATGGGATGATCCAAGATTACCATCATCATTAGATCAAAATGTTCCACAATATAAGAGAGATTTTAGAAGAAAAGTTATTTATTTTAGATCACAACCAGCTTTAAGAATTTTACCAGGTCAATGTCATATTAAAGTTAGAAGAGATCATATTTTTGAAGATAGTTATCAAGAAATTATGAGACAAACTCCAGAAGATTTAAAGAAAAGGTTAATGATTAAATTTGATGGTGAAGAAGGTTTAGATTATGGTGGTGTTAGTAGAGAATTTTTCTTTTTATTATCTCATGATATGTTTAATCCATTTTATTGTTTATTTGAATATTCATCTCATGATAATTATACATTACAAATTAATCCAAATTCTGGTGTTAATCCTGAACATTTAAATTATTTTAAATTTATTGGTAGAGTTGTTGGTTTAGGTGTTTTCCACAGAAGATTTTTAGATGCTTTCTTTGTTGGAGCATTATATAAAATGATGTTACATAAAAAAGTTGTATTACAAGATATGGAAGGTGTTGATGCTGAATTTTATAGATCATTAAAATGGATATTAGATAATGATATTACAGATATATTAGATTTAACATTTAGTGCCGAAGATGATAAATTTGGAGAAATTGTTGAAATTGATTTAAAAGAAAATGGTAGAAATATTGAAGTAACTGAAGAAAATAAATTAGAATATGTTGAATTAGTTAGTGAATGGAGAATTAGTAAAAGAGTTGATGAACAATTTAAAGCATTTATAACTGGATTTAATGAATTAATACCACAAGAATTAGTTAATGTTTTCGATGAAAGAGAATTAGAATTATTAATTGGTGGTTTAGCAGAAATTGATGTTGAAGATTGGAAAAAACATACTGATTATAGAGGTTATTCCGAAACTGATCAAGTTATTCAATGGTTTTGGAAATGTATTAAAGAATGGGATTCAGAACAAAAGGCAAGATTATTACAATTTACAACTGGTACTTCAAGAATTCCAGTTAATGGGTTTAAAGATTTACAAGGTTCTGATGGTCCAAGAAGGTTTACAATTGAAAAAGCTGGTGAATCAAATCAATTACCAAAATCTCATACTTGTTTTAATAGAGTTGATTTACCACCTTATAATGATTATGAAAGTTTAAAACAAAAATTAACATTAGCTGTTGAAGAAACAGTTGGTTTTGGTCAAGAATAAAAAAAAAAATTTAATAATAATTGTTTAATGTATAAATGTGATTTCCCTACTTCTACCTCTATCTCTTTTCTCCCTCTACATCTTCCTGTAATTCTTTCTTCCTGTAGTTCTGTGTACCTCTACCTCTTCCACCTCTATCTATTCCTCTACCTCTTCCACCTCTATCTATTCCACCTGTTCCAGTTCTTATCCACATTTAACTAATTGTGCGTTTGCACCCTACTCTTCATAACCACCATTTTGCTAAATTCTTGCCTCAACTAATTAAACTAATTAACTCCAACCCAATATCATGTTGAATATAACAGTAATTCCATGCATATACCCCCCTTGATTGTAATAATATATACCAGAATGGCAGTCAACACGAGTCCGAGGTTACAATCACAATTGGGTTTACGGCCAAAAGTTAATTTTGCAGCCTTATAAATATCCACTCAATTGCTGAAATTTAATTGTTAAATTTATTCAACAACTAAATAATTAGAATCAGAAGTTATTAAGCAAGAAGAATTGGAAAATTAGAATTGGATAAATAATTAGAATTGAATAAAAAAGTAGAGAGATGACAAACAATAGTAATTATATAACTCTTAAAGATGGTACTCAATTGTTTTATAAAGATTGGGGTACTGGGAAACCAATTTTATTCCATCATGGATGGCCATTATCATCGGATGCCTTTGAAGATCAAATGATGTTTTTAAGTAGTAAAGGTTTTAGAGTTATTGCTCATGATCGTAGAGGTCATGGTAGATCCTCTCAATCATTTGAGGGCCATACTATGGATCAATATGCTGATGATGTTAAAGAATTGGTTGAATTTTTAAAATTAAAAGATATTGTTCATGTTGGACATTCTACTGGAGGTGGTGAAGTTATTAGATATCTTGCTAGACATGGTTATTCCCCATCTTCTAAAGCTGTTATTATTGGTGCTATCCCACCATTTATGCTTAAAACTGAGGGTAACCCCAATGGTACACCCATGGAGGTTTTCGATAATATGAGGAAAGAGTTGATAAATGATAGAGCCGCTTTTTTTAAACAAGTTGGTGAATCATTTTATGGATTTAATATCGATAAAGATAAAAGATCACAAGGTTTAGTTGATGTTTTTTGGTTACAAGGTATGCAAGCTTCAATTAAAGCATTGTATGATTGTGTTACCGTATTCTCGGAAACTGATCAAACTGAAGATTTGCAAAAAATTGATATTCCAGTTTATGTAATTTATGGTGATAAAGATCAAATTGTACCACCAATTGCTGCTAGTGAAGCTGCCATTAAATTGTTACCCAATGCAACATCCAAAGTTTACGTTGGGGGATCTCATGGTATTTGTAGTACTCATAAACATGAAATTAATAATGATTTACTTGAATTTATCACCAAATAAACAACTGCTTTCGCTCCCCCCAGTCTCTGCCACTATATTTTGTCACTATCTCTTCTGCTATCTCTTCTGCTATCTCTTCTGCTATCTCCTGATGGTACCATTATCTATAGGACCCCTCCTACAGGTCTAGATGCATAGTCAGCATTTACATAATCAGTGTCGTTCTTTAGTAATCAGAAACTGACCCACTCCGAGATCATAAAATTCCACCTGTTATCTTTAAAAGCTTCTATTTCTTTCATATTAATCGTTATAAACCAATACCACTGTAGGGTGGACTGCTGTAGGGTGGCATGGGCCACCCTACAGTGGTATGGCCACCCATCTCGTTATGGTGGGATTGTTTTGGGACCAAATTCATTTGCTGCCACAACAAGACCATCAAGCCGCAATGTCTCTGCCAACCCCTATAGATTTTAAATGACATTAAAGAGGAGTATAATTGGTTTGACTAAGATTACTATAAAAGACAATGACTAAGTGAAAATTTGAAAAATTATTCTTGTGCAAAGAGTAGATACTGGAAAAACTGGAAAAACTGGAAAGACTGGAAGAAAATAGTATAAATAGTTGTAAGAGAGTATAAGAGTTGATAGTTTTATAGTGAGAAATGCCTGATTTATTCGATAATTTAATTAATAAATTCAACTATGCCGTTAATGGTAAAACCAAAAGTCATTATGGTGGATCAAGTCAAGTGAACACTGGTAGATATTATAGTTATCATGCGTCAGGAACTAATAATGCTTATTGGATGCCAAAAGATAGCAAAATTGGTAAAATGGCTGACGAGAGTGCGGCTAACCAACCACCAGAAGATATGTCGATGAAACCAAGAATGGGGAGTGTTAGTTCGGAAAGAAGTAGATTCAATAGTGTTTCGAGTGAATCTAGTCTGAAAGATGACTAGATACCCTCCCCCCTGAAACACACACTAGTAAGAGAAACACACTAGTAAGAGAAACACAATAATAAGATATACTATTGCGATACACTGTTATACACTGGGTATAAAGAGAGTATAGCTGCGAGGAATTTATGTGAGATCTATTCTATGTCTAGCTCTATAAGCTCTATAAGCTCTATAAGCTCTATAAGCTCTATAAGCTCTATAATTTGATGTTGATGTTGATGTTAGGAGAATATATAATCTTGATTTAAAATTTCGTTGATAAACTCCAAGTCTTCATTACTAAATTGTAACAAATCAATACCGATAAAATCTTGATTACCTAAATCTTTTAAATTTCTATTGGTAAAATTGATTAATGATGGAATTTTTGTATCAGTTATGCCTAAATCAAATTGATTGAATTTGGTGAAATTATTTTTTTGTAATAATTCAATTAATTTTAAAATTTGATTTAATTTAGCATTGGCAATTAAATTACCCATTATTGACATTGAATTTAAAATTTTAGTACAAATCTCTAAATAACTTAAAAAATCAAAACTTATTTCAATTTGGGATGTTGTATTTGAACTTGTTAATGAATTAGGTAAATAATTAATATCAAGTATTATGAATATAATAAAGATTAATGCATTGGAATATAAATAATCAATATCGGTAAATGCAAAACATCTAATTAATAATTTTTCATTTAATTTTAAATAAATTTGAATAATTAATTCTGAACTTTGAATAGTATAACTTAATAAATTTAAAATATTATTTGAAATTTTATTTATATTAAATCCAGTTTTACCACTTAATTTAAAATTAATTATTGCAATTTTACCAAAATTTAAAATTAATGGGATATTATTAATATAAATTTGATGTAAATAATTACAATGTAATGAACTTAATAATCTATCCAGAGGATTTGATGATGTTGAAGTAATATTTAATCTTAATTCATTAGGTAATGATTCAAACCAATTTTTTAAATAATGTAAATTTTTAAACATTTTATTTAATAAATTTTTATTATTTAAATTATTATTATTATTATAAATTTCATTATTAATAATTTCACTTATTTTAGCTAATTCAATGAAAAATTTCGTTGAATCATTACCACTATTACTAATATTTTTATTTGAATTTAAAAAATTTGATTCAATATTAATATTTTTATATGATAATAATAATGGTAAACCAATTCTTCCACAAACAAATCTATTTAAACAATAAATTGACCAAAAAATTCTACTATTATATTCATTAATATCAATATTTAAATTATTATTATTTATTTCACCTCTTTTAGTTAATATTATATTTTTATGTAAATTTAAACTAATACATAATTGTAAAGCATTTAATGTGAAAAAACAACAAGCATTTTTCTTATCTAAAAATCTAAAATAAATTGAAATTAATCCAAATAATTCAATTAAATTTAAAGTATCTTCAATATTTGAATTTTTAAAATTAATTAATTGATAACTTGTAGGTAAATATTGAACTACAATTTTAAAAAATTTTATACCTGGTAATTCTTGGAAAACAGTATTACTACCTAATTCAGTATTTTCATACATTTTAGCAATTGAAATAATTGTTAACATTTTAAGTATAAAATAATCAATATTATTAGTATTATTTAATTCTCTGAATTTACCAAATTCATTAAAATATTGTTTTAATTTAATTCTAAATTCATTAGGATAAACAGTTAAATATCCAACATTTATAAAATTTTCAACAACTTCAAAATAATATTCAATTGTTGATAATTCTAAATTACGAAGTAACTTATTTATTGGTTCAATATTTTGGAAATTCGATTTTGGTTCATTTTTATCGTTGAAAATAATAGAATCATATATTTTTTCTTCAATAAATTGATTGAATCCTGGTGATACAGTTAAATTAATTTCTTTAGAGGTTGTGGTGACAAATTGAATTAAATTCCAATTTATAACTTCTGATGCTGGGGATTCAAGAATAATTGTAAGTTTCATATTATCATCAACCACTGATTCTCCAACTTCATTACCACCACCATTATCCATAGTATTCCCTATACTGTCTCTAATGGTTTGACGAAGATTAACACCAACACCAGCACTGGTGCCCACACCAACAGTTGAACCTTCTTCAAGTGATGGTATAACTACACTGTCGGTACTTGCAGTACTGGTACTATTACCATTGTCATTATCTGCACCATCACCATTCACACCAGTTATACTACCATTCACATCACCATCACCATTTATATTTCCATTACCATTACTATTACCATTACCATTACTATTACCATTACCATTACCATTTATATTACCATTACCGTTTATATTACCATTAACATTAATATCCTCTCCATTAGGATCATCTCCATTGCTACTCCCTGTACTGTGATCCAACGCATACAGATGAGGTAGCACTAACTGTTCACCACCCACCGTCAGTTGATGTAACTGTTGATTCAATTGTTGTTGTTGTTGTCGTTGTTGTTGTTTTAAAATACCAATTTCCTGTTTCAAAGATTCAATTTCGGTATCTAGAACTAGAATCTTTTTAGGTTTCCTAGGGTAAATACATTCTATCTTACTTAATAGACATGTTTGACATGGTAATGTTCCTGAACATTTAGTTTTACGTCTTTTACAACGAATACAAGCAGCTTTGGACCTATTCATCAGGTTTGAGTATTTGAGATAATGAGAAGAGTCAGTGCGATAACAGTGGGATGAGTACAAAGTGATAACAGTGAGATAACAGTGGGATGACAGTGGGATAAGACGAGATAATAGTGAGATAGGTATAGGATAGGACTGATGCCTTATATTACTATACATGAATTAAAAACAATATGAATTAACACCCCAATTGGGGGATATGATGAAAAAGTCATGAGCCATAAACAGCATGAATGGTGAAGTGAATGGGATGAATGGGTACTAATAGGTATCAATGGTTATGAATGGGTGTGAATGGGTATTAACGGGTATGGGTGTGATAATGAATTAGGTGATGGGGTGGTGACAGTGGACTTAGAAGCAACAAAATATTCTGGAGATACAGTTTCTTCTATCGTTGAATGAACTTTGATCATCATCAATTGGATTCATTCCATAAGGATTAATTGAATTATAATTATGAGAATTATCACCTCTATTATTCTTTAACCTTGAATTTCCATTGCCATTGACACCACCAATATTTGTAGTTGAAATTTGATTGTTATTTTGGTTGGAATTTTTTGGTCTCGGATGAGGATTACCATAACCATGTAAATTAGCCTTTTTATTTAATGATGCATCCCAACCTTTACCCCCATTCAAATCTAGCCAATCATAATGCCCGTCTTCTTTACAATTAATTGAAATCATTGCTTTATCCATTAAATTAATTAAATAATTATAATCGGGATTTTCATCAAATTTTAAATTTCTAACATAATTTAAATATTGTGCAAATTGTATAGGGAATCCAAAACATAATTCATTAATTGATGTCATTTCCTTTTTATTACCTATTTTTTCATATTTTTGTTTATTAGTTGGAGCTTTTAATCCTTGCCATGGTAATGATCCTCTAAGAAAATACATGAAAACATGTCCTAAACTTTCTAAATCATCTCTTCTCAGTTGTTCTCTCCCCTTATGAGTATTAATTGACATATATCTAGCAGTACCACTTAATGCTTTACGTTCTTTATAAGGTATATGATTTTTTGTCTTGGGGTCTCGATATTGTTTTGCCATACCAAAATCAACTACAAAAATATTATTTGCAGTTTCGGTACCAGGTTTACCAATTAAAAAATTATCAGGTTTAATATCTCTATAAACTAAATTATTTTCATGAATACTTTCTACTCTTTTAATCATTTGTTTCAGTATTTGTATAACGGTTTTAATACTAAATTTTCTACCACACCAATCGAATAAATCTTCTAAACTAGGACCTAATAAATCAATAATTAAAATATTATGAACTCCTTCTTGTCCGAAAAAATAAGCTTTAGGGATCCCTTCAATATTATTTAAAATTCTATAACTTCTATATTCATCTCTTAATTGGGGTGCTTCACTTTTCCTTGGTTCAAATTTAATTGCTACTTGTTGATTAGTTAATAAATTAATTCCTTCAAATATAACTCCAAATGATCCTTCACCAATTTTCTTACCAACTTTATAATGAACCCCAACGATATGGGAGTAATTGTTCGCCATTCTTTACCTCTTTTACTCCTTTTACTCCTTTTACTCTACTTTTTACCTTTTGCTCTACTCTTTACTTAACTCTTGAATACCTTCTTCAGTTGAATACCTTCTTTCAGTTGAATAGTTTCAGATAGTTTCAGTGAATAGTTTCAGTATAGTTCTGATTGTTGTTGAAACCTAAACTCGTTTAATCGTTTTGTATCACTTGAATATGGAGAAACTTCGTACGCCACCAATATACCAACGCTGAGGGCCCTAATCAATACGTAACACAGTGTACCGGCAGTTGATGATCTTATGTTTGGTTGATAATGTTCAATCCAATCGTCTGTGGGTAAAATTCAATCCTTTAATGATGAGTGAATTTTCGCGAACTCGTCAATTCTCATCAGACGTAGACTGACCTGGGATTAACTACAACACCAGAACAGAAGACTAGAAGGCTGGAAGACCAGAACAGAAGACTGGAAGACTGGAAGATTGGTTATTGCTATTGCTATTGGTATTAGGCTGGTGATATTAAGCGGTAAAGCAGTGATATTGAGGTATTGTATTGGTATTGTATTGTATTGTATTGGTTTGGTATTGTATTGGTATTGAGTTAGTGAATTGGTTTGGTATTGGTGAGATGTTTAAACCAGGATCAAAAGTATTAGCTTATCATGGACCATTAATTTACGAAGCCAAAGTTTTAAAAGTCCATGAATCTGGTAAAAATTATATAACTGACAACCAAGATAATCATGAACCACTTAATGAAGAATTTCCTGCTAATTTAATGGATTATAATTGTGGATTATTACATTATAAAGGTTGGAAACTGAAATGGGATGAATGGGTTACTCAAGATAGAATCTTATTTTATAATTCTGATAATTGGGAATTATCCAAGAGGTTAAGATCTGATTATAATCTGAAAATGAGACATAAAACACCTCCAAGTGAAACTTCCACCGCAAGTGGTACCACCGTAGGTGGTAATGGGACTGGTACAACTGGAAGTGGAAGTGGACCTGGTAGTTCCAGTGGTGGTGGTGGTGTTGGTGGTAGTAACAGTTCAATGAATGCATATAACTCAGTAATGAAAGGAATTAAAAGAAGATTAGGTGATGATAAACCTAAAAAGGGTAAAGATTTAATCTTACCATTATCAAATGAATTACAATCAATATTAATTGATGATTGGGAATTCATTACTAAAGATCATAAAATTATAACTGTTCCAGTAAATAAACCAGTTAAATTAATATTATCTGATTATATTAATTATGAATCAAAAATTAAATCAAATAGTGAATTAATGATTATTAAAGAAGTTATAAATGGTTTAGAAAATTATTTTAATCAAACTGTTAAATTATTTTTATTATATAAATATGAAAGATTACAATATTCAAATTATTTAAAAGATGTAAATAAAGAGAGAAAGAGATTTCAAGATCAACAACAACAACAAATTAATAATGATGATAATGAAGATTTTGAATTATTTGAAGAACAAGAATTATCAGAAGTTTATGGATTAGAACATTTACTAAGATTATTAATTACTTTACCAGGACTAATTTCAAATACTAGTATGGATAGTCCAAGTATAAATAAATTATTAGAAAGTTGTGGACTATTAACTAAATATTTATCAATTACTTTTAATGATTATATTAATGATTATGATAGTACAACTCCTGCTTATGATAATTTAGCTAGGTCATAGACTTGAGAATCAGAACTCCGAAAGGATTTTAAATTAGTTGAACTTCGAAGTTCTAATAGAATTTCAATTTTAATGATTTAGTTGTTACGGTAATGAACTTTGTTGATGTACTTTATTGATGTACTTTATTGATGAACTTTATTGGGTCAGTGAAGAGCTATGAAATGATTAATGAATAATAATGGAAAATAGATTAAATATAACAAACCAATGAATAGATGTAAATAGTTAAACAAAACATACATTCAATCGTGGGTCACATTAACCTATAAAACATAAACAATCATTGAAAGTACCAAAGGTACTTAATTAATAACGAGAGTGAATTATAACACTCTCAATTCATATCGTACGATCTCTCGCTATTGCTCCATGCGATCTGTCGCTATCGCTGGACGCAATCTCTCGCTATCGCTCGATGATATCGCAGGATATGGATTATAATGGGATAGCTTTATAATCAACATCAACCATTGCATTTTCATTATTACAAGTAACTTCTAATTCTAATTTCCAATGTCTATCAAATAAATCCTCTTCTTCTTGAGAGAAACCATGATCAGTTAAATCTTCAAATTTCCATGTAACTTTTTTAGGAGTTTCATCAATGGATACTTTCTTAAAATCCATATCATAACCCGAACAAACTTGCATATCTTTCATTAAATGTCTTTTAATATGATGTTGTAAATTTCTTTTAAATTTCCGGGAATTTTTATTGGAAGTAGGTTTGATTTTATCTAAATTTTCATGACATTCTTTCATGATGAAAGGTGGGATATATTTTAAATGGGCATGAATATAATCAAAATCATTATCCCAAGTTTCATCTCTAATATAAGATTCAAATGCGGTTAAATCTTCAAATTCTCTCATTGGAGGAGGTTTTAAAACACTTTTAATTGACCCATCATCTGATTCAATCGAAGTAATAGATGAAGATCTACTTTTAGGAATATTTTTTAAATGTTGTAATTTTTCACAGTTATCTAAATCTAAAGTAACTGAATTTTTTCTATCTTTTTTACCCATGTTAATCTTTTACGTATATACTTTTAACACTAAACTGTTATATTATCACTGTTGGAAACTTTGTTGGGGGTAACTTAAGAACTTTAAAGAACACACTATACGATCTTTTAAATTCTAAAATTGAATTGTAGTGAACAAATGTAGTGGGAATCGGGGGTTTATAAACTTTTTTTTGCAGCCATTGACCATGAGAGAAATGAGACTGAAACGAGACTTAAAGTGATCAATGTCCCAATAGATAATCACTCCACAAAGAGGGTTAACATTGTCCCACCTTTAAAATTTTGTAAAGTATTGTGACAAGTAATAACGAGACATTTCGTGAAGAATAGGAGATAATACTTTGATAAACATGATTTATTTTGACCAGGAGAAAATCTGGTGATGTCAAATGTCACACGAGAATAAATGGACTGAGAATGGACTGAGAATGGAATGACATGATGAGATTGCACTGAAATTGCACTAATTGCACTGACATTGGAATGAGCTTGTAATGAGAGACTGGAATCAGATTGAGTATTGGAGTACGGGTAAGAGTACTTGCAATGATAAACTCCTCCTTAAGTTTGATGACTGGAGACATAATTGTGGGTGTAAAAGAAATTTGAATTTTAACCCACAGATTAAGTAAGAGCTTATGTGATGACCCCTTAAACCCTTAACAATCAATACTGTGATAGTAATACTGTAATAGTTTACTGTAATAGTAAACTGCAAGTAATAATGCATGTAGTATTACTCCATTTAAATCTCCATGTTTACTTTTCTGTGATGATTAAGAGTCATAATCTTCTATATGATCTTACTATCATAGTATTATTGTATTATCATTGTACTATAGTATTGTAGTATATTCACTCATACCATCATACCATACTATCATCATACTGTCATATCATACTATCATACTATCATACTATCATACTATCATACTGTCATACTGTCATATGATAGTATATCTCATACTATCGTATCATACTGTCATATCGTAGTATCATATCATAGTATCGTATCATACTATCATATCATGGTATCATATCATATTTAGAAATAGTGATGGTGATGGGGTAGTGTGGTGCGAGGGATGGTGCGAGTGGTACCATCTCGTAGGGAGAGTTTAAATTAAAGTGAATCGATTACCTAATATCTTACGTAAGCGGACATAATTGGAAATTTATTCATTTTTATCATTTTAATAAGTGTTATTACCATTACCATAGTTAATATCTATTAGTTACTATAAAGTATTTTGACACTATTGTATCTAGAGTTATCTGTGTGACAACTTTAAAGTTTTCATTGAATGTGGGAGATGAGACAAAAAATCTCATTCTCACTTTTGTCAATTTCTCAGGTTTGACAGTGCTAATTACCCACCGTATTACTGGACAGTAAAGCTAGGTTATAGATATAATAAAGACGTTAAACAAGATGTTTGGAGTATATGAATTACCGCAACCGAAACCCACCACGTTGACTCAAGAGGAAATAGCTGATAATTCGGCCCAACAAATGATTAAATTCATGCAATCATGTCCTGGTAAAACCACTATGGCAGCAGTTACCGGATTTGCATTAGGTGGATTTTTTGGATTATTTATGGCTTCCATGTCTTATGATGTCCCCATTGGGACCGACGCCGTGAAACATATCAGTGATTTACCATTAAAACAACAAATGAAATTACAATTCCTGGATATGGGTAAAAGAACCTACTCGTCGGCGAAAAATTTTGGGTATATAGGGATGATTTATCTGGGAGTAGAATGTACTATAGAGAGTTTAAGAGCTAAACATGATGTTTATAATGGTATGTCTGCCGGGTGTTTGACTGGTGCTGGATTGGCAGTTAAATCTGGTCCTCAAGCTGCATTAGTTGGTTGTGCTGGATTTGCTGCATTTAGTGTGGCTATTGATTTATATATGAATAGTGAAGCAGCCAAACCTCCAATGAATGATTATGACCTTTAAAACTCAAGGTTTCGAGCGATAGCGAGAAGAGTCTACCAGTTTAATTCAAGTGATAGTGAAAAGATAGAAATTTAGGAATAGTAATGGTTTAAATTATTTATTTGTTTAAGAGGTAATGATGAATAAGATTTAAATGGATATATAATATGAGATTTAGAGAATAGAGAAAGAGATAAGTTAAGTAAAGTGGTAGAGAAAGAGAAGAAAATAGAAAGAGAAGAGGGAGAAGAGGATAGAAGCTTATATTAACAAAAATAATAACAATATTGATACAGTAAATCAGAAACAAAATATGAAAACATTAAAAAAATTATTGTACATAGTAATAAATAAACTTTTAAATTTAATTCTTTGGTTTGTAATTTATTTAGTTCATTTAGTACACTTT
This sequence comes from Yamadazyma blattariae, assembly GCA_030581595.1. Lineage (NCBI taxonomy): Eukaryota > Fungi > Ascomycota > Pichiomycetes > Serinales > Debaryomycetaceae > Yamadazyma > Yamadazyma blattariae. Next base: position 137,412 of record JAKTTU010000006.1, on the reverse strand, counting down.
CACCATCTCCACCATCACCCTCTTCACCTTCATATACTTCGTTATTAGTTTCACTTTCTCGAAGTATATCTCCATGTAATATATCTTCGTCACCAATATGTGAATAATCATCATGATTTATTAAATCTAATTCATATTTAATTTGTTTAAGTAATTTAAAATCTTGATTATTTAAATTTTCACTTTTTAATTTTCGTAGTTTGGTTTCCAAAGTATTTATTATTTGATGTTTTATTGGTCTGGGACGTAGTTGGATGAACGGAACCACCAGATTCATCTGTGTCAACAGATTGTTATCATCTTGTACTTGATACTGCCTATCTAGTTGATACTTCTGGTAATTGTGATGTTGTTTTGATTTTAATATACTTGAAATATCTGATTTACTACTGCTTATTCCTGATGAATTGCTCGGTGAATCTGGCAGTGGTGATGTGGGTGTGCTGGTAGTGGGCTGGGACTGTATTTTATATGGCAATGGTAATGGTTCACCCAATTTAAGTAATAATTCGTTACGTTGATTCATTTTGGTTTCATGTAAACAAGATAGACTATTAGGTCCGCGAAATGAGAATTTTATGTGAGGCTGCAAAAAAGGTTGCATTTGGTGATAGGATCTTGGTAGGTTTGAGATGTCCATAGCTTAATGGTGTAGTGGATCATATGGCAGGGGATGTAAGTATGTAGACGTATAGACGCAGATATTAGAGATTGGGGGTTGGAGATAGAGAAGGAGGAAGAGGAGAGAAAGTGGAAGAGAAGAGAAAGAGAAAGTGGAAGAACGTACATTACAACAAACCTTTCTGTTTCCTTTGATAACTAGTGGATTGTTTAAACTTCCTCATAAACCTTTGAATCAAATACAACACACAGCCAACAAATCTAAATAATGCCATGAATGCCACCAACCATAATATAACCGTCAAAAACACATCTGATCTGGTAGTTTCATCGGCTCCCCCAAATTGATCTAATCCACCAGTTTGTAAAACCAATGCTACGATGACGAAATTTGAAATCATCCAAATTAACACAGTCATGGATCTGATGTATGCATAATAATCTTCATTGGATGTTACATGAGGACCATCATCTTTTGGTAATGGTTTCTTAATTTTCTCTAATTGATTTAAATAAGATTGATTGATTTCTTCCTTCAAAATAGGGATATTCACATCGAAGGTACCATCATCTCTAACTTTCGCCACACCTAAACTGGCTGCTCCTACGTCACCTTTAGTCCCCCATGATATATCATCAATATTACAAAATGCGTAAATGTTTAAAACGTTGATGTATGAAGGTGATAATAAGATATATTGAATGAATGATGTAAACATATGCCATGGTTCAAAATATAAAAATGATGCTAAGAAATATAAAACGTAGGTGGATGATGTAGCCACCACCAAGTCTCTAAATTTAGCGTTAGTGAAAAATAATGATACTGTGATTTTAGTATTGGAATTATAAATTGATTGAATTGAATGAACCGCCATGAATATTGCAGCAAATATCATATACGCCATTAATATTGCAAAGAAAATAACAATCACGATATAAAATTTCTCTGTCCCCTTGGGTTTATTACCAAAACTTAAAACAAACGTTGTCACCAATGAAGCCAAATACAACCACAAGAATATAACCGATAAGATATTCCCAGGGGAGAAATTCAAACTGGGGTCATTCAACCCAGTGGTTAAAATTCTGAACACTAAGAAATATGAACCTAATGAGAACCAGGAAATGATTAAATTTAAAAATTGGTATAGGAATAATACATGTAACCATATCTTCCGACCAATTGAATGAGCTGACCCCCAGATTTTAGGGAAATGAACTAATGAATATATAGCAGCGAAGAATGACCCATTTAACCATCTTCTTCTTTGTAAGATAAACTCAGCTAATTTATCTGGTACATCAGTTTCAGCAGAGGCACTCTTACAGTACCTTAATAACCAACTACAATTTTTCTTAGCCACTAATTCATAACATAAAATTCTATCTTCGGCTAAATACATATTTGAAGTGAAAATCCCTGCCTCTTCTTTCAATTGTTGAGATTTCAAAATATATTCATCATCATTAGGGTCTAATTCTCCTGAACTATGTAAGAATTCACCCTTGAAATATTTTTCTAATGGTCCTTTACCATTAATATCATTTTGTAATGCTACGTATCTATAAGCTGAAAAAGCACCTGGTAAAACTGATATAAACCCAAAAACTGATTCAGTTGGTTTATCTAAAATATTTGAAATTTTATATTCAAAATTTTGTCCATAAGTAATTGGATTTTTAACAATATCTGATTTTTTCAACATCGCTTTAATTTCTCCACATGCTCCAGCAACTTGAGGATCTTTATCAAATTCTTTCCATAAATGATATAATGATTTACCTGTAGGTTGAGTACCAGCATCTAATAATACTACAATCTTAGGATCTAATACTTGACTTATAGCTTGAAAACACCATCTATGAGAATTAATTTTTTTGGCATTTTTTTCTTTTAAACAAAATAATAATTGTACGGGGACAATCTTTTCAGTAGTTAATTTAACAACATCATCAACACTTGAAATCCCTACTCTGGTGGTATATTCATACATATGAGCTTGAACATGTTTATCATCAACTTGGGATTTAGCTAATCCTTCTTGATAAACTCCTAAACCAGCTAATAATGCTTGGGCACGTTCATTTATTTTTGAACGACCATCAGAAACAATACAAACAACTACTTTTTTCCAAGAATCTTTCCCCCAAACTGATGATCTGGTTCTTGATTCTAAATGTTTGATGTTTTTGAATACCCCCTTTAATGTACGGGCCAATAATACATCATCTTCATTATACATGGTAATCACTACCATTAATTCAGTTTGTCTTGGTTGTGGATAATGAACTGGTCTTAAAATATATCCATCTTTATAAAAATTCGATGGTCCACAAGTAACTGCTGTATATCTCATATATGCAAATTCTCTAGATAATCCACCATCTTTAACATCATGTTTATAATCTGGGAATTTCCTTAATAATTCATCGGCCACAGGACAATCTAATACTAAATGACCATTCAACCCAGTGGCAACCCCAATTTGTGGTTTAGATCTTAATGGTTCTTCATCTGGAGGTTTTTCAAATTCTTCACCTTGTTCACCAAAGGGGGAATCAATATCTTCTTCAAATGATGGTGGGGGTTGTACCGTGTTTAAATCATAATGATCACCAGCGAATTCATTATACTGAATATTCTGATCGAAACCTCGTTCATCATCATCATCATCTTCATAAACATGTGGAACGAAAGCTTGGTTGTACTCATTGGTGAAATGGGATTGATTTTGCTGAGGTGGTTGATTATGATTGAAGGCATTCATTTCATAATTATTTTGATGTGGTAAAGTAGTATCAACATTTTCAAAACTACTACTGTCAAATGGATTATGTTGGGTATTAGGAATTAAATGACTTTGACTAGTATTGAAAATATTACCAGGTCTAATTTCACTTTCATCCCTATAATAACTTGCTAAATCTTCATAAGTATCATTACCATGAGAAACTCCATGATGTCCACCATAAACCGGAGCTGGTTGTTCAAAATTAATTGAATTATCACTAGGCATTCTGTCTCTGTAATTATACGTTCCTGATTGTTGGAAGGTGTCTGGTTGAGTGTAATTATGATGATTCAGATTGTGATTCTGATTCAGGTTGTGATTTTGATTGTGATTCAGATTGTGATTTTGATTCAGATTCAGATTGTGATTCTGATTCAGTTGATAATTTCTTTGGTCTTGATAAAACGGATCATCTTGATAATAATAACCGCCACTCATGATCCTCGTGTCTGTTTAAAATTCACCTTCTGCCAAAGAGTTGAGTCCAAGCCAATCCCTTAAGTTTCAAACTAAAATTTTGACGATGTGAGATCAAACTTCGCAGAAGGTAAACAAAAGGCTGTATCAAGTTATTTTTAATTCTCACTGCGGTACACCCCCGTCATGCCAATTCGGTACCAGGACTTAGTGATGACGGTAATGATTGGGATAAGAAGGAGATACCAAGAAAGAAATACCAAGAAGGAAATACTAAGAAGGAGATACTAACAAGAAAATACTAAGAAGGAGATACTAGTAAAGGGACAACAAGGGATATACTAGGCTTAAATAAGATTTAGAACAGTTAAGGGGTGTAAACCAAAACTTAGCCTTTTTATAGTTAAATTTGGAATATTTAGTGCCTAGTTGTAAAAATAGAAATGGCAGGAGATTTTCAAGGGTACGTTTAACGTGATTTGGGTATAAATAGGCAAAGAATCGTAATCCGTATTTATAAGTAGGGATCTGTGTGACATGAAGTAGTAGTTCATTCACAGAATCTAGTTTATGGAATTTTCATTCTCCTGATATGGAGAGGATACCCAGTGCAATATAACTGTTTCCTTTAATATCACAGTCTCTAATTCACTCTAACTCACTCTAAGTCACTCTCTAATCTCTCTATGATACTTCAAACCTCATCGCGCCGCAAGTTGCAGCAATTGCTAAAAGACTTTAGAAGTCACTTTTATTCTCCCAAACTGATGAAGAAAAGTTGACACTACTTGTGGGCCCTTGATCAGCTGATACGGTTTATGTAACTGCAAGAAAGAAGGTTTCAAGGCCTCTTAATAGTGCTGAAGGAAATTACGAATTTAAAGACTATAATGAATGTTTCATTGTAATTCATTCTAGATAATTCATTGTAGATAATTCAATGGTGATAATTCAGTGAATTACCATTTCCACCGATTTATAGAGTAGTTCATAGCCATTACTGAACAAGCAACGAAGAATATGAATATTGTAGAATGTTCCATTATAAAACAATTGCACTTACTAGTTCCCCCACAGTCTGGTAATAATCATGAATTAAAAGCTAGATTTACAAATACTTTTCTAGTCCAGTGTTAAACAGAAATATGCTATACTATACCTGTTTAATTAGTATTCTACTATCCTTGTTTTAACTAGTATTCGACTATCCTTGTTTTAACTAGTATTCTATACTGTCCTTCTTTTGACTAGTATTAATTTAGTATGGTTTGGATGTTCCGGCGGAACAACCAAGATGAGACCAAAAAGAAATTAGAGATGAGATGTGAAAAATATCAAAATATCGCCAAATCACCACTTCACCAATTGTCCCAATTGAAAGATAAACCAAGGTAAAGTAAGGTAATTTAAGATAAACTAACAGAAGGTTTGAAAAAGATTAATGAGTTACCCAATCACCCCAGAAATCACCAGTTTCTTAACTGAATTACCAAAATGTGAACATCACGTTCATTTAGAAGGTACATTAGAACCAGAATTATTATTTAAATTAGCTGAAAGAAATAATATTAAATTACCAGCCTTTTTCCCCCTGACAATTGAATCATGTAACGATAGATATAATAATTTTAGTAATTTGCAAGATTTTTTAGATCATTATTATATTGGTATGAGTGTTTTAATTACAGAACAAGATTTTTATGATTTAGCTTTAAGTTATTTTGAAAAAGCTCATAATGATAATTGTCATCATTCTGAAGTTTTCTTTGATCCTCAAGGTCATTTAGAGAGAGGTATTGATATTAATAATGTTATTAATGGTTTTAATAAAGCTTGTAATGATGCAACTGAAAAATTTGGTAATTCAAATAAATTAATTATGTGTTTATTAAGACATTTACCACCAAAAGAATGTTTAGAAACTGTTGAATTAATTGAACCATTTTTTGAACAAGGTTTAATTCATGGTTTAGGATTAGATTCTTCAGAAGTTCCAAATCATCCAGAATTATTTATAGATAGTTATAATTTTTTACAAAAAAAATTCCCAAATATTGGATTTACTGCTCATGCTGGTGAAGAAGGTGATCATACTTATGTTTCCAAATCTTTAGATCATTTAAATGTTAGTAGAATTGATCATGGTGTTAATTCTCATCAAAATGATGAATTAATGGAAAGATTATCAAATGAAGAAATTTTATTAAGTATTTGTCCATTATCAAATGTTAAATTACAAGTTGTTGAAAATGTTGGACAATTACCAATTAAAACTTTCTTAGATAAAAATATCCCATTTTCAATTAATTCTGATGATCCAGCTTATTTTGGTGGTTATATTTTAGATAATTATTTAGAAGTTCATAAATATTTTGGTTTTTCAATTCAAGATTGGAGTAAAATTGCAATTAATGGTATTAGAGGTTCTTGGTGTAGTGATGAAAGAAAGAAAGAATTAGAATTAAAAGTTAAACAAGTTGTTGAAAAATATAATCATATTGAAGTTTAGAAGAAACGATCACATTAAAGAGATAAAGGGTTTTAGATAGTGAATAAAGATAGAGAATAAATATAGAGTTAAATATAAAATAATATCAATTGACTACCTCCTTTTATAAATACAAGGTTTTAATAACCATTCCCCTTCAGGTTTATTATCCCTTTTACTATTAAATTCTTCCATTTCAGTTTCTCTTTCAACAAATTTTTTCTTTCTTTTCAATCTATCATCTCTTTCTTCAATAACTCTTTTATCAGGTTTGAAAAATTCAAATCTGGAAAACATTTTATTATCATTATCAGTATTTTTATGGAAAAATCCTTGTAATTTAATTGCATTAATAAATTCTTCACCAACATCTTTATCCTTTTCATTAAATCTTGATTTAATTTCTGCAATCCATAATTCACCTCTTGGTGATAAAATTCTATAAGCTTCTTTAATAAAATCAATAAAATTTGTACCCATTAAAGCTAAACAAAATATAACAATATTACATGATTCATCCGGTAATGGAACATTTTTAATATCAGCAACTGTAATTCTATTATTAATTTTTTTTAAATCAAAACTATGTACAATAATTTTTTTACCACCTCTTTTAATTTGTTTATTAGCAAATTTTGAAACATCTAATGATAATTGTGCTTCACCACATCCCATATCAGCAATAATAACTTCTCTTTGAGAATTACCTGGTAATCCACCAGGGGCATTAATTGGTTTATTAAATCTTGTTTTAATTTGATTAACAAAAATATTTACCGGATTTTCAGGCCATCCTTGAACTTGAGATCTAAAACCTTTATGATATTCATCGAAAAGGTCAGGTTGGGTTTTAATAAGTTTTAAAGCTGAATCTGATGTAATTGTATATAATTGTTCATTTATCCATCTAAATCTTGAACCTGATAATTTAGCCATCATTTTTTGTTGTAATGGTGTAAGTTTGGTAATCATTGGCGATGGTACTTCATCGTCTATAGACAATTCACTACTACTTTGTGGTTTATTTTCAACATTAGTTCCCTTAGTTTCCTTAGTATCCTTGGTTTCATTAGAAATTTTCCTTTTTTTAGGATTTTCATTTATCTCATCTCTCTTGTAATTACCAGCTGAGTTATCGGTAGTTTCACCAATTTCTTGCTGTTTTCTTTTCTCTCTTTTCTCTCTTTTCTTTTCCCGCTTCTTCTCTTGCTTCTCCTTGGCTTCTAAATTAGCTCCATAAGCAACTTTAGTTGATTTAATATCCCAATCTACTTCAAATAAGGCCATCTCTCTCTCTAGTCTCAAAACTTTTCGCAGACCTAATGTCTCATTTTGCGGCATAAGCATTATCACCAAAACAACAACAGAAGAGTGATAAAGGAAGTGCTAACAAAAGTGGTGGTTGTAAAGTGGTGGTTGTAGACGATGGTTGACTTTGCGCCAGGTGAAACGCATATCATACGACGTTGTTCCAATTTCAATTATTATTCTCATGAATTATTCCATTTATCTGAATTTTATTCTAAATGTCCAACGTTATTAATTAACGATATTTTAAAATCTACTAGAATTGTTAATATTTATGGTTCAAGAGTTTTCCAAATGGCAAAAAACGGTTGGTTTATGATTTTAAATCATCCCATATATAAATTTAAAATTAGAGGTATTATTAAAAGTGTTGTAAATAAAGAATTTGATCAACCATTTAAAAATTTTATACTTTTAACTATAGATGATTCTTCCAGTATTGATCTGAATATAAGTATTAAAACTTCAAATGGTCAATTTTTCAGTAGTGGGTTAAGTTTACAAGGTTCCGAAGGTAGGTATATTGAATGTGTTGGTACAATTAATTATTTTAGGGGACAATATGAAATGATCCCACAATCGATTATTATTTTAAATTCTTCATTTGATGTGGAAATAAATCATTGGAAAGAATGTATTGAAGTAAGAGAGAGATTATTTAAACCTTGGGTTTGTATTCCAACGACTACAAGGAATAATAAAATTCGTGGAATTGAGAATCCTCCATATATGATTGATTTAAGATTAGAATCAGGTGGTCCACAAGCTGCCCAAAAATCTATTGAAACTATTGATCTTATAAATTCTTCAGATGATGAAATAGTGGAAATTAATGGAATTAATGAAATTCATGAACTTAATGAAATTCGTGAAAATTCTAAACCAACTACCACAACAAAAATTATAAATGAAAATCAAATTATTATCGAAATCTTAAAATTTTTGTTAGATAATAAATGTAAACCAATTAAATTAATTAAAATTTATAATAATTCAATTATAAATTATAAATTAAATGATCTTGCAATAAATAAAATGATTATTTCAATTAAATCAAAAAATCAATTTATTAAACATAAATATAAATTATTTCATAAAATACGTTATAAAATTCAAAATGATTTAAAATTAATAAATACAAATAACAATACCCAAATCGTTAATCTGGATGAGTTATATCAATTAGCAAGACTGATTCAATTATATCTTAATGAAGTTAAGAATAATATGAATAGTGCTTTTGTAGTTGAAAATTATACAAGAATTTATAATAACCAATGTAATGTTTTAATTAATTATAAATTAGTCAATGGATTAATTGAATGGTTTATTGAAGATGAAAGGGATTTATGGAAATATGATAGTAAACGAATGGAATGGGTATTAAAAGGTTAAATATATATACAGGTGTAACACATTTTGTACTTCACAGTTTGTAATCTACTCTTCCCCAGTCAACCAAAGCCATAGCATGTAGAGTGACCCAAGAAGTTTTACTTTCAACAAATAAAAAGTGATAACCTAAACCAGGTATCTGTCAAAGGAAACTGCTAAAGTTAGAGTCTTGTTCCACGCTCGTTGGTCTCTCCTGGTGGAAGTATGTTAAATACAATTGAATTGTTATTTAGGGAGAGGAATACTACGATAAATGCTACGATAATCATGGGTGTTGGTGTGATCTGCAAATCTGAAACTCCAAATCTGAAACTCTGAATCTGGAGAATGGGGCCTTATTACGATGGAGTATTCCCCTAAATATTCTCTAAATTTCGCCAGTTTCACCAGCAGAGACAAACTTTTAGTATGGTGTACACTTCTTAACTCGGTGAGTTGGTAGCATCCATGCCTGAAGGGTTTCTGTGGTATAAGTTTCCAGAAGTCTTCTTCCAAAGGCTTCTTCCGAAGGTGTTTTCCCAACAGATTTAGCCAGCATATTACATAAGCCGCATCAAGGCATTTTTTGAGAAACTCTAATCTGCTATCTCAAAATTATCGTGTTGGTAGAAACTTGCATAGGGCTTTGCTAAATGGTATCTTCTACTTTGGTGATCAATGTTAACAGAGATTCGTTCCAAAGTTCAGCTAATAGTTCAATTGATCCTACTCACGTTAAAGCCAAAAAGAAAGTGAAAAAAGTTGTTAATAAATTATCAGTTAGTAAATTAGGAGTTGGTAAATTAGGAGTTAGAAGGACAGAAAATGATGAAGTTTTCAGATTACCTGATAATATAGTGAATGTAGTAAATACAGAACAATTAAAGAATTCAATAGTTCATGAAAGTTTTACCAAATGGATTTATACCCCAATTTATAATGTTACGTCTTCAGAAACATTTCAATTGTATTATCGAACAGTGATCGATTATGGGAAAGATAATGCAAGTTTGACTATTATGGGTGCTTCACAACATTTATTTTCATTGCCAGTAATACGTTATACCTGGGAGATGTTCCCCATGCCTGAAGTAGTGATATTCAGTGCACAAATGGTAAATGAAAAAGTATTTTCATTTTTTTATCAATTGGTAGAGATAAAGGTGAAAATTGAAGTACTGTTAAAAGTAAGATTATTACCAAAATTGGTAACTTCATGTATGAATGCAATAAGAGGGGTTTTCCGAATTCCACAATTTCTTGTTAGTAAGAGTAAACCTGTTAAACCTTTAAAGAAGAAATAAATGAAGATATGAAAGTAGAAATGAATGGAGAAATGAAGAAATGAAAGAAGATATGAACGAAGAAATGAACGAAGAAATGAATTTTAAAGGAAGTGGTGGGACATTAGATTGTATTGGAGAAAATCATCGTATATTTTAGGTATTGTATATAGAAATAGATACTAGCATTTGGGTAGATTTAAAAAAGGTGATACTATGATGGAAGAATTGTTGTAGTGGGAAATTATAGCTTCTATATTACCCACAATTACCTTCATTATCACTAGTATTGTTACATTTTTCTCATATACCAATAGTCTTGGACACAATAGTCAGACACAATAGTCTCTTTGGTTAATGTGCTTATGGATCTTAGCCAGTTCCCATAACCATTGAATGTTTTCCATCACAGAGAACATCTTCCCAAGTTTAGATTTATATATTTGTATGATCTCACTTGTGGAAGTCTTACTTGTGGAAGTCTTAGTGAAGGTCTTAATTCTGTAGGTCTTGTTTGGGTGTGATATGGGTGGGTGTACTGGTGTGGTGACAAGCACCATCAGATCAGATAAAGTCGCATTATACCGATTGCAACCCAAATTCAATATCACCAATGGATCCAATCACTTGTCATATTTTAGACACCACTAAAGGTAAACCAGCCTCCAATGTCACCTGCCAAATCTACTATGTCTCCCCGTTGATTGAAGATCAATCAGATGAATCCCTTTATGTTAATAATATCAATGAACCATTTGCCATGAGTAAAACTGATAATGATGGTAGAGTTAAGCATTGGAATTTCAATCCTTCTAAACAACAAGATTTGGCAAATTTAGGTATACATGCAATGTCATGGGGGAAATTGGTCCCAGGGATTTATAAGATCAAATTTTTAACTGGGAAATATTTTTGGCAGAATAAACTGGATAGTTTCTTCCCATTTGTCGAAATCATTTTCACTATTCAAGATCCTCCTGATAATCATTATCATATCCCATTATTATTGAGTAACCACAGTTATAGTACTTATAGAGGGTCCTAGATAGTTATTTAAAGAGATCACAGTGTAAGGAGGTAAGGAGGGATATGAGGGTAATCATGCAAATATTTTATTGTTTTTCTAGTAAAAAAAATGGGTATTATTTTGTGATTTTTCATGAACCAACATTTCATTACATTTATATTGATTTAATTCATTTTTGATTTTAGCAATTTCAATTGGCTCAGTTAATGTATACTGTGTAACCTTTCTATTATATCTTGAATACATATCTGGAGAAAATGTTTCATTAATTGAAATTTTATTTGAAAATTCAACTCTTGATTTACCATCACTATTACTACTATTATCATTAATACTTTTTTTACGATAATTTTTAAAATTTGATTTATTTAATTCTTTTGAAATATGTTGTTTCCTTGGTGAATTATTTAAATTTTCAAATTTTTTAGTACTAATTTCCATTATTTTAAAATCTCTAAATTGTTTAATATATCTTAAATGCATTGGTAATATTCTTCTTTGGGAATCATTAATATTATTAAATAAATTATTCAATTGTTCATTATCAATTGTAAAACTATCTTCTTCACCTCCAACTAATTCTTCATCATCACCGAAAACTTCCTCAAATTTACCATCAATTGGATTATTACCAACATTTGGTTTTGATGAATAATCACTTTTAAATGATCTAACATCTGAATTATCAAAATAAATAAATTCACTTTTCAAAAAATTTAAATTTTCATCAGTATAATCATCACTTAAAGTTCTACCATGCTTAATCATATTACCACCATTATTAATATTAATATTAATATTACTATTAATATTACCATTTGGATTGATTACTTCTTCATCCATAATTTGTTGATCTTCAATTTGATCTCTTGTTAATTCATCATCTTTTAAAAATGGTTCAGTTATTTTAACTGGTTTAATAGTATTTCTTCTACCTACACTATCTAATTTTTCATCAAATTGATTCAACATATCATCAAATAAATGATCATCTGTTTCAATAGTTGGTAATTCAACTAATTCATCATTATAAAAATCATGTAATAACGAATTTCTATTATTTCCTGTATTTCCATTATTTTCATTATTTTCATTATTTTGAATTAAATCAATTTTTTGTGGTGGACTTAATTGTGATGGTGGCAATGGTTCTAAATTAGTTAAATTTGGTAAAGGTGGTGGAGCTTGTTCATCCTTTTTATTAAAATTTGATCTTAAATCTTTAAATGAGAATGATTTTTTCAGTATTTTAAATTTACCATTTGATACATTTGATTTTGATGATTTTTCAGATTTATTTGAAATACTTGATTTAATTGATTTATTATCGTCATCAAATTTTGCTTTGTCCTTATTATTACCAAAACCGGTATTATTGTTTTGATTATTATGTTCATTATTATTTTGATTATTGATGAATATTTTCTTCCATTTAGATTTTTTAGGTTTTTCATTATTTTCAACTTCTTTCTCTTCCAGTTTAGATTTACCAAAATTAAAAGGATCAATTAATGTTTTAGATTCGGTTGGTTGTGGAGGAACTACAAATTTTTCAATTAATGGACTACTTGAAGGTGGTTTCTTTCTTAATCTTGAAATATTTGAATTAAATTTTTTAGGTGAAAGTTTTAAACTTAAAGGAATATCCCTTTTTTTAGCCTTTGGTGATGATTCTTTTGATTCTTTAATTTTTGATCCTTTTAATTCTTTTGATTGTTTAATTTCTTTTGGTTTCTCTAGTGGTTTATCACTAGGAACATCAGTTTTTTTGGCAACATTATTTTTAGGAACAACAACATCCAACATGGACTTTTTAGGAACATCAACTACATCCAACATTGATTTCTTAGGTATATCAACAACATCCAACATTGATTTTGGTTTTGGTTTTTCCAGTAGTGGTGCATTTGAAATTAGTTCAATTGGTTCTGAAATTGGTTCAACTGGCTCTGAAAGTAATGAAACTGGTTCCGAGTAAACTGGCTCTTCTGATTTACTTTTAATCTCTGGTTCAACTTCTCTTACTTGTTTTGGTTCAAATTCATTTTCAACTTCTTGTTCAACTTCCTTTTCAACGTTTTTAATTATTGGTGATTCAGTACCAGATAAATCAGAATAGACTGAACTAACAGAATCAACATCAATTGGATCAAGTTGAGGAGGTTTTAAATTAAGATCATCAAATTTATCACTGGTAACATTTTCTTCTTTAATAAATTTATCTTCTGGTATCATAGGTAATTCTTTTTCATTCTGAACAACAGATTCAAGAGCTTTTGATAATGATGGTAATGATAAATCTTTAACTCCATAACTTATAGTAGGTAACGGTAACTCTTCACCAATAATATCCTCTTCCTTACCTGTGCCCTCTCTTTGACCCTCTACTTTACATTCCTCTATACTATCAATTTGGTCAGGCAGTGGGGATTTTCTAGGTACTGGTGGTGGAGAATCAATAATTGAATTAAATGATGAAATTGATGATGATGATCTATGATGTTTACGAATTTTATCATCGAAAATTTTTAAATCTCCACGTTTAGGTACATTTTGTTCATCATTAATTAATTTTTTAAAATTATTATTTGAATTTAAATTATTATACTCAATGAATTCATTTTCATATTCACCTTCACCAACATTCACATCATTATCAACCATGCCATTTTTGTGATCAATTGGTTTGGTGGCGGTTGGTTTGATGGGACTTTCACGATATTCATTAATAAAATCATCGTCATACAGTTGACCGGAACTGGGAGATGGGAATGATTTAATTGTTGATGACGACGACTGATCATTTTGTTTTTTAGGAGTCATTAGTAAATCTGATTCATTTGATTCATTTGAATCATCTAAATTGTCTTCATTATTTAATTCTTTTATTTCTTCATTAGGTAGTTCTTCACTAGTTAATTCTTCACTAGTTAATTCTTCATTTGATTGATTAGCTGAATTTGAATTTGAATTTGAATTATTGATTGACTTAAAATCATCTTGTGATTGAAATGGTGAAGAATTAGGAGTTAAAAATTCTTCTGTACCAATTGGTGTTGAAAATTCTTCTAAATTACTTGTTTCAGGTGTACGGACTTCAATCTTCCTTTCATTCTTATCAATTAATTCTTCCTTAGCAACCTCAACTTCCTCAACTTTTTGATCATTTTCTTGTTGTTGTTGTTCTTCTTGTTGTTCTTGTTGTTCTCTCTTTTCATTTTCTTTCCTCTCCTTTTCTTTCCTTTCATCAACAGATGTACTTACTGATGTAGTAGGGGTATTGGATGTACTTCTACCATCAATTAAACTTAAATTTAAACTTTCTTTCTTGTCGATTGAAGGATCAGATTCATTAAATTCTATAAATGATTTAATTAAATTATTTGATTGTAAATTTTTTAAACTTGTTGATGATGAATTATTTGAATATAATTGTTGATATGCTTGATAAGGTAATGGAATTCCATAACCATATCCCGTATCAGCACCACTGTTACCACCACTTGAATTTTGATTTTGATTTTGGTTTTGATTTAAATTTGGTGATGGTGGTCCACTATTTGGTAAAGATTGAGATCTATGAGGTGGTAAATATGAATTATTAGTGTTCGTACTAGTACTGGACCCCATGCTTGATGTACCACCAATACTTGAACCAGAACCAGATCCTGAACCTGAACTATTATGACCATTTAAATTGACACCACCATTAACATTTGCACTGGGTGCTGAACCTGGTTTCGATTGGTAATTTTGAAATTGTTGGTATTGTGAGGAATACTGTTGTGGTAATTTACCTGGTTGATGTTGTTGATGTTGGTAATTTAAATGTTGTTGAAACATCAAGATATTATTATAATTGTTATTCATAGTCATATTCATGTTCATATTGTTATTCATATTGTTATTCATACTGATATTCATCATTTGCTTGTTCATTTGGTTCATATTCATATTATTCGTATTCATTTGACTCATATTCATTTGATTTGATTTTCTCATATTTACAGAAGAATAAGATCTAGGTACATGATGAATGTTCGACATTGAATCAGATGATTTTGATCTAGGCAATCCAGTAACCGGTACCGAATTCCCCATACCCATTGCACCATTTACGCCACCATTCACTGGTTGTTGTTGTTGTTGTGGATCATCAGGTTTAATAAGTAAATAATTTTGATTACTATTTCTTCTTGGGTTAATTTTAGTTGGTTTATTCCTTTTAGCAGGACTAATTCTTGGCCTAAAAATTTCACCATTGGGGAAATAATAAGTACCTTGATTTTTATGAAATTCATTTGGTATATCACTGAAATTTGGTGTATAACTGGAATTTACATTTCCATTACCATTCCCATTATTAGCGGTATTTGGATGATTGGGAGTATTTTGAATTGGTAAATGTTTCTTATTACTGCGTTTTTGAAATCTATCATCAATATTCATAATTTGATTAGTTGATAAACTTCTAATTGAATTTGGCAGATTATGATTATGATTATGATTAAGACTTGAATTAGTTGAAATTGAAGTTAAAGAATTCTTTCTTGAGTGATTCATACTGAAATTGACCTTTAAATAAACTGATATTAACACAGACAGAGTACTAACACTTGAAGGAACTAAAACTGAGGTAAAGTAGGAATTGTATAAAATAAATAAAAATAAAATAGGAAAAACCAGGAAAGAAATGAAATTGTAGCGAATGAATTGAGTTAATGTTTATCTCTAATAAAGCAAATGGTTAAATCGTTGAATCAACAAACTCAAACCAGGTGATTATAATTGACTTTCAAGTTAACTTAAAATTGACTTTGAAGTTAACTTGGAATTGACTTTGGCGGTAAAAAAAAACAACAAATCAACGTTAACTAAAAAATAAGACTTTTAAAACTCGGGAAAAGCTAGTGACAATCGAATCTAATGGTGATTTCGAATACTGTCGTGGAAGGAACTTGCGTCGGTTGAAACCAGTAGTAATAAGGGGTGATATGGATAACGAAAGTGAAAGCAATTGTTGATCCCTTTAAAAATTTTCAGAAAGTGCGCATTGGGTTTTAACTTAAAATAGAATAAGGTACAAGATTTAAACGAGTTAACTACTGAGACATTTGCTACCACGGCAACACCGTTATATGGCACTATTCATGGTGCCATAGAGTACCATAGAGTACCATCCAGTCCCGTCCAGCACACTATTACCCTATACTGTGTTCGATGGTGGTACTACCAGCTAGTTCTCTAGTTAGTACCGGTACTATGTGTCTGTGTCAGTGTAACATAACAAAATGTACGGTTTAAGCTTTTGTGACGACAGATAACATCACAATAACCATGCAGATAACAAGTAGCAGTCTATAGCTGGTGGTGTATAGCTGTATGGCTAATGGTGTATATGTAGATGGGTATGGTGACAGTGTATAGGTGTAGGGTATGGTGTAAGGGGTATGGCACAGATGGTATACTAAAGAGTTAGTAGGCTAAAATATGCATAATGAGATCTTGTACCTTTTTATAGTTTCTACATGTAAAACTTTACCTATTTGTAAAACATTACCTATTTGTAAAACTTACCTATTTGTAAAACTTTACCTATTTGTAAAACTTTACCTATTGCAACCATTTCACAAAAAACTTTGGGACTAACTATATTTCCACTGCACTGTGAGTTCTTTGACCGGTGGTTTTTAGTGGTTTGTGTTTTGCTTTAGCTATTGCTTATGAATTTAATAATTATCTTTACTTTATTGCAAATTATCTTATCAATTACTATACCAATTTCAAATAATTTGTCCACTAAATTTAAAAAGATTAAAGAAGGTGCTAAACAACTGAAATTAATTAGAATTAATGAATCGGTAAACCATTTTAAAAAATTAGGTAGTAATAGGAATTTAATTGTTGATCAAGTTAAATTAGAGGAACCAAGGCCGGAACCAAGTTTGTCATCTGAATTGGAATTAGAAAGTTTGTCATCTGAAGTAGAACCTAAATTGGAACATAAATTGGAATTAGAATCAAGTGCTGATCCAAGTAAGGATACTGAACATCCAAGTTCAAGTAGTTCAAGTCCAAGTTTCACATTCAAAAGTTCAAGAAATTTCATTAAAGATTTCTTAAATTTTAAAAATTCCCAAGTTACCGTATCATCCATCAATCCAAAATTATCAACATCAATTAAAAATTATGATAATTCACTTAATTTAAATAATTTAAAATCATTCACCGAAAAAATTATTCAAGAAAATAAAGAAGATAAAGATTTCAAAGATTTGAATTTTAAAAAATATAATCTAAATAAAAAGTATAGTGATGCTACCACTGATAATGATGGTGGAAAAATCGATATAGAAGAATTTATAAAGTATTTAGTCGATCACGAAGGATTTAAATTCAAACAAATTGAATTTTTAAAACAAATTGATTTTGGGGTTGATGAAATTGAAAAAGAATTAAATAATATTAAAGATAAAGAACATATTGAAAAAAATATTAAAATTGATGGTGAAACAAATTCTTCAATTAAAATCACAGTACCCTTATTCACTTTCACTTCCACGTTCACGTTCATTTTACTCATTCTTTTCCAACACTTCAATATTTGTTGATGATAATCTCCAAAAAATTAAATTCATTATAGATCTATACGGTTTAAATTTATTAGATAAATATATTAAATACTGATCATGATACGGTATCCAATCTTTCTTCCCTTCAAATTTCCCCTTTTTCAGTAACAATTTTTTTAAATTTTCATCATTTTTAACCCCTAATTTAATTTCATCAACTAATTCTGGTCGTTTCGATAAATAAAATGATGCACCTCTAGCTACTCCTAAATCAGTTTCAGCAAATACATCCCATTCCTTTAAAGTGAAAAGTGCAAACATTTTAGCACTCCATTCACCAACTCCCTTTAATTTAACTAATTCTTCAATTATCTCAGGTAAACTTGAATTCTGATAAAAATCAACGTTAGTGAGTGGACAATCTGAATCACTAAACTTTTCACTAATATCAATCACATATTTAACTTTCATTGAACTTAATCCTATACCTCGTAATTCTTCCGCCAGTTTAGTTAATAATTCTTCTGGATTAGGATCCCCACTATCGAACAATTGTTCGAATCTACCATATATGGCACTAGCTGCACTACCACTGATTTGTTGTGCCATAACACTAGACATTAAACTTAACCAATACGATGTAATCTTTATAGCTTTAGCATCACTAGCGAGTACTTGACTTTTTATACTATTTTCTTCTTCATTTTTAAACCTTTCAAAATTTTGGGATACGATGACGGGGTAAAGGGTTGGATCAACAGATAAGATATGATTAATACCTTTTATAAAATGTGGTTTATGAAATTTTATGAATGTTGATGGTAATTTGTAATCATTAGGTACGGTGATATGATTTAACGAATCTTCATAAAGGATTTTCTTACTCTTGGGTTTGGTGGTTTTGGTAGCTTTGGTGGTTTTGGTGGTCTTGGTGGTCTTGGTCACTTTTTTCTTAGTTTGACTAACTTCAAAAGTTTTGATGATTTCTCTACGTTTCATTCTCTACCCCATGGCAGATGCGAACCTGATGTTTTAAATACTTTTGGTAAGGAATTAACGTATGGAAATAAGATGATGTTAAGATATAGCCAATTTACTAGATAGTTTTAACTATTTAAGCAGAGTTAACTATTTAAGCAGAGTTAAGGGCTTAATGAGTTAATGACTTTTCAGTGGATAAATGGTTCTGTAAGGTGTACGATGATCTTAGGTAGTCTCACAATCACTGTTAATCCTACTATCACTGTAGTAACTACTACTCTATGTGACTAAGATTTAAGGTCACTTTAAATCACCAGTTTAACATTACCAGATTTAAGATCACAGATTTAAGATCACAGAAATGAACATTCAGGCAAGTCTAAAGCCATCGAGTAGCTCGGGTGGTTGTTGTGGAGTCTCAGTCAATTAGGTCAATTGGATCTTGGGAGTCACCCAACTGAAATCACTGTATTGATATTGATATTAAATCTATTCATCTACAGAGAAATCTAGAGTCATAGGTCTGAAGTTAGTCATAGATCTGAAGTTAGTCATAGTGATCTCATATACTATCTTTTTTTGCATCCATTCCTTCACTCCTCGGTGGTATTGCGTTAAAAGTGTATTGTTATCTGCACATCACTGGTGTATCACACATGTTATCACACATGTCACTCCAATAACTAGATAAATACTATCAAAAACGGTATAAATTAGTAGCTTCTTCAATATCTTCTTCAATATTACATCACGTGACTAGTTTTCACAATTTAATTTCACTGGGAAAATTGCCTAAATTTCTCCCAGAGTTCTCCCAGAGTTCTCCCAGATTTCTGTCTGTAACTTACCTATAACCCCCAGAATTATCTGGAGGTCGTATTACTGTGGGAACTCTCTCGCAAAAGACGGGCACGCCATTATGCCAGTGTAAGTATCAACAACCCATACAAAAAAAAAAAATTGAGGTGGGTTCAAGATTGTGAAAGTCTCACGAGAGAGAAAAGTTTTCAAAAGTTCCAACCATCCCCTAATGGAAGAATTGACTGAAAAGTTCAAACAATTCGGTTTACCCGAAACTAGAATTAAAGAAATCATTAATAACAAAAAAACTACCAAATCATTCAATGAAATCTATTTATATATTACTGAAACTAAAAAAATCCCAAAATTAAACGATAAACAAATTGTTTTAATTCATGCATTATCAAATGATTTAAAAGGAGTAGAAATCCCCCAAATTGAATTAATTATTGATGGAATTGTTGATGGTCGTTTGCAAAACCCATTACAATTGACCGAGGGAGTTAAATATGTTAAAAAAAATCAAAACAACCACAACAAAGTTATTTCAGTTGATGAAATTAATGAAATTTGTGGTGTTGGTATTGAAATTAATGATGATGAAATTAAATCAACTATAATTGAATATTTAGATAGTATTAAACCTGAAATCATTGACAAACGTTATAGTATTTTATCTAAAATGATGGGGGATGTACGTAAAATTCCAAAATTAAAATGGGCTAATACTGCAAATTTTAAACCAATTATTGATGATTATTTCTTAATTAATTTAGGTCCTAAAGATGAAAGAGATTTGAAAAAACCTGTTAAAACTAAAAATAAAAAGGAAGAACTGTCAAAAACTAAAGAAACTATTGGTAATGATCGTACTATGTTTAATGAAGGATTTTTAGGTGATTTACATAAACCAACTGAAGTACCACAAAAATATCCTGAATTATTATCACAACATTTAAAAATTACTGGTGGGGAAGTTTATACACGTTTCCCACCTGAACCAAATGGTTATTTACATATTGGACATTCCAAAGCAATTATGGTTAATTTTGGATATGCTAATTTCCATAAAGGTAAATGTTATTTAAGATTTGATGATACAAATCCTGAAGCAGAGGAGGAAATTTATTTTAATAAAATTAAAGAAATGATTAAATGGTTAGGTTATAAACCATGGAAAATTACTTATTCATCAGATTATTTTGATCAATTATATGAATTAGCTGAAACTTTAATTAAATTAGGTAAAGCTTACGTTGATCATAGTTCACCAGAAGAAGTTAAATCTCAAAGAGGTATGAAAGAAGATGGTACTTTAGGAGGTGAAAGATTTGCATCTAAATGGAGAAATAGAAGTGTTGAAGAAAATTTAATTGAATTTAGGAAAATGAGAGATGGTGAATATGAAGTTGGTAAAGCATTTTTAAGAATGAAACAAGATTTAGATTCACCAAATCCTCAAATGTGGGATTTAGTTGCTTATAGAGTACTTAATACTCCACATCATCGTACTGGATCTAAATGGAAAATTTATCCAACTTATGATTTTACTCATTGTTTAGTTGATTCATTTGAAAATATTAGTCATTCACTTTGTACCACTGAATTTAGATTAAGTAGAGAAAGTTATGAATGGTTATGTGATGAATTAAAAGTTTATAGACCAGCACAAAGAGAATATGGTAGATTAAATTTAACGGGTACTGTATTAAGTAAACGTAAAATTTTAAAATTAGTTGATTCCAAAATTGTTAGAGATTGGGATGATCCAAGATTATATACTTTAGAAGCAATTAAAAGAAGAGGTATCCCCCCAGGAGCTATATTAAATTTCATTAATACATTAGGAGTAACTACTTCAACTACAAATATTCAAATTATTAGATTTGAATCATCAATTAGATCATATTTAGATTTAACTACCCCAAGATTAATGATGATTTTAGATCCAATTGAAATTGAAATTGATAATGTTGATGATGAATTTAAATTGGAAGTTGAAATCCCATATCAAAGAGGTCCAATAAATAGTAGGAAAGTTGAATTTAGTAAAAAAATTTTCATTGATAGTGATGATTATAGAGATAAATTTGATGAAAATTTTTTCCGATTATCACCAGGTCAACCAGTTGGATTAGTTAAAGTACCATTTAATATTAGTGTTAATAAAGTTATTAAAAATCTGGAAGGTAAAGTAATTAAAATTCATGTTAATTATGATAATGATAAAAAAACCAAACCTAAAACTTATATTCATTGGGTTGCAAATAATCATAAAAAAATTAAAGAAATTAGAATTCATGAAAATTTATTCCATTCTGAAAATCCATCAGCTCATGCTAAAGGATTTTTAGAAGATATTAATAAAAATTCTGAAATCATTATTAAAAATGCAATTATTGAAAATAATTTTAATGAAATTGTTTCTGCTAGTCCAATGAATATTAAAACTGGTAATTTTGATATTGTCGAAGAAGGTGGTAATGAAACTGTTAGATTTCAAGCTATGAGAATTGGTTATTTCTGTTTAGATAAAGACAGTGGAGATGATATTATTTTAAATAGAATTGTTACCTTGAAAGATTCAAAGTAATCATACCAGTGATACACACCATGTATTTAGATGTTTAATAGATATAATAACTATCTTAAGGACTATATAAGTAATAGATATAATAACTATCTTAAGGCTATATAAATAAAATTGGCTATATAAATAGGTATACATCTCTATCACGTGCTTAGTCACATGATGCACCCATAAAAACAATCGCTCCTAGTCGTAATTATTAAATTATAAATACTCCATGTAAACCTTAATACTAGCTTTTTAAGGTTTAAGCCAAATCAGCCAATCAGTTCATGGTAATCAGCTAATGCAAACGCTAACCAGCTAATCCGCCTTAAATCACCTCATAAAAAGGTGCGAAAACATCTGATAAAGACATCATAAGACGCGTAACCTGAGATATAAGTACTCCGACAACTGCAGCCACTGCCACGTACTGCTACCTACTGCTAACTGCTGGATCTACTACTGCTTGCCTGTTGCCTGACTATAGAGATTGCCTATTCAGTTTGACTACGTTTAACCTGCTCAGATCACCTTAGAATTGTTGGAGACATTTTTGTTGGGATTTTGCCTAATTGAGAAGTTGGAGATCTGTATAGAGAATAAAAATTTTCACTCAGGCGACCCTTAAATCATCTTTAAATCATCAACCTTTTCCTTGATTTTCCACATTTACATTACATTTACATTCAACAATCTATAGAATTTCTATAGGCCCCAACAATACTAGACTGGTGAAAAGTACTTGCTTCCAGTTAAAAGTACAGTTAACAGTTAAAAATACAGTTTAAAGTATTAAGTATGAAATCAATATTAAAAAAATCATCAATTTCGGAATGTGTTACTGGTAACAAATGTGACAAATGTGACAAATGTGTTACCAAATGTGTTAACAATTCTGGTATCAATCCTGTTAACAATTGTGGTAAAAAATGTGTTAACACATTTGGTAACACATTTGGTAAAAAAGTATCATTCACAGATTCATCCATAACTTATTTTAAAGCAAATAAATCCCCCATTTCAATTAATGATTTGGTGGTATTTAAAAACATCAAAAAACATGATATTAAACCTTTTAAATTGGATAATATATGGTATTCTAATGGATTTTTAATTGGTAAAATAGTTGCTTTGAATTTTGATTATAATAAACGGTTCTTTATCAAGTATACCTTGAATAATTGGGATGATTTTGTCATCTACGATGATTTTAAATATTTAAAAAGTGTTAACGATAAAGATTATTTCCAATTTAAAATTCCATTGAATTTATCAAGTTGCAATGTAACTGCAACTGGTAATACAAATTTTGATGATTTAGTTAATATTGAATTTGTGCTAAATTATAAAACTTCCACCGATGAATATTGGGATAATAATCTTGGTTATAATTATCATATAAAAATTAATACTTTAGTTAAAAAAGACATTATAATACCAACAACTGGTGAATCCATCATCAAAGAAAAAGTTGAACTTTCCAAAGATATTTTATCCCCTGTCCTTATACAAAAATCATTTGATACTTTTGATTCATTTAGTTCATACAATTCATACAATTCATTAGATTTTAATCGTGATGTAGATACTGATTTTAATCGTGACATTGATAATTTTACTGATTTTACTGATATTGATAATCTTACTGATTTTAACGAAAAAATTTCTTTATTTCAAGTGGAAGAAATTGAAGATGATTACTATTCTGATGATTCATTTGATTATTATCCTGATTTCAATTTAAATTCATTCAATTCTTTAAATTATCAATTATGTACATAGCAGTTACTAAAGCATCCCAGTCAGTTATAGAGCATCATATGCTCAACTATTCACAATTCATTTCTTGATCGTTAGATCTATTTTTTAATTTTATTTTAATTTTGGTTATAAAATTCGATTCGGTGTAATATTAATATATATTCTTATTTCTATTCCTTTCTAAAACTTCTACCTCCTTTATTGGGACTAGTATAGACTTAATTTCACTTATCACAGAGGTATTTAAAGTACTAAATATGTTATGTATTCATTATATAGTTCTTTAATCTTCAACCTTAATCCGTTTTAAAGTTCTTGTTCTGTTCATTATATAGTTAATCTTCATTATATAGTTGGTCATCAACCTAACGGTTGAATAGTTTTATCCCAAAAATCCCCCTTTATTAAATCTTCATGAACTAATTCAACAACCCATTTCTTACCTTGCTTAACTTTAATCAATATACTACCCTTTTTAAACATTTCAGGTTCATTATTATAATTAATACCTAATTTAAATAATATTTCATTTTTATCACTTGATAAAGTACCCTTTAATTTTTCTTCAGCTTCTCTATTACTTAAACCATCAATTTCAATTAATTTCCAAAAAGTAGTATTATATAAATTATTTATATGACAATCTACTTGTCTCCATTTAAAATAATCTTTCACTGTTTCAACATTAGGGTAAACTATACATCTAGCATCAAAAATTGGTACCATTGATGATTTTAATTTAAATTTTTGGGCAAATTCTAATAAATAATAACTAGTAAAACAACTGGCAAAAATAGAATTCAATTTCATTTCTCGACGTTCATATAATTTACATGATTTCCTTAATAAAAAGGAATATTCATCACTATCTCCATAACATAAAATAATATCATTAAATTGATTCATTAAACATTTTGCAGCATAATTCATTATTTCTAATGCTTTCATATCATTTGGTTTGGCAAACCCGTAGTGGGCACTGAACTTGTGGAACCCTTTCCCGTCAACTCGAATCACGATGTAGGTGTCAGGTAACAAGAAATGTTCTTGTTCGAACGACTTAACGTATTCATACTTACTATTAGCCATCACTGGAAAGTTTGAGATGAGACCAATTGGTGATAATGAGACAGATCTGGTGCGAGCACTGGTGCGAACCCTGGTGCCAGCACTGGTGCCAGCGGTGGTACTGAATTTGGTACCATTTTGCGGTACTAAAGTGTTGATGGCATCGCACTTGTAGATCTCAATCTCATCTCAAAAATTTTTACCCAATGGCTACTGCAAGTTTCAGAACACTTGAAAGAGAAAAGAGATTTCAAAACCCTCCCAAGGATAAATCAGCATTCCCGTTGTTGGCAGATGCGGTGGCACCGCATATTGGATCATTCAATGCATTGACGGAAGGTACAAATGGACAACCTGAAGGAGGATTATTAAATTTGGCGGTTAAAGATATTGGCTCTAAGACAATTTTTGATTCAATTGATCAAAATAGATTAGGTAATAAATTAACTATTAGAGTGGAAGAAGTTGAAATTGGTAAACCAATGATTCCAAATAATGATAAATTATCAATTAATCATAAAACTTATCCATATGAATGTAGAGAAAGAATGATTAGTTATAAAGGTAAATTAACATTAAAAATTATTTATAAAATTAATAATGAACCAGAAATAACTGAATTTAGAGATTGTGGTTCATTACCTATTATGTTAAATTCTAATAGATGTCATTTACAAAAATTATCACCAAATGAATTAATTAATAAAATGGAAGAAAGTGATGAATTTGGTGGTTATTTTATAATTAATGGTATTGAAAAATTAATTAGAATGTTAATTGTTCAAAGACGTAATCATCCAATGGCTATTATTAGACCAAGTTTTGGTAATAGAGGTCCAAATTATTCAAAATTTGGTATTCAAATTAGATGTGTTAGACCTGATCAAACTTCTCAAACAAATGTTTTACATTATCTTAATGATGGTAATGTTACATTTAGATTTAGTTGGAAAAAAAATGAATATTTAGTACCAGTTATGATGATTTTAAAAGCTTTAATTGAAACTAATGATCGTGAAATTTTTGATGGTATTATTGGTAATGATATAAATAATTCATTTTTAACTGATAGGTTAGAATTATTATTAAGAAATTATAATAAAAATTATGGTTTATATTCAAAACAAGAAACTTTAGCTTATTTAGGTGATAAATTTAGAGTTGTTTTCGATGGTACTCCTGATTTAAGTGATATTGAAATGGGTAAAATCATTTTAAATAAAATTGTTCTTGTTCATTTAAATCAAAATCCTGAATTAATTAATAATAATAATAATACCAAGACTAACATGGTTGATACTTCAGGTATTGATAAATTTAAAATGTTATTATTTATGATTAGAAAATTATATTCATTAGTTTCAGGTGAATGTTCTCCAGATAATCCTGATGCAACTCAACATCAAGAAGTTTTAGTTGGTGGATTCCTTTATGGTATGATTATTAAAGAAAAAATTGAAGAATATTTACAAAATTTTAAACTTCAAATTAATTCTGATTTAAATCGTGGATTAAAAGTTAATTTCCATGAAAGAAAATATATTTCAAGAGTTTTCCAAAGAATTAATGAAAATATTGGTCAAAAATTACATTATTTTTTAAGTACTGGTAATTTAATTTCTCAATCTGGTTTAGATTTACAACAAGTTAGTGGTTATACTGTTGTTGCTGAAAAAATTAATTTCCATAGATTTATTTCCCATTTTAGAATGGTTCATAGAGGTAGTTTTTTCGCTCAATTGAAAACTACAACAGTTAGAAAATTATTACCTGAATCTTGGGGGTTTTTATGTCCTGTTCATACCCCTGATGGTTCCCCATGTGGTTTATTAAATCATTTAAGTCATAAATGTAAAATTACAACTCAATCATCAGATGTTTCAAATATACCAAAAATTTTAAGTAAATTAGGTATTGAATCTTCAAATTCTTTTAATGTTGGACCAAAAAATTGTGTTATTCAATTAGATGGTAAAATTATTGGTTGGACAACTCATGATCAAGGTAAAATTATTTCTGAAACTTTAAGATATTGGAAAGTTTCAGGTGAATATCAAATTCCAATTGATTTAGAAATTGGTTATGTACCACCATCAAATAAAGGTCAATATCCTGGTTTATATATTTTTGGTGGTTGTTCAAGAATGATTAGACCTGTTAATTATTTACCATTAAATAAACAAGATTATTTAGGTCCATTTGAACAGGTTTATATTAATGTTGCTGTTACACCACAAGAAATTGAAAATAATATTCATAGTCATGTTGAATTTAGTCCAACAAATATTTTATCCATTTTAGCCAATTTGACCCCATTTTCAGATTTTAATCAATCTCCAAGAAATATGTATCAATGTCAAATGGGTAAACAAACTATGGGTACTCCTGGTGTTGCATTAGTTCATAGATCTGATAATAAATTATATAGATTACAAACTGGTCAAACTCCAATTGTTAAAGCTAATTTATATGATGATTATGGTATGGATAATTTCCCTAATGGTATGAATGCAGTTGTTGCAGTTATTTCATATACTGGTTATGATATGGATGATGCGATGATTATTAATAAATCAGCTGATGAAAGAGGTTTTGGTTATGGTACAGTTTATAAAGTTGAAAAAATTGATTTAAGTATGAATAGAAGAAAAGGTGATCCAATAACTCAACATTTTGGTTTTGGTGAAGATGATTGGCCAGAAACTTGGCAAAAATTTATTGATAATGATGGATTACCATTAATTGGTACAAAAGTTGAAGAAGGTGATCCAATAATTGCATATTATGATGATACATTAGGTGGTAAAACCAAAATTAAAACTTATCATTCAAGTGAACCAGCTTATATTGAAGAAGTTAAATTAATTGCTGATGAAAATGGTAATGAAGAATGTCAAATGATTTCAATTAAATATAGAATTACAAGACAACCATTAATTGGTGATAAATTTTCTTCAAGACATGGACAAAAGGGTGTTTGTTCAAGAAAATGGCCAACAACTGATATGCCATTTAGTGAAACTGGTATTCAACCTGATGTTATAATTAATCCTCATGCTTTCCCATCAAGAATGACAATTGGTATGTTTGTTGAAAGTTTAGCTGGTAAAGCTGGTGCTTTACATGGTATTGCTCAAGATGCAACTCCTTGGAAATTTAATGAATCCGATACTCCAGCTGATTATTTTGGTGAACAATTATTAAAATCAGGTTATAATTATCATGGTAATGAACCAATGTATTCTGGTGCAACTGGTGAAGAATTAAGAGCTGATATTTATATTGGTTGTGTTTATTATCAAAGATTAAGACATATGGTTAATGATAAATTCCAAGTTAGATCAACTGGTCCAGTTAATTCATTAACTATGCAACCTGTTAAAGGTAGAAAAAGAAGTGGTGGTATTAGAGTTGGGGAAATGGAAAGAGATGCTCTTATTGGTCATGGTACTGCTTTCTTATTACAAGATAGATTACTTAATTGTTCAGATTATACACAAACTTCAATTTGTAAAAATTGTGGTAGTTTATTATCAACTCAATCATCAGTTCCAAAAATTGGTAAAGTATCAAGTATAAGATGTAGAAATTGTTCAACTAAATTATCAAAAAATAAATTTGTTAATGATGCTGATATTTGGGAAGATGGTCAAGGTAAAAAATTTGTTGGTGGTAATGATACAACAACTATTGCTATACCATTTGTTTTAAAATATTTAGATTCAGAATTATCTGCCATGGGTATAAGATTACGTTATAATGTTGATCCTCTTTAGGGAAGAAATTTACAGTCACAAACAGTATACCCCCAAATTCCACAAAACCAAAATTTCTACAAAACCATAATTCCATCAAAACAACCTACACACACAAATAGGAAACACACATTTAATTTTAGAAATTTGTAATTATTTAGTCATATGCATTGTATAAAAACGTTATTTATATCTACTCTACTCTACTCTATAGAAACTCTATAAATCTTCCTTTAAATCTTCTCTTACAGTGGGTGGTAAGAGTTATAATTCCATTATTCACTCTGAATAATGACTAAATCAGGTTTCATTGAATTTTCAAGTATATATGAACCATTTGGTAAATCATTATCTATAACTCTAAATTCAGCATCTTTATAATTTTCAGTTATACCACTTTCTAAATGACGATCGATTAATCTTTTTTTAACAATTTCAAATGGAACTTGAATAAACCAAATTTCAGTTAAATAATGGTGTAATTCATTCCAAATATTATCCTTTAATGATAAATAATTACCTTCAACTAATATTACTTTTACATCAGGTTCAATTATAATATCATCTTCTTTAGGATCTTTTAAACTATGATCAAAACTAGGAGCTTTAATAATTTCATTTTTGGAATTATTATCATTTAATTTCTTAATTAATGTTAAGAATTTATCAATATTAAAAGTAAATGGAGCACCTCTTCTTCTAATAGCTTCATCTTTATTATCCATTTCATTTAATTCTTTACGATAATAATGATAACCATCTTGAGAAATCACTTTACACTTGATTGATTTAGAATTCAAATTTCTACTTAATTGTAATGAAAGAGTACTCTTACCTGATCCTGGAATACCTGCAATTCCAATCACTATCCTACCACTTCCATTGTCACTTCCACTGGCAGTACTTTCAGTTCCACTGCCAGTTCCGTTGCCAGTTCCGTTGCCTACCTCGATTAGCAGTGAAGATTCTGATGAGCCAGAAGATAACGAAGACGAATTTTTGAATGAAGATTTCGATGATTTGGAAGTAATCAATGACTCAATTCTTTCAGCCAATGGTTCAATGTCTTCAATGTTGTAACTGGTTCTAGTACCGGTACTAGAACTAGAAGTCATTTGGTGATAATCCTGCGATCTGGTGCGGTTGAACCTTTGTCGCACTTTCTTACTCAGGATGCAAAAAACCTGGTGGTGGTTTAAGCTGGTGATATTTGGGATTCTGGTAGATGTTGATGGGGGTGGGTACTGGTGTGGGATCATTGACATGGTGACCCAACGGTCGTTTGTTGAAGAATTGAATCAAGCCCAAGTTTCCCAGAAATTGGAAAGTTTAGGATTTAATGAATTGGATAAGACATCAATGAAATATTTCATGACTAGTTTGCAAACTAATTTCCAACCTGCTGTTGAAATGATTGATTGGGATGCTTTTAAAACTTCTAAGACATCTGAGAAGTTTAATACGGTTAATCTGGTTGATGGTGACTTTTTGGTAATTCCAGTGTCAATGGATGATGATTTTATATGGGAATGTAAATTGCAATTGAATAATCAAGTGTTATTTGAATATATTAAAGACCAATCACTGACAATTTGGAAACTAAATTATAAATTAAATGATTTGAGAACACTAGTAAATGTTAAAGATCATTTTGTAAGATTTAGTAAAGATCAAGATATCCCGTCACCAGATTTAATTACTACTTATGCTAAAAAAAATCGTCATTTAAATGTTGATTTTAAAATGGTTCAATCTTTCGATGAAAGTAAATGGGATGGTAATTTAAAGTATCCTGAAATTAATAGTGATGGTTTACAAGAATCTATAGAGTTGATTAATGAATTAGGTGATCTGAATAAAAAAGATTGTAAGAAATCAAGTTTTATAAAAGCTAAAAGATCAGATACAATTGATGATAAACTCATTAAACAGGAAGTAAAGGAAATTAAACCACAAGTGAAACAGGAGATCAAGCAGGAAATCAAGCAGGAGATCAAACAAGAACCTAAAAGTGATGAGTCAACACCTAAACGGAAGAGGATTCAAGGAATTGTTAAAAAGAATCCAAATAAAGGTAATATAAAGCAAGAAGTTAAGCAAGAAGAACCAAAGGAGCCTAAAATTGAAGAGTCGGCACCAAAAAGAAAGAAAATACAGGGTATAGTGAAAAAGTCAAAGAAGAGAGAAATTAAAAAAGAACCATAACATGAGAGAAAATATGTATCTATAACTATTACACATAATAAATGATTATATTGTCGCAAAAGTAACTGTTCAAAACCAATCCATTTGAATTGAAACCAGAATTATTTTCTTAGTCACATCATCACCTGCATCTTTATTCATTTCATTAACTTTGAGCTTCAAAGCTAGATTCTCAAGAGATTTATTTTATGGATCAACATACATAACCGTTGGTAAGGAGTAGTTATAAACTATTATTTACCCCATAACAATAACAAATATTCATTCATGTTTGTTCTTATATTGTGTTCGTATTCTCGGCTTCAACTTTCCCCATTTTAATTGTGCAAGCACAGCTTCTACCAAGCAAATATCACCACGATTATTAAGTAGACGTACAAAAAAGGATAAATTAGAGCCTCTTTATAGAGAACAGCTTAAATAGTATAATAAAAACGTTAAATATTATATATTATCTACTAAATTAGTCCATCTATTTATCATCTTTTTTAATGCATCTTGTTGTCGTTTATCTAATAATTCAGAATATAATTTAGTTAAAATCATACTCCAATCATTAACAAATTCTATAATACCCAGTTTACTCCTAGGTAATAAATATTCAATATCTTTAAATTGATTTCTTGAACCTAAAAAGATTTGGAAAACTGGTGTCCAATATCTTTCAATTACTTCATAACAATCTTGAATATCGTGAATATTTTCGGGATTATAATTTACAATTATATCAAGATCTTCACCGTATGCTTCTTCCATTGCATGTTTAATTACTGATTTGGTTAGCATGAATATTTCATTATATACAAAGTTTGGAATATCTTCTATTGTTGGTGATATGATCTCTCTAACTGAATTTTGTGAATGTGGAGGTATTTGTACTTCTGATGAGTTTTGTAGAAGCGGAGCCAGACTTTTCATATAATCTCCATCTAAATCCATATGACTATTGGTACTAGTGGTATGTGAATCAAAATCATTAACCTTAAAATTGTTTACAGGATAACTACTTAAACATTCATCATAAATTTTTTTACAAATTAAATCAGCAGTCATATCTCTTTTAAAACTAACAGTTAAAATGTCATTTGATAAAGCTTTCATACATAAATTTTTATCATTTGAAAAAAGCACAATTAAATTATTTTTAAAATTTGATTTAAAATAAACACAGCAATCTAAAATTCCATCATCTTTAATTGCAAATTTATCAATTCTTTGTTTTAATTGTTGACCTTTTACCAGAGATCCAATAGCTAAATTATTATAAATCCAATCATTTGCTCTTCTAGCTAAAATTCCAATAGTTTTACCATTTAATCTATCACCATTTTCATCTTGATGTTGATCTTCAAAAACTTTTTTACTTTGTTTTAAACCATCTAATTCTTCCATTGTAGCAATGGGGAAAATTATTTTTAATTTATATTTATCACTTAATTCTTTTATTTCATTAAGCAATTTTAAATTTGATAATGCAAAATTTGTATCAATAATAAGGTATGAATAAGATGGTTCTCCATGATCACCAATTAATTGGTCTTTCATCCGATTATTCACATTTTCAAATGTTTGATGAGGACTAGAAATTTGATTACCAACAACTTCATATAATCTGGAAGCTGTAACATAGTCTGAAATCATATAAGCTTCATCATAATCAATATCCATCATTTCATCCAGTTGATCATATTCATTAATTCTTTGTTCTAAACGACGTAGTACTAAATTTGAACGATGTGGTTTATGTCCTACCGTTATGGTTTTTTTACTTTGTTCGTATGAAAGTCCTTCGGGAGCATATCTTGATGGTAGCATCTTGAGCAGAAAGAAGTTAATAAAAGCAGTAAAAGTAGCCGTAAAGCAGCAGTAAAAGCAGTAGTAAAGCAGAAGTAAAAGCAGCAAAAGCAGCAAAAAGGTGTTTGTTTGGCGATTTTCAAGCGAAAACTTCAAGTAAAACTTCCAATTATTGATTTATCTTCACACACTTCACGACCCAACCTAAAGCCAGCCACTGTTCTCGATCCTTGCAATCTTCAGTAACTTCCCTCAATGCCCAACGTAGCTTTCGAATTCAGACTGGTCTATGTCTGTCAGAAGTTGGTGATGGAAATCGCGAAATCATCTTATGAGTGAATACAACGGAAGTTTTAGAGGTAGAAGCCAAGGATACCGTGGAAGCTACAGAGGGTATGGTGGCAGGGGCCGGGGTGGTCTGGTGAGAGGAAGGGGCGGTGGGAACGATCATTATAATCATCATCATCAGTATAATCAGTACGATAATCAGTACGATAATCAGTATGATAACCAGTATGATAATCAGTATGATGGGTATCTGAACTATCAACAGAGTTACCACCAAGGACATCATCAGAGTTACCAGGGTCATCAGAGCTACCAAGGCCACCAAGGTTATCAAGGACATCAAGGTTATCAAAACTATCAAGGTAATCAATATTCTAATCAAAATTATCAACGTAATGACTCAGGTGAATATAGAAATCAGTACCAACATAATCATTATATACCTAAAGAAAAGCCTAATGGCACTACCAGTGGTAATGTGTCTCGTAGTGCCAGTGCTGGTGCCAGTGTCAGTTCAAGTACCAGTGGTAATGTTAGTGCTGGTAAAATTGCTAGTCCAACAACTGCTGCTGTCACTACACTTTCTAATACCACTAATGGTCTAACCAATGCCAAACATCCATTAAGTCAATACCTTGAAATAAAAGATCCACAAATTTCTAATAAACTAAAACAATTAGATGATATTAATGATAATATTGTAAACTTGAAAACTAATAATACCAAACTTACTAATGAATATGATCAATTGAATATTCAATTAGAGAAAGAACAATTGAATGTAGAGATTAATAATGAAAAATTAGAAGAAATGTCTTTATTGTAATATATATATACCCTTAATTCTGTTGGTGCAACATTGGTACTATGCGTGGTACCATCCCTCGTGAAATCTGGTACTAGCTGGTACTAATCTGGTACTAATCTGGTACGAAACTCTGGTACCAGACTCTGGCACTAAACGCTGGCACAGCCTGGTACCGTGATGGTACTGTTTCGCACCCGGCATTGGACCCAGACTTTACGGTACTCGTAAAAATCGTTGATGTTTCTGGGTGCGCGTCGCTGTTGCCAAAACTCTCCCCCATCGACATGTTTGAAGAATTTGGTTGTTATAGGTTTATGTTAATTTTTTCACTTTTAGTAGGAGTTTATAAATTAACAGTATTTGGATTAAGTTTTGTATCATTAATTGTTGATTTGTTTGTTTTACCAGCAACAAATTATGTTAAATATGGATGTGAAAAAAATTGTTGGGTTTTAGTTACTGGAGCATCAGATGGTTTAGGATTAGAATATTCAAAACAATTAGCTGCTAAAGGTTTTAATATTATTTTAGTATCAAGAACTTTAAGTAAATTAGAAAAACTTTCTGATGAAATTCAAGTAAAATATAATGTTAAAACCAAAGTTATTTCAGTTGATGTTACTAATGATAATGCTGTTAATATAATTTATAATGAAATTAAAGATTATGAAATTAGTGGATTAATTAATAATGTTGGATTATCACATTCAATTCCAGTACCTTTTATGGAAACTGATGATGAAGAATTAACTAATATTATTAAAATTAATAATATTTTTACATTAAATTTAACTAAAAAAATTGTACCAATTATTGAAAAAACTATTGAAATTAAAAAAGTTAAAGGATTAATTTTAACTATGGGATCATTTGGAGGATTATTCCCAACCCCATATTTATCAGTTTATTCTGGATCAAAAGCTTTTTTACAAAATTGGTCAAATTGTTTAACAAGTGAATTAAAATGTAAAAAAATTGATGTTGAATTTATTTTAAGTTATTTAGTTACTTCATCAATGTCAAAAGTTAGAAAAACTTCATTATTAATTCCAAATCCTAAAAAATTTGTTAATTCAACATTAAATAAATTTGGTAGAAGAAATGGTTCACAAGAAAGATTTGGTACTAATACTCCTTATTGGATGCATGCATTAATGCATTTTGCAGTTAATTCATTTGTTGGAATTTATTCAAAAATTGCAAATGATATGAATTTTTCAATGCATAAAGATATTAGAAGAAGAGCTTTAAGAAAAGCTGAAAGATTAGCAAAACAGAAGAAGGAATAAGAACCAATCCCATTGACATCCAATTGACATCAAAAAATTCCAATGAATTCAATGAATTCAATGAAAAATCAGTCTGTGTATATGAATATTCTATAACCCTTTAATTACCCTTACTTACTGTTACCTTTACTTACTGTTACCTTCACTTACAGTTACCTTTACTTACGCTTTATCAAGCCGCATATTAGATACAAATTGATACCAATCGCTCGCACCAGCGGTGGTGCGAGCTCGCACCAGCTCGCGCGCCCGCTCTCGTGGCACGGCGGCACCAACAATGGAATATTCTAGAAGCCACCAGAATTTTCATGGTGTCAGATTCGCAAACGATAAAAGGAGAAACCACCCCGGTGAGAAAATCTGATCAGACAGGTGAAACAACTGACAGAACTGAAAGTAGTAGAAGTCAAAGAGATCTGACACAGAACTGACACCGAACAAAACTGGAACAGAGTTTACAGAACTGAAAGAACAGAAAGAACTGAAACAGAGTTAAAGAGAACTATAAGAGTACGGTAAAGATTAACTGTATACGGTATAATGGTTAAAGAAACAAAATTATATGAATTATTAGGAGTTCTGCCATCAGCAGATGAAAATGACATTAAGAAAGGTTATAGGAAACAAGCATTAAAATATCATCCTGATAAACCAACTGGTGATACTGAAAAATTTAAAGAAATTAGTGAAGCGTTTGATATTTTATCCAATGGTGATAAAAGACAAGTTTATGATGATTATGGTTTAGAGGCTGCCAGAGGTAATGCCCCTGCTGGAGGTAATCCATTTGCTGGTATGGGTGGCCATGGTGGTGGTGGTGGTAATCCATTTGCTGGTTTTGGTGGTCATGGTGGACATGGAGGTTTTTCACAATCGGATGCATTTAATATATTTTCACAAATGGGTGGATTTGGAATGGATGATGGTTCAAATTTTAGTGGATTTGGTGGTGGAATGCCTGGTGGTATGGGAGGTATGGGTGGTATGCCTGGAGGTTTTGGTGGTATGGGAGGTGGACAACCAGGTGGTGGTAGAAATAGACCAGAACCTGATACAATTACTATGCCATTATCAGTATCATTAGAAGATTTATTTAAAGGAACAACGAAAAAATTAAAAATAAATAGAAAAGGACCAAGTGGTTCAAAAGATTCAAAAGTTTTAGAAGTTGGTATTAGACCAGGTTGGAAAGCTGGTACAAAAGTTACATTTAAAAATGAAGGTGATTGGCAACAAGAATGTCAAAAAAGACAAACAATTCAATTTGTTTTAGAAGAAAAACCTCATGCAATTTTTACCAGAGATGGTAATGATTTAAAAATGATAATTCCATTAACTTTTAAAGAATCATTATGTGGATTTGATAGAGAAGTTGAAACTATTGATGGTAGAAGAATTCCATTATCAAGATCTTCTCCAATTCAACCAAGTTCAATTAATACTTACCCTGGTTTAGGTATGCCAATAAGTAAAACTCCAACTCAAAGAGGTGATTTACATATAAGTTATAAAGTTGATTTCCCTCATAGTTTAACCCCAGAACAGAAACAAATCATAAACCAATATTTTTGATGACAGCATATAGACGAATATAAGATTTTTTACCTTCTCTCTCTCTCTTCTCCCTCCTCTCTTCTGTACACCTTCTTCTAATCTTCTCTCTACTCTCTGTACTCCTTATAATCTTCACTTCTCTAGAGTAACTATCTACATCCTATTTACAACTTCGTCCCACCATTTTTTTTCACCATTCTTCTCGTTGCACCGTGTCCCTACATATTCCACCTACTTCACACTTCTTTGCCTTCTCTTTTCTCTCTCTTCTATCTCTTGTCTGCGTCCTAGTTAACTGGTACCAAATTGTCATCATGAAGGTTCGCGAAATCTGATTGAAAGTATCGCAATGTCAGTTATCCTAGCATCAGCTGGGTACGATCATACTATAAGATTTTGGGATGCCTTAACCGGGATCTGTTCTCGGACCATCCAACATACGGACTCACAAGTGAATCGACTTGAAATAACCAATGATAAACGATATTTGGCTGCTGCTGGCAATCTTTATGTTCGATTATATGATATTCGTCAAATTGGTAATAGTGGTAATACTCATAATCAACAAACTGCTGGAGGTGGTGGATCTAATGGCAATGGTGGTGCTAATGGTGCTGCCAATGGTGCTTCTAATACAAATGGTGCTGCTAATGGGACTGCAAATGGTACTGGTGGTGGAGGAGGAGGATCTAATGATTCTAATCCAGTAATGACATTTGAAGGTCATACAAATAATGTTACATCAATTGCATTTCAAATTGAAAATAAATGGATGGTATCATCACTGGAAGATGGTTATGTTAAAGTTTGGGATGCAAGATCCCCATCGGTTCAAAGAAGTTATAAACATAATTGTCCTGTTAATGAAGTTGTAATTCATCCAAATCAAGGTGAATTATTAAGTTGTGATCAAGATGGTAATATTAGAGTTTGGGATTTAGGTGAAAATAAATGTACTCATCATTTAATACCTGAAGATGA
This sequence comes from Yamadazyma blattariae, assembly GCA_030581595.1. Classification (NCBI taxonomy): domain Eukaryota; kingdom Fungi; phylum Ascomycota; class Pichiomycetes; order Serinales; family Debaryomycetaceae; genus Yamadazyma; species Yamadazyma blattariae. The sequence goes on along the minus strand of JAKTTU010000006.1, from coordinate 99,667 downwards.
TGTACCTATTAATTCATTGACTGTTGCAAGTGATGGTTCAATGTTAATTGCTGGTAATAATAAGGGAAATTGTTATGTTTGGAATATGACAAATCAAAGAGATATAACAACTTTAACCCCAGTTACTAAATTTAGATCACATCTGAAATATATTACAAGAGTCTTATTATCAACTGATATGAAACATTTAGCAACTTGTTCAGCCGATCATACTGCAAGAATATGGTCAACAGATTCAAATTTTCAATTAGAAACTACTTTACAAGGTCATCAACGTTGGGTTTGGGATTGTGCTTTCAGTGCTGATGGTGCTTATTTAGTTACTGCTTGTTCTGATCATTATGTAAGGTTATGGGATTTATCAAATAGTGAAACAGTTAGACAATATAATGGTCATCATAAAGGTGCTGTTTGTGTTGCTTTAAATGATGTATAATCTTTATCGAACGATGATCGAGTCATAATAGAATGATAACTATATAAAACCATTTGGTGGTGGTTCTGAGTATAGAGTATAGAGTCTGAGTAAAAAAATGCAAAGGAAATATTCTTTATTAATATAATTTGGAAAGATCTATATAACTTCTATTAATTAATTGAAGAAAAATCATTTTATAAGGTAAATTATAATCCCCGTTAATAAAAGGTTTTGAAGGCTTAATAGTTTTCAATTTATAATTAATATGATATTTAATAAATAATTCATTTAAAGAATCAATACCATAATTTGGTAAATTTTTATTAATTGATTTAAAATATAATTCAAGTTTAAATAATTGGTCAATAATTTCAATTATATTTAATTTTTTAAAAAATGGTGTAATTAATTCAATTAAAATTGATAAACTATTAATTGCAATAAATAAATCATTTGAATCGATAATAAATTCAATTTCATTTTTATAATATTTTTTATAATCATTTTTATTAGAATAAATTTCTAAAATCCAACTAATAAAATCTCTTATTTGATAACATAATTCAATTTCATTAAATGCAAATGTTTGAAATGTTAAAATAGTTTTCTGTAAAATTAATTTATTAATTGATTTTAATTTTAAATTTGGTAAAATTAAATTTATAGGGAAACAATAACTTGGTATAATATTACTATTAATTAATTTTAAAATATCATCCCATAATTGTGATCTTGGTTGTGATGATCTTGAATCAGGATATGATTCTGGATTATATTCATAATCATAATCATAATCATATTCTGAATTTAAACAATTACTAATTTGACAAATTATTGATTGTTCATTACTATCAAAATCAAATTCAGGATCCAATTTTATTAAAAAGTTCACTAAAATTTTTTTATGAATTAATTTATAGTGATCCATTAAAATTGGATCAATTTCAAAATTACATGATTTACAGTGTTCAATATTAAAATCTCCATCTAAAATTTCAATAATTGTTAAATTCTTAATAATCATATGACAATTAGGACAATTATAAGATAAATAAAAATCATTCTTATTCTTACAATAATCACATTTACAATCAAAATAAAATTTCTTCCTTAATTCATATTGTCTAATGGATTTAGGTAAACTTATATTAATATAACTAACAGTATATTCCCTTTTTTGATTAATGGTTCTTGTGGTTACTAAATGATGAATATTTTCACCATTATCATTGTTAACTATTAATGTACAATTTGGATTACAAGAATGGTTAATTAATGAAAATGTAAAATCAAGTCCAATCCCAATTGGTGATCTAAATGAATCCATCATAATAAAACTATTAATTAATATTGTATAAATGATTTTCTTCCTCAATTTCTTTGAACTCTCTAATGGTTCCCCAATAATAAATTCTTTTACAACATCTTGAACATACAAAGAATTGTGGTCCTTCTCTTCACTGTGGTTCTTGTTGGGTTTAAAATCATTTTCAAAATCATCATAATGATTCATTAATCTGAAAAACTCCATTGGGATTGTAGCATCACTAGTTTTAGTTAATTTAAAGTACGTATATTGAATCAAATCTTCCAATTCTGGATTTCCACCAACCAACTGTTGGAAGTATGATTGCACATCCAAATTAGGATGGGAATTTTTATTTGAAATTAAGTTTTTAGCTAAAATTGATGAAACAATTGGTTTAAATGAATAGATAATTTCTCCTCTAATAAATCTTGTTGTAGCAATAAGCCCTCTTTGTGACTGTTTGGTAATCACATCATAATTCAAATGTTGATCTGGTTCCATCTTCAACTGCCAATTTTCCCTTCTAGTTGCCTTTTCTGATTTTTGTGGTTTTCACTTTTTTGCAACCTTTTCTTGCAGCCATTTCTCACAACCACAGATAAGAATGAGGAAGTGCTCTAGAAGAATAGGTGAGTGATATGGAACAGGCTATAAGAATCATAGCTAAAAATGTGATAGATAGTAAAGTGGTAGACATATTAGGGCTTAAGAGTATCTAGGAAGCGGTATAGGTGAGGGTAGAGGAAGCTATAGGTTGAGGAAGAGAGGGTGAATGACGAATATACTCTATATATCTAAATAATCATTAAGTGAATGTGAATCATTATCATTATCGTTTTTACTAACTTTAAATTTCAAATTAACTAAATCAAATTGTTCATTATTACCATTAAAATTAAAGTTAAAATTATGTAAATCATTTTCATTATTAATTAACCCACCAATTTCTAAAATAAAAGATAAATAACAATCAATAAAACATCTTAATTCAAACCAAATTTTAAAAGATTGGAAATTAATTAATTTTTGAATTGAATACATTATATTTTTAATTAAATTTAAAATTAATCTTGGATTTAAATTGTTATTATTAACTTTTAAAAAAATTGATAAAGTTTCATCAATAAATCCAATAAAGTTATTAAAATTTAAAGTCTTCAAAATTTCAGGTAATTTCTTAAAAAGATTAATTAAAATTTCTTCATTTTTAAAATTAATTGGACAGGTTGTTTTGATTAAATGATGTAAGTTGATTTTTTTATAATCATTATTAAATTTTTTAAAATTGAAGTGGGATTTTTTACCCTTAGTAGGAGTTGTGGGAGCTGAACCAGCAGATTTCTTTGAAGTGGAACTAGCTGAAGTTGAACTAGAACTATATGTTGAAGTGAAAAAATTATTTTTAAATTCAACTATTGTAATTAATTTATTCAATAAATTTATAAAAATATCAGATATTTTTAATTTAAAATTTATAAAAGATGGTGGTAATTTATTAAAACTTTCAATTAATTTATTATTAAATTTATTACTTAAATTCTTCAAGTTTTTCAAAACATCAATTAAAATTGAATTATTATTAATTTTAATTACATTAATCAATAATATTAACATTTTTTTATAAATTATTAAATCACAAATCTTAACCCAATTTAAAATACTTTTATCAGTATAAAATTTTAAAATTGGCGTTGATAAAATTGTAGTAAAATTTAAAAAATTTTCTAATAATTTTGTAATTTTTAAATATCTAATGTTAAATAACATTCTATTACCATTAATCTGATATAAAGAATATAATGTATCAGCTAAATCAATATCTGCATCATTACTTACAAATGAATAAAGTTGTGGTAAATTTAAATTGAATTCTTCTTCTTCATCATCTTCTTCATAATCTTCTTGTTTTCTATTTACTTCATCATCTCTGTTTACTTCATCAGTATCCATCATTTGGTCTTCTTGTTCCACCTTTACTTCAACTTCATTTTTATTTTCTTCTTCTACTGCTGCCTTTTCTTTCCCTTCTAGTGGACTTCCCTCTTTCTCTTCTATTTTAACTTTAATTTCATTATCAAATTTTAATTTTAAAACTCTCTCTTTATCTTTCAACTCATCAATTGATTTAAAAATTTTATTAATTAAATTTGGTATAAATTTTAAATTTAAAATATCAATTAAATTAAAATCAATAATATAATTTGAAATCAATCTTTTATTAAATTTTTTTTGTAATTCAATATTATTTTGAAAATTTTTAATTATTGTTAAATTTTTTGAATAATTTAAATTAATTTTATCTTCATTAATTAATTTAATACCACAATAATGATATTTTGCAAAACCTTTAACACCTAATCTTCTAATTGTTAAATTTGGAAATATAATTTTAATTAATTTACCAAAATTTGCTGGAGTTAATGGATAAATTAAATTATTTGAATAAATTTTAACATAATTTGAATAAATTTTATTTCTAGGTACGACTGATGTTGGATTAATTGAACAATTATTAATTATCCAAATTAGTCCAATTATTTGTTTTTCATTTTCTTTTGATATTTTAACTTTTGAACTTTTAATACTAAAATTTTTAATTAATTTATTACTTGATACATGACAGTTTTCTAATGCTAATTTTTTTAATTCGTTATCTTCAATAATTTTCCTTTCTGGTGAACTTGGTGCTGAAATTGTACCAGATCCTGAAATAGATCCTGAAATATGATGATAAGATAAATTTGGACTTTGACTCTTACTTTTTTTAGTCTTTTTACTAATTTTATTATTATTACTACTTATTAAATTTGGGATATTATTTGTTTCTAATTTTACTGGTGTAAGTGGTAAATTAGAATTTACTCTATTAATTATATGTTCATTATCATAATTGGAAGATGATAGTGGAGGTAATTGTGATGATGCATTTAATGTTGGGATTTGATTGAAACTTTGTTGAAATTGTTGTTGTTGTTGCTGCTGTTGTTGTGATGATGGTGGTTGGGAAAATTCGTTAAATCGACCATCATATGCATAAGATTGGATTGGAGTTGAAGGTAATACTTGTGTTAACGATGTTGGTATTAAATTATTATCATTTGAAACTTGATTAGGAATTTGATTAGGAATTTGATTAGGAACTTCACCAGGAATTTGAATTGGTCCAACAATTGGAGCAGATGCATGTCTTTGTAATTGAGGATTATCATAATCTAAAAATGGATCATCTACTAATGTAATCCCATCATTAATAGTAGTTTCAAAATCCTTTTCAATCATTGGCAAACCTACCATACCACCACTCGAACTATGGGAATGTGAATGTGAGTGGGAATGTGTTTGGGAACGTGTTTGTGAATGGGATTGTGATTGTGATTGTAAATCAATATTTAAATCACTATGGGAATTATTAGGAATATACTGAGGATATTGATTGTCATTATAATATTTTTGCAACTCATAGTTTAAATTCTGTTGATTAAAAGATAAAAATTCATCATCAACTTCTAAATCATCATCATCCTGATCAAAAATTTTAAAATTTGGTGATAATTGAAATTTTGGGGAATTTGAATCATTTGAATTAGAATTCGATCCTGAATAATCTAACGGCTCAAAAATATCGTAACTCATTCATTAACAGGTTGTGGAAATATATAAATAGCAAAAATAGCCCCCCAAAAAAAGAAAGGACAAAATAGCCTAAATTAGTAATAAAACCAATTAAACCAAATGGAAATGCCAATTAAGTGGGAAACTAGCAACACAAATCTTTTGAATTAAAGGAATCCCAGTAGTTTTGACCGTTTATAACTTGGTACGACTCTTCCCACTACCAGATCAACTATGGTTAAACCGAAATCAACCAAAAATCAATAATATTTAAAAATAACCACCCCAAATAAACCTGTTTTTGACGTAAATTCTATTAAATTTCAAGCAAATAACCAGCGGGAAAAAGGCAGCGTCGATAATCAGCACTAAAAAACACGATCTATCCAGTTTCCAAGTGGTAATTCAATGTGAAAACTATTGAATTGAACCAAGGTCGGTAATTTTGTTCTTTTTAAACCCTGAAACCAAAACAAAAAAATTCTGAGATCTGATCTGGGAAGATCAGATCAATGCGACACGCGTCATTCTGATGTTCTGCGTCCGCGACATTGCCATAGAAGTTCTTTTTGTGTTAACTATGGGGAAAATAGGTGGGAGGAGACAACGTTTACCATTGGATAACTCTAAGAAACTTATAAGCAACCGTGTGTTTTAAAGGTGGTTAATGGACTCTTACAGTGTGGTTAACCCCCTTATAGCTAACTGGTTAGAGAAAAGACTAGGGTCCCAGAGTGGGAAGAATGAGAGGAATGTTGTTTTCCTATTGACAATTTCGTTTAAATTCCCTACTTTGTTTAAAATCATTGATTTCCTGCTATTATTGATCGGATGTTGATTCTGTTCATTGTTTCAAACTTGTTTCGTTTGGGAAAATAAGGGTCCCCTTCTGAGTTTCCGCAGTTGGCACTAAAGTTTACCATTACTCCAATTTAGGCAAGTGATGAGGGTTCTATTGTTAGTTCGATGAATTGGTACGAAATTAGTTGCCAATCACAGTAGCACTACAAACACTAGGATTTATAGGTTGTAGGGAGGTCAGTGTTCTTAGGAATTTGGATAAAAAATTGTTGACTTATTTCTGTCCCTCACGTGATACGTGCATTAAACTATTTATATTTGTGGGTATATTATTACATTCTATTCAGTTTTAAGTTTCTTTAAAGCTAAAACTTGTAACCAAACAGCATCATCATTTTCTTCAGTTAAATTATTAATAAACAGATTGAAACTTATATCATTTAAACCTTCTTTTATAATATCTTTTAATTGATCATTATTTGTCATTTCAAATAATGATCCTTCTTCTTGCTCTTTCCGTTCTGTTCCTAGTTCTTGTTGTTGTTTTTGCAGTGACTGTTGTTCCTTATTCCTCTTATTGGACAAAATCAATGTTATAAACATTTTATAAATCTTTGATAATCTCCAACAGTAATAATATTTATTTGATAATTTTTTGAAAAACTCTAAAAATGTTTCTAAACCTTTTAAAATTAAATCGAATAATTCATTATTACTATTACTATTAATTTTAATTTTATTTAAAATTGATAAATGAACAATAATTAATTTATTAATTAAAGAATTTATTGATTGTGATAAAACAAATAAATTAACTGAATTTTCATATTTATAAAAATTTTTTTTATTATTTTCAATATTATTGAAAACTTCATTAATTAAAGGTAATAATTGTTTATAAATAATTTTTAATAATAAAGTTAAAATATTAATTGATAATTTAAATTTACCACGTTTTAAATAAATTTGATAGATATGATAATAACCAACAATTAAAAAACTTGAATGTTGAAAGAAAAGCTTTAATTTAAAATTTTTATAGAAAAATTTACTTAAATCTTGATCATTTTTAATTAAGTTGTGAATTTCATTTAGTTCAATTGATGAATTAAAATTTGTTTCAATATCATTTTTTAATTTTTTAATTTTTAATGATCTACCTAATCCATAACTTGCTAATCTTAATTTTTTAAAATTTTTACCATTCAGTGAAAGTAATACTACTAATTTATCAATTTCTGGATTATTACTATTATTATTAATATTATTTAAATAAGGTAATTTAACATCAAAATTTTCGAATTTTGCAAAATTTGGTTGATTCCCTGATGATAATATTGGTAAAGTATCTAGTAATAAAGTTGAAAACCAAATTTTTCTTCTTAAATTATTTTTTTTACCATCTTTACCTTTAAAAATTGATATTGGATCTTTATTTAAACTTAATGAATAACATTTTTGAAATAATATTGTTCCAAAAACATTAGTTGTATTCAGATCTAAACTTTCACCAGCTTCAGGTAATAATAATTGATAATATCTTAAAAATAATAATAATTGATAATATTCAAAATCATTATTTTTAATTATATTAAACATGTTAACTATTTCAATTACAAAATCAAGTAATTTATCAATTTTTAATTTAAATAAATTATTGTTAACTTCATTATTATTATTATTATAAATATTACTTTTTGGACAACTTTCATTAAATTCATAATTTAAATTTGCATTATATGCTAATTGAATAATTAATAAAAATATTCCAATTATATACATTTGTTTAATATCATTAATTTCAAATTTAATAGTTTTATTTAAATCATCATTTATTTTTAAAATTTTATTAATTTCATTCCTGAAGAATTGTTCATCAATAATTGGGATGAAAACACATAATTTATTAAAGAATGAATTTAATAATTTTGAAATTATTTCATGATTTGGTAAATAGTTTTCAATTTTAATTAATTTTTCTTTACAATAGATTAAATTAATTTTTTTGTTATTTGCAAAAATTGATAAATTAATTTTAATTTCTTTACCTAATTCATTTTCTATAAGAACTTTAAACTCTTCAAAATTTTCTAATTTTTTCCAAATTTCTTCTAAACCTTCATCAGTTTTGATTAGTGCTGTCCATGTAAATGGTCCATAAAATTTCCCATTTTGAATTGGATCATATAAATCAAGGGAATTTGTTTCATACTCTTCTTCTTCTTCTTCATCGTCACCTTCACCTTCTTTACCATCTTCTTCGTCTTCTTCTAAATCTCCTTTTAGTTTACTCAGTAAATTTGGTGATTCATCTTGTTTATTGGAATATTCATTTTTATTGAAATTACCTGCTTTATTCATTTCTTCTTTCACCATTCTAGGGATGGTATTCTGTAAATTACCATTGTGTAAATTATTATTCTGTAAATTATTAAAAAATTCTAAATTATTTGATTGAACTAAACCATTATTTAAAGGTGGTACTGTATTATTTTGATTCAAATCAAATTTTAAACCATTAAAAATATCATCACTCAGTTTATCTAATAAATCATTAACATCACTTTGAAAAAAATTATCAGGGAAATAACTTTGTAACATATCTATAGGTTCATTTAATGGTTCACTTGAACCAACAGCACTATCATCAACCAGATTATTACCATTATTACCATTAGTCATTGCAATTGATTGTGGGGTAAAATGATTTCCATTCATTTTTATCATGTCTTCAGTTGAATTAGTCGTATTATTTATAGTATCAAATCTACTAAATCTTAATTTATTTAATTCTTCGAATTCTTTCTTTAAATTAGGAGAATTTGTGTTATTGATATTGAGGAAGTTATTCTTAACCCCGGGGATAGTGCTGTTGTTATTATTAGCAGGAGTATTAGGAGTGGGAGTGGTAGTAGGAGTAGTAGTAGTAGTAGTAGTAGTAGTAGTAATATTATTATTATTATTATTATTAATATTACTACTGATATTATTACTTCTCTTTCTCCTTTTAATATTTAAATCAGTTGAAATTTCATTATCATAATTACTATTGTTTAACATTTTATCTAATTTATCAACTTTATTTGATAATTTTTTAATTAATTCAATTGTATTTATTGTTTTCGGTACATCATCAGTATATTGACAAAATGGATTATGTAACTTAACACAAGAAGAACATGGTTTCTTTCTATCACATTTAATCTTTCTTTTCCTGCAAAATGTACAAACTATCGTTGCTCTATTTATTCTACTACCTTTCTTTCTGCCACCAAAATTAGAACCCCCATTGTCACTACCATTACCACTACCACTACCACTACCATTACCAAACCCATTACCACTACCACCATTACCATTATTACCATTGACATTCATACCATTTCCACCATTACCATTATTACCATTCCCATTATTACCATTACCATTCACACCATTCACATTCACACCATTGGCTTTACCTTGGTTTAATCCATTATCAAACGCCATTAATGATTCCCTGTGCGGATTTCTAGATTTGAAGATCTTAAAATAGGCCCAGCCTCACCTGAATCTAAGATCCACTATAAGAGGACTATTAGTATAGATATTGTTACATAAACTAGTTCCAAGGGTAGGCCGACAGTGGTATTACATATATATGGAAAAACTAGAAGTTCCCATCATACAAATTGATTGAATAATTGGAAATTTCTGTATTTTAGTCAATTCACAAGGCAAAACTTTCGAATTTCTTTCTATCCCAATCTTTCCCACCCCTAATTTACTACTAAATGGCCCATATTTTCATATCTGGTTATTTTAAAAAGGTTTTAAACGTGTCTTAAAATCTGGGATCACGTGCTAACACACGTGATGTTGGGTGCGATTGATAAAAGTTGAAGAAGATGAGATGAGATGAAAAAAACTTAAGACCAGAACAGAGCAGAAGAGCAGAGCAGAAGAACAAAACAGGAGAGATGGCAGTATTGAATTCTAACCCAGAGATTCTTTTAAAGAAAAGAAAAAACAAAGACTTGAAGCGTCTTGAAAAACAGGAGTTGGCCAAACAAAAGGAATTGGCCAAAAAAAACCAATTAAAAACCAAAAGTAAGAAATTTATTAGAGCAGAAACATTAATATCAAATTATAAATCCAAAGAATTAGAACAGAAAAGAGTTAAAAATATTAATAAGTTTGAAAATAACAAACTGGAAAATGTCAACCAACCAGTGGAAGATAGGTTGTTATTCATTATTAGAATTCCAAATCATACTAAAGGTTTAAAAATCCCCAATAAATCAAGTAAAATTTTAAATTTATTAAAATTAACTCATGCTAATAATGGAGTTTTCATTAAATTAAATGAAAATACTTTACCATTATTAAAGTTGATAAGTCCCTATATCGTTTGTGGTAAACCTTCATTAATTTCAATAAGAAAATTATTTCAAAAAAGAGCAAATATTAAAGTTAATGAAGAAAATGATGAAAATGATGAAAATGAACATGGAAATGGAAATGATGAACCAAATAATAAAATTGTTAAATTAGATAACAACCAATTGGTTGAAGATTACTTTGTTGAAGAAGGTTTGATTTGTATTGAAGATTTAATTCAAGAATTAATTACATTATCACCAAATTTTAAAAAAATTAATAAATGGTTAATGCCATTTAAATTAAATTTACCAATTAATGGATTTGGTCCTCAAAATAAATTAGCTAAATTAAAATATCAATTAAATAATAAAAAATCAGTAAGTTTAGCTGGTAATATAGAATTAAATGAAATTGATATTGATCAAATTATTGATGATCAAAATTAGGTTTATAGTAATGGGATTTCTTTCTACCTTTCCTCCTCTCCCTCCTCTCCTCTCCCTCTCCTCTCTTCTACTCTACTCTACTCTACTCTACTCTGCATCTATATAGTCACCTACATCTACATATCCTCTACATATCCTCTACATCTTATTTTTAATCTCTGTGCTAGCCCATTCACCGAAATTTCTGCTTCTTTCGCTGCTTATGCCCCCATAATCTCTAGCACTACGCTTTGCCCCATCCGTGCTATGTCAAATTCCAACATTGTCTATAAAAGAGCTCTTGTGTTCGTCCCCATAGTTAAGGCTGTCAATGACGTGAGATCAGAGTGAGAAGATGCAAAAAATCAAATACAACGCGTTATGGAAGTACCAGTGTATCAACAATTAAAACCCACCACCACCCATACGTATAAGCTATTGCAACTACCACCCGACTTGCTCCAAGCCATCAACGTGCAAGAGCAGATTCTTTTCAAATCATGTCAAAATGAACAAGATTTAGTGATTGTTTCTAAAGATAAAACATGGAAATTAAGACAAATGAATCAAACTAATTCAGTTTTATTAATGGAAGAACCTAACGACAAAAGTAAATTAATAGGTAAATTAAATATCTTAAGTCAATATGAACCCACCATTAGTGATAGTAATATCAATATTGAAAATTTACCAATTTTTAATGGAGATCATAAGATTTTATATAAAAATTTTGAAATTAATAATAATAAAATATATTCAATTGAAGATTTAATAAATGATTCACCAATTTCAATTGAAGAATTTTATCCTAAATGGTATGAATTAGGAGGATGTGAAATTGAAAGTCAATGTTGTATATTATCAATAAATTTAATTAAAGAATATATGGATATTTTTTTAACTTTATTAATTACTGAAAAAATTGATTATAAATGTGATAATTTCAATATTAATTTAGATGAAATGATTTTATTATTACAACAACATAATAATGATTTTATCCCATCTATAACAATTACAATAATTAATAAATTTTGTGATTTTAATAAAGAAATAAATAAATTTAAAATAAATAATAATAAAATTGCAAAATTTTATGGAATTTCAACTTTAGAAAAATTAATTACACCATTAGAAACTAAAGAATTTTATCTAATTTGGAAAAATTCATTCCCAAATTTTTATAATATCCCAATAAATTTAAATTTATTAAAAGGTTGGTATTTTAAAAATTCTAATAAAATTCAATATTTAAATCCTTCAATATTATCAAATGATTTAAGTACAAGGATTAAAGAATTATTTAAATTTTCAAATCAATGGGATTTAGATGATATTGAACCTTATTTATCAAATTTTATTATAAATAAAAAGGTGGAATCAGTTTTACTTAAATTTGCAAAAGTTAAAACTTTTGAAAAAAGGAAAGTGGTAATTCCTCGTTAACATACCCAACGTCCACTTAACGTCCAACTCATCAATTCACGTCAATTCACATCAATTCACGTCAATTCACGTCAATTCACATCAATTGGCTATCATATCAATTGGCTATCACGTCAATTCATTCATAAGATCTGTGGTACAAATAGAGTAACGATTTCAAACCTCCCCGAATTCGTCCTAGAGTTCGTCTAAATCCTCAAGAGATGATACACGTAGCAGTGGTATCAGTGTGTACTACCAATGACTACCAATGGTCACCAATGGCTACCAATGGTACCAATAGCTGAATATAGTTACATAGTCTGCGTAATACATAGTTAAGACCTTTATCGCGATAAAAACTTTTCAGTAATGGACCAGTTTTATCTTTCGTTAATTGTATGTATAAAACCAATGCAGTGCCAGTGCAGTGCCAATGCAGTGCCGCTGTGGTGCTGGGAGTGCTGGTGGTGGTTGTAGTTTAGAGTTTGTACTAACGCAACAGAGTGGAGCATGTGCTGGTACTTCAACTGATTTAGTATTTTTCCCAATTGATACAATTAAAACTAGACTTCAAGCCAAAGGAGGATTTTTCCAAAATGGTGGATGGAGAGGAATTTATAAAGGATTAGGATCATGTGTTGTTGGATCAGCTCCATCAGCATCATTATTTTTTGTTACTTATGATTCAATGAAAATTTATTTATCAAATAATTATTCTAATAGTTTAAATAAACCATTAATTCATATGATTCTGGCATCATTAGGTGAAATTTCAGCTTGTCTTGTTAGAGTCCCGGTTGAAGTTGTTAAACAACGAACTCAAACTAGTCAATCAAGTAATTTGTCAACTTCATGGCAAAATTTTAAATATATTATTAGTAATAAATCAGGTGAAGGTATAATACGTGGATTATATAGAGGTTGGAATTCAACCATTATGAGAGAAATCCCATTTACAATAATTCAATTCCCTCTTTATGAATATTTTAAAAAAAAATGGTCAACCAATTCTATACAATCTTCATTATGTGGTTCATTAGCTGGTGGTATAGCTGCTGCTTTAACAACTCCCTTAGATGTAATTAAAACAAGAATTATGTTAAATAATGATACCAATATGAATTATTCAAAATTGATTTCTTCCATAGTTAAGTCTGAAGGTTATAGTGCTTTTTTCAAAGGTATTATACCTAGAACTTGTTGGATAAGTGCTGGTGGTGCTATATTTTTAGGTTGTTATGAAGTTGTACATACAAATTTACAGTAGATCTCCCTTTCTTCTCTTCCTTTCTTCTCTTCCTTTCTTGTCTTCTCTTTCTTGTCTTCCCTGCCTTTACCTCTGTGTCCACACTTTTTTGTGTAACACTCCCACTAACTTCAATTCTCTAACTTATTGCCACTATCACTACGTCTCTAACCATAAATCAAGAATAATCAACTCAGGGACTACTTTCTTACTTACTAAGTTTACTATCACAAACTCCTAGTACCACCTCTGGTGCCAGAGGTGGTGCCAGCTTAGACCAACTTCTCGCACCACGGTAGGCCCTTCAGGCCGTCTCCACCTCGAACCGATCGAAAAAGGTCTCGGTGCACCCGTTTCGGATTTTCTCAAAATTTTCGTTTGTCATCCTTGTTTAATCCTATCGATAATGAACTATTTAAGGGCAGTTAATAATAAGACCATTCTTATTAAAACTATTACAAATGGTAATAATGGACTCGGTCAAAGAACCACTCAAAAGATCACTCAAAGAATTGATGGGAAAAATGGTGGAAGAATTGGTGGAAATGGAGTAAGATTCTTATCAAAAAGTTCAAATTCATTAGCTACAAATTCAAATTCAATACCAGAAATTCATATTTCTTCACCAGATTCAACTCCTGAATTACCAAAATCAATTAATCAAAATGTGAATGGTGATATTAATTCTGGTGGATTTTCAATAGATTATGCAAGTGGTAGAGATTTATCACAATTTGGTACTAAACCAATTTATCTTGATTTACAAGCAACAACTCCAACTGATCCAAGAGTTTTAGATAAAATGTTACAATTTTATACTGGATTATATGGTAATCCTCATTCTTCAACTCATGCTTATGGATGGGAAACTGATAAAGAAGTTGAAACTGCTAGAGAAAATGTTGCTAAAGTTATTAATGCTGATCCAAAAGAAATTATTTTTACATCAGGTGCAACAGAATCAAATAATATGGTTATTAAAGGTGTAACTAATTTTTATAAAAAAACTAAAAAACATGTTATTACAACTCAAACTGAACATAAATGTGTTTTAGATTCTTGTAGATATATTCAAGATGATGGTTGGGATGTTACTTATTTACCAGTTAATAATGAAGGTTTAATTAATATTGAAGATTTAAAAAATTCAATTAGAAAAGATACTATATTAGTTTCAATTATGGCAGTTAATAATGAAATTGGTGTTATTCAACCATTAAAAGAAATTGGTGAAATTTGTAGAAAAAATAAAATTTTTTTCCATACTGATGCTGCACAAGCTTATGGTAAGTTACCAATTGATGTTAATGAAATGAATATTGATTTATTATCAATTTCATCTCATAAAATTTATGGTCCAAAAGGTATTGGTGCATGTTATGTTAGAAGAAGACCAAGAGTTAGATTATCACCAATTATTAATGGTGGTGGTCAAGAAAGAGGTTTAAGATCTGGTACTTTAGCACCTCCATTAGTTGCTGGATTTGGTGAAGCTGCTAAAATTATGTATGAAGAAATGAATTATGATAAAAAACATATTGAAAAATTATCAAAAAAATTAAAAGATAGTTTATTATCAATTCCTGAAACTTTTTTCAATGGTCCAGCTGATATTTCAAAACATTATCCTGGTTGTATTAATATTTCTTTTGGATTTATTGAAGGTGAATCATTAATTATGGCATTAAAAGATGTTGCTTTATCTTCAGGTTCTGCTTGTACATCAGCTTCTTTAGAACCTTCATATGTTTTACATGCAATTGGTGCTGATGATACTTTAGCTCATTCTTCAATTAGATTCGGTATTGGTAGATTTACAACTGAAGATGAAATTGATTATGTTATTAATGTTGTAAATAAAAGAGTTGATTTTTTAAGAGAATTATCTCCATTATGGGAAATGCATCAAGAAGGTATTGATTTAAATAGTATTGAATGGACTGGTCATTAAAACTTTTCACATTGTCTTTGCTTTTAAATATCATTCACTTTAGACTTTTTCCCTAATGGTCAACTAAGGTCTATAATTGTAGTCTAACTGTAGTCTATAAGTGGGTCTAATGACTTATATTTATTCTACACAATTGTTTATGGTGTAATGTTGTATTTAGTTAATTATATATTTTTACGTAGTGCAGTACACCAGGTGTTGTCTCTAAGCATGTCGCCTGATAATGTCTGTTCCTGATGCGGACCTCGATGTCGCATTCTCCCCGTAAACGGTATTTTTGAAAGAATCTCTGACTCCAACAAAATCAACAATTTTTCAATTGAAATCACCATCAAAGTATACTGAATAGTGAACAGTCAATAGTGAACAGTGAACAATATATAGTAACGATTATACATAGAGAGAATGTCCGAACCAGAAACCAAGAAACAAAAAGTTGAAACTAAAACTATTACCTTATTACCAGGAGATCATGTTGGTAATGAAATTATTGAAGAAGCCGTTAAAGTTTTAAAAGTAATTGAAGAAACTACCCCATTTCAAAATATTAAGTTTGATTTTAAATATCATTTAATTGGTGGGGCAGCAATTGATGCTACAGGTGAACCATTACCAAATGAATCATTAGAACTGGCCAAAAATTCTGATGCAGTTTTATTAGGAGCAGTTGGTGGACCAAAATGGGGGACTAATAAAATAAGACCAGAACAAGGATTACTTAAAATTAGAAAAGAATTAAATTTATATGCAAATTTAAGACCATGTAATTTTGTTTCAGAAAAATTATTAGAATTATCACCTTTAAGACCAGAAATTGTTAAAGGTGTTAATTTTACCGTTGTTAGAGAATTAGTTGGTGGAATTTATTTTGGTGAAAGATTAGAACAAGATGATTCAAATGATAAACAAACTGCTTGGGATACTGAACAATATACTGTTGCTGAAGTTCAAAGAATTACCAGAATGGCTGCATTTATGGCTTTACAACATAATCCTCCTTTACCAATTTGGTCATTAGATAAAGCAAATGTTTTAGCTTCTTCAAGATTATGGAGATCAACAGTTGAAGAAACTATTAAAAATGAATTCCCAACTTTAACTATACAACATCAATTAATTGATTCTGCTGCTATGATTTTAATTCAAAATCCTGCTAAATTAAATGGTATAATTATTACTTCAAATATGTTTGGTGATATTATTTCTGATGAAGCTTCAGTTATTCCTGGTTCTTTAGGTTTATTACCTTCTGCTTCTTTAGCTTCTTTACCAGATTCAAATAAAGCTTTTGGTTTATATGAACCTTGTCATGGTTCAGCTCCAGATTTAGATGCAAATAAAGTTAATCCAATTGCAACTATTTTATCAGCTGCAATGATGTTAAGATTATCTTTAGATAGTTTAAAAGAAGCAGAAGCTTTAGAAAAAGCTGTTGGTCAAGTTATTGATAATGGTATTAGAACTGGTGATTTAAAAGGTTCAAATTCAACTAAAGAAGTTGGTGATGCGGTTGCTGAAGCTGTTGTTAAAATTTTAAAAGAATCTGCTTAATCAATTTTTAACTCTATAGTTAGATAAAGTAGTTAATGTTTAGTTAATGTTTACAAATAAGAAAATGATATAAAAACAAGATAATTCTCTACAAAATTCTTATTATTAATTATATATTAAAATTCAGTAAGATACTGTTCTATATTATATTACATATTTACGTTTATCATTTAGTTAATTTTTTTTATCTTCTAAATCTGGGTTTTTGTTGATTTTCTAAATTTCAACATTACCATTTAAAATTTCACTTAAATAAGCCATTGAACCAAATTGATTCATATAAAATTCATTAGTTAATGTTTTAGCAGTATCATCTCTTGGTAAATTTATATTAATATTATTGGATTTACTATCTAATAATTCATTAATAATTGTATTCTCACTTGAAAATGACCCATGATTATTATTTAAACCATTACTATTGTTATTATTGATGTTGATAGTGTTATTGTTGTTGTGACTAAAACTTCCTCTATTCAACAATGGTGAATTAGAAATATATTCTTCGGGTGAATAATATTCTTCCTCTGAAACATTTGAATTAGTTGTTGCACTGCTGAATCTTTTAGCAATTTCATTTGCATCTGATTTACTATTAACTAGTCTTGGTGAGTGAACATTCTTAAAATTTGGTGAAGGTGCTAAAGTTGGATTAATAGTTTTCATTGTTTTAAATTCATTTTTGGTTTCTAAAATATCTTTATTACTTTGAAATACATTATCAATTGGTTTAAAAATTGTTGATTCATATTTATAACCGTTTGGTCCTAAGCTTGAAAAATTTGCCTCAATATCTTTACTAAAATTTTCTGCAATTTCTGATGGTGTTAATGATTGCATTGAACCTTCCTTGTTATAATTTTCAGTGAATGAATTTTGAATTTGTGAGTTAAAAAATTCAATTTGAGCTCTAAATGAATCTGCTGCACTCGTATCTCTAATCATATTTGCAAAACTACCATCTCTTTGTGAACTTGATCTACTAAAATTTGGTAATGGATATTGAAATTTTGATGTATTATTATTAATACTATTACTATTAGTAGTACCAATTGATTTCTTTTTAGGTGTATCATCATGATTATTAATAACTTTTGGATCGAGTGGTTTTTGCTCGGTAAATGATGCTCTAGATGAATCTCTTGACACTTTAACCCAATTAACTTCATTTACATCATCATATTCTTCATAATTATTACTAAAATCTATTAATTCGCTACCGAATAATTCAAAATCAAGTGGTTCTGATTCACTAACATCTTTAATTAATGATGAGGATTGTTTAGTATTAATATTAATATTACTATTACCTTTACTGCTATTGACAATTACATTATTATCAATTTTACCTAATCTAACTTGATTTTGAGGACTATTTGGGAATTCAAAATTTGAATTAACATCCAATGAAGGAATTCTTGAATCATTACCAGCATTATTAATTGATTGAAAATTAATTGATTTTGAAGTTGACAATGATTGAGGTGGTGACGGAATAACTTCATTGTTTTTACTATTATCTTGATATTTACCATTAAAATAATCTAAAGTTTCTAATGATGAATCAAATAATTCTTTAAATGGTTTTTTATCGTTATTATTAGTAGCAGTAGTGTTAATAATTGATTTAGTCATTGGTATTTCTGGTAATATTTCCTTTTTAGATTCATTTGATTTTGGTTTAGATTTCTTGACTGTTTTAATAAATGGTTTATTATTTTTATTATATTGATATGTATCATTAGTAATAGGATTAACTTCTGGTTTAATAACTGGTAATTCAATTGGATCAACTTGAGGTTGTGCAGTATGTGAAGTTTGATGACTTGGTTCAATTACTTCAGGTTGTTTCCTTTGTTGAGAAACTTGTTGAATTAATTGTTGTGGAATTATTTGAGTACCTGAACTATTAGTTGAATGACTAATTGATTGATGATGAAATTGAGTTTGATCTAACGGTGGAGTATTATTATTACCGGATCTTTGTTGTGGTTCTTTTTGTTTATCATCTTGAAGTTGTGGTTCATCAATTTGAGAAATAATTTGACCGTTTGTAAAATATTGTAATTGGGGTTTATTTTCACTTTTAATATATTGAACAGTTTCAGCGTTTGAAACGTTACGTGAATGATGATCTCCTTGATCATTCCCAGTTTCAAATCCAATAATCTTTGTATCATCACCAGTACCGCCAATACTACCTGTTAAATTAGGTTCCATATTATCATAATTATCAAAATCATTAGAAGTAGCACTAATATTACCCTTACGGTTAGTATTAGTATTACTAGAATCAATTAATTTTTCATTATCAATAGCTTTTTGTAAAACTGGTGATGGTTTATATAAATCTTTATATTCAACAGTTGCTGTTCCATCTACTTTATCATCATTCTTAATTGATTTTTGTTGTGGCTGTTGTTGGTTCAATTGTGGTTTAGAATTATTTTCAGTTGCAACTTCAGTTTCATTTGATTTTTTAAAACCTCCAAAAAGTCTCTTAATAAAAGATTTTCTTCTTTGTCTAGTTGGTTTATTATTTTTCTTTAAATCATTATTCTTTGAGATTGAATTACTATTGCCTGGTTTACTACCATTTTTCATTTTAATCATATCAACTTCAGGAATATCTGGTGATAATTCTTTGGAATTCATATTATCAGTACCTACAGCTCCATTATTATTCTTTAATTCTTGTTCTTCTTCAATTTGCTGTTGTTGTTGTTCTAATTGTTTTTTAAATTCATTTTGTTGTTGTTGTTGTTGTGAAGTAATTCTAAATTTCATTTTTTCTCTAACTTCAAAACTATTAAATCTTTGAAATTGTAATAAATAATATTCTAAATCAATATGATTACTTTTGATCATTAATTCAGTTACTGGTGTAAAACAATTAAAATAAGCATTTATGAAATTACCCATATGAATTCTTAAATTTTTTTGAAAATCATTGTCAGAAATAATTTCATTTAATTCAACATTACCATTTCTATTAAATGCAATTAATTGAATTTTATTATCAATTGTAAAATTAGCTGTAAAAATTAAAAAAATATGATTATATTTTTCAAAATAATAATTAACCATTTCAGTTGATAAATTTAATAATAAAATTATTTGTGATTTAACAATTTCATTATCATAATTAATTGCATTATGAGCAGTTGAATAAAGATGTAAATTTGAAATATTTGATCTAAATAAATGGAATGGTTGATTTTTATGTAAAATTTTTGCTTTATTAATTAATTCAATTATTTCATTTCCTGAAGTAAAATTTCCACTTGTACCACTTCTTAAAATTTCATAATTTTTACATAATTCTTTATTGAAATCATTTTTAAATCCTTCACCGGTAAAATTAAAAAATCTTAAAAAATTTTCTTCCAGTGATGAAGTTGATGAAAAACTTTTATAAGTTGTAACCATTATATCATTAATTGAACACCAATGACTAACTTCCATTTTAGGGAAAATTGTTAAAGCTGGTAAAGGTTTTTCATTAACCAAAGAATGCATTAAAATATCAGGGATTGAAATTAAATTATTATTATAATCATCATTATTATTATCTTTGATATAATAAGAATCTTCAGTAATCTTTAAAAACAATAAATGATCTGAAAATATAATTAAAATTTCAATATCATGATAAAATTCATTAGTTGGTTTAACATTTTTAAGTTCAAAAATTCCAATGACTTTACGATTTAACCAGCCATATTGTAAATCTGCTGGCCAATTTGATGCTAATTCAGTTAAAATTTTACCAGTTGGAGTAAAAATTCTAGTTTTGGAATTAATTCTTTCATGACTATAACCATTTTCTTGATGATACTGAGCAATTTCATTATCTTCACCGCCAAATGCATCAATAATTTTAATTGAAATATCGTAATAGTATTTGATAGTTAATAATTCATTGTCATCGTCACCTTCATCTTCCATTTTTCTTTCCTTTCCATTATTATTATTATTATCTTTCTTATTCTTATTTAATTTTTGGTCTTTATCAACATCTTCTAAACCTTTAGAAATAGTTTCATATAATCTTAATAAAATTAATTTAATTTTTGGCAATTCAATTAATGAACCAGTTATAATTGAATCGATATAATTACTTGAAAAATTACTTTTGTTAATCATTGAATTTTTAAAAATTTTTTTATCATATTTATTATAAAATTTATTAAATTTTGATTTAAAATTCTTTAAATTTGCTTCATGTCTTATAAAAGGTTTATAAAAATAAGGTAAAATCATACCGAAAACTTTAATAATTTCAATATAACCAAAAGGTTTTGCTCTTAATAAAGAATCATGTAAAACGCAATTAATTCTTGTAATTTCATCAATAGTTGGAGGAAAAACATGATTAATTTTTGAAATACCATTTGAATCATTTGAAGTTGATGATAAAATATGAATTCTTAAAGGTATAATTAAATTTTGTAATAAACTAACAAGACCCATAGTAAAATTAGTTTGAATTGTTAATAATTCATTAATTATTGAATCAATTTTAATATTATATTTATCATTATCAATTAATTTTGGTTTTAAATAATTAAAATTATTTGGAATATTATAAGTTGTTTCTAAAGTTTCAGGACTATATTCTAATAAAGGATCAAATAATTGATCTAATTGATCACCTAATAAATAAACTAATTTATTATTATCTTCAATAATTTTAGAATTATTTGATTGATTTGGATTACTATCATAAATTACATCAAATAAAAATGATTTAATTGAATGATTTGTTAATAAACCCATTTGTAATAATTTATTACCAAATTCATTTGGTTTTTTATCAATTAATAAATTCATTTTACTTGCTAATGTACCAGCATTAGTTTCATCCCATCTTTTATTAATTTGAAAATTACCTGGATGATTAACTAATTTATTGTAATTTTTTAAATTTGTAATTGCTAAAGATTTTCTAACTTTTGAATCTTTATGAATTGGTAATAAATTTTCACAACTTGGATAAAATCTTGAATTTGAATTTAAAATAAGATCTTTATAAATTGTTAAACCAAATTTTGTAATTGAAACCGTACAAATTCTTTCAGTTTCAATATTTTCATAAACTATTATAATTAAATGACCAAATAAACTTTCATCATAACCACAAAAATATGCAGCATTGGGGAAAATATTAATCCATTCTTCAGTTGTTTTTGATATAAATTCACTAGTTTTAGTTAATTCTAATCTACCAGATAATGGGAATATAATAATTTCATCATCATTAATTAAAACATCAGCTTTTAAATCATTACCAATATTATCCATATAACTCTGATTATTATTATTCTGATTATTATTCTGATTAATGTTCTGATTAATGTTCTGATAAGTCTCTAGTTCATTGGTAGTTTTTTCACCTGAAGCATATCTTTTATAAATACTACTCAAATTCTGGTGATGATCTTGCATTGAATTTTGATCTTGAATTGACATTTTTATAATCTTTTGAACCTTCAATAGAAAAGCCAAACAATTGAAACTTTTATTGAAACTTTTATTGAAACTTTTATTGAAAGTTGAATTGAAAGTTGAATTGAAAATTGAATTGAAAAAGAATTGGTATCAATTTTCAATTGAATATTAAAAGACAATAAGATTGTAACTACTCAGTGTTCAGGGAAGTGACAATACAATTGCTGCAAAAAATTCAAAATCAAGTACTAAAGATTAAACTATAAAACAAACAGTAATAGCGGGATAGTATATAGCAACTGGGGGACAAAAGTCTGTTAGTCTTTTTTTTTGTAAAAGTACGCCTTTGGTGTATTTAAACAAAAGTGGTAAATAAAATAATAAAGGGTAGTATTAACTTACATTCTGCAACACCTCATTGATGTTTGAGAATGTTGACAATTCGCACCATTTGGGAATGTTGGTCGCGATGTCGTGGTCTAAATGTCGCGTGCATTAGGTTTCTTAACTATGAATTAACTATGATTAACTATGATTAACTATGAATTTAACTATGAATTTAACAGGAATTTAACTATGAATTTAACTATGAATTTAACAGGAATTTAACAGGAATCTAACTAAGTGTTAGTAGTATTATTGGTATTGGTATTGGTATTGGTATCGGTATTGGTATTGGTATTGGTATTGGTATTGGTATTGGTATTGGTATTAGTAGTATTACTGGTATTGGTATTGGTATTAGTAGTATTACTGGTATTGGTATTGGTATTAGTAGTATTACTGGTATTGGAATTGGTATTATTGAAGGTTAACGGCTATTGGAAAGTGACAGTTTTGGGATCTAATGGTAAACCAGAATCATCAACTTTGAATTGAATTATCTTTTAGTAACTCACCAATTTTATTTCTGAAAATGAATAATAAAATCAATATAACAATAATTATAAATTCTAACAAATGTTTTAACGGGAATTTGGAAGTATCAATGTATCCTGAACTTTCACTTTCAATTGATACCAGAATTATACCATCATATGTTGTAAATTCAACCATCTAATTTTTGGATCCTTTTAGTTTTATATTTTTTCAAAATTTTAATAGAATCGAGTGGTTGTAATGGTGAGTTCTGTAACCAAGTGGCTCAAGATATGGTAAAGAAATAATACAAAATTAGTACTTTGTTGGTATTTCTTAAGAATTTTAAGAATTTTAGAAATTTTGAATTTGTGGTATCGAAAAAAGAAAAATTTGGGTGCAAAAAATTTGAGTGAGAAAGGTTCATTTAAACTTACCACCAAGTCTTTTAAAAAATCTAGAACAATAGTAAAATACTTTCTAATACCTTCCAGAAGGTTCCATGACACAAAATCATGCTTGATTTTTCAGTTTCATAGATTTTAAATGTCGCTTTTCAAAATGGAACTCGTCATTGTCGTGGACTCCAAATGGAACACTTTTTTTTTCAAAATCGATAAACTAAACTAGTTTTCAGAATTCAGAACTAGTTTTGTGTAACGCTGATTTCAAAATTTGGAAAATTCCAAGGGTACCCCCTTTAATTTGCATTAAGATAAATCACTATCTCTTGATAACTTTTTTTAAAAATTTCAGAATCGTCTCTAAAGCTAATAGAATATCAATTAAGATTCAACGAATTAAATGGTTATAATAATAACTTAATAACGATGATGAATAAAGAGATATCATAGAAATAACACAAAATCAAGTAGTATTTTGTTAGTATTTGTTAAGAATTTTAAGAATTTGGAATTTGTGGTATCTGAGAAAAGAAAAATTTGGGTGCAAAATATTTGAGTGAGAAGCGCTTTATTTAAAACTTATCCCTGAGTCTTTTAAAAAAACTAGAACAATTGTAAAATACTTTCAATTACCTTGAAAAGTTTTTGTAGCAACAGTAATTCTACTTGTCATTACTGGAGGGATAATAATTAATGTGGTACTACTAGGTATAAAACTGCAGTTAAACTAAACCTTTTGGTGATTTACTGACTATCCAACTCTACCACTAATCTTGACATTAAGAAAAAATAAAAAAACTATAAATACCTTCAATTATTCTTCAATTCTTCAATTATTCTTCAATTATTCTTCGATTTTATAATTATATATTTATTAAAAATTTATTTCCTTAGTTAAGTGCGGTTTACGATTGGCATCAGATTACTTGTAATCAGATTATAATTAATCTGGACTCGGACCCCTTACGGATAGTTCCGACGCCTGCGGTCGGAAATACGACTGCCGACTCGGAGGTGGTGCTTAATTCATACCCTGTGTCGTGTTGTATGTATGTGCGCGACACCCCGACATTATTGCCATCATCTCTCTTTTGAAGAGGAAATCTCAGTGCGACTAAAATTATCACACATACCCACCTTTAAATTAGTTTATAACTAATTTTAAACAATTTTAAATTATATTAAATTAATAGATTCCCAATAATTTGAACAATTCAAGAAATTCTAAATTGAATCCGTTTAAAAAAAACTAATTTTGAACTGATTTTTAATTCACAATTTCAAATTTAATATAGTTTAACAGCCGCTTTACTATAGTGGATTTTTATTTGTTTTAATTTAAAATTATCATATATTACAAGGGGAACACAGATCCATTGAATATTTAAGAATACTTATTGATTTGGTATTTAGAGTTGATTAGAAGGATTCAACTAAATCCTATCTAACGTGGAGAAAAAAAAAAAGTAAGAAGAAAGAGATCAAAAGTAAAACAAAAGGACCTTTGAAGTTTTGGTATTTGGAGATAAAATAAGGGATTAGAGTTTTAAGGTAATTAATTATCGAAAATTAATAATCAAAAAGGTAATTTGATCATTTACGTTCTTAGTAATTTAAGATCATAAGTACAAATTCTAATAGATTTTAACTACAAAAACGAATTTATTCCAGGCTTAAAATAAGAACACTGCTACTAGGGTCAGGTTAAAGAAAAAATAAGTGACAGACGGAGAAAGAGAGAGAGGTAAAGATTACACCGCAAAATAACGTAATAGTCGATACACATTTTAAGTAAAACCGAAAGAAGAAAAGAATAGGAAATATGGATGTGGATAACAAAAAATCAAGACCAGTTTGTACGTTTTGTAAACGTAGAAAAATTAAATGTGATAGACAAGATCCATGTGGTTCATGTATAAGGTTTGATAATAAAAATTGTATTTATTTACCACCGGAACCAAGAGTTGTTAAGAAAAGACCTGTTAAAAATTCCAAACAAACTTTAGAAAATGAAATTCAAGCATTAAAGCTGAAATTATCAAATTTAGAAAATTCTGTTAATGAAAATAATAGCAGTAATGATAGTAATAGTATTAATATCTTATCTAATGATCCATTAAACTTTAAAAATAAAAGAGGAATTTCAAGTTCAAATTCAGACTCTAAACTAAATTCACATAATGGATCACTTGAAAGTGATAAAATTAGAGTTGGTAATGCAAATGATTTATTTAATAAAGACTTCATTGATAATATTAGAGTTAATTTAAATGCAATTCATAAGGTTCACTTTGATAATGATTTTAATTCATTAATGTCATTAATTAAAGATGAAAATGAAAGTTTTTGTTTATACGATTGTGAGCCACCAATAATGGATCATGAACCAACCAGTAGAAGAAATTTTGGAATATTAAGTTGGAAATCAAGTTATATTCATGATAGAGCATTATATACAATTTTTAAATATATTAAAAATAATATTGGTAAAGATAAATTTTTAAAAGTTAAAAATACTAAAGATCAATTCCATTTTAATCAATTTAAAAAACAAATTGTTTCAAATGTTGAACCATTTGATCCAAGACAATCAGAGGGTGATGATATTGGCTGTTCTGCTAGAAATAATTCAAATAGTAATTCTATTTCAAATAATTCAAATTCCAATTCTAGTAACACTCCTGATTCAAATGTTAATTCTAATTCTTCAGGTTCAACTAATCCAACTGATAACGATAATAATTCAATCCATAATAATATTAATAACCAATGTGGTAATCCTGGTAGTAATTTCAATAAAAATGAAAATTTAAGATCAACTGATACTGGACAAGTTAATTATAATTTTCAAAAAAATGATGTTGGATTAAATTTAGGAGACTTTACTAAAAATGAGAAATTTAATTTAGTTAATATGATTGAAAATATCTTACCACCATATAAAGTTATAGTCAAACATATTGATAGATTTTTTGAGAAATTTTATTCATATATACCAATTATTGATGAAGTTGAATTTAAGGGACATATTGCAAGAATTTTAAATCTTTATGAAGGAGCAGATTCTGGGAAATTTTATGAAGATTTTAATAATAATAATGATAGTAAACTTAAATTATTTTTAAAGAATAAATCAGATTTTGCATATTTGGGTATATTATTAATTATTTTAAGAGTTGGATATTTATCATTAATTCCAACCCATAATAATCAATTTTATTATGATAAATTAAATAATGACAGTAAATTATTATTATCCCATCCAATTAATATTAATACAGTACCATTATTTCAAAATTGTTTGAATCAATTTAATTTGTTTGGATCAATTAATTTATCAATATTCCAACTAGCTATGATGATTAGATTTTATCAAATTTATGCCCCCGAGGCGGGTGATGGACCTGATCATGGAGAAGCTCAAGTTTTATTAAGTACTTTATTTCAAATGGCTTATTCATTAGGGTTACATAGAGAACCTGATAAAATCAAGTCAATTAAAGATGAAAAACAAAAAAATTTATGCAGAAAAATGTGGTACAGTTTATTAATGATGGACTTAAATCATTCATTAGAATATGGTGACCCATTAAATGCTAATAAATTTTCATTTGATACTAAATTACCATTTTATATTGAAGGTAATTCCAATTTAATTAATACTAATAAAGAAATGTTTGTAGTTGATTGTTTCCATATTTTAAGAGTTTTATATGAACCAGTTACACAATTTATTAATGAATTATTTGATGTTACCAGTGAAGTTAAAATAATTGATTTTTGTAAAAGAATTCATTATTTAAAATATAAAGTATTTTCATTAAATGGAGTTTTAAATAATCATCATAAATCTTTTATGGCAAATATTTTATCAAATAATATTAAACATATTTATAAAACCAAGATTGAATTACAATTTAGTTATTTTGTTTGTTCATTATTTTTTGTATTATATAATCATTTTGAATCAACTGGACAACATGAATTGTCATTTTATTATATGAATAGATATTTAGAAAAATTATTATTAGTTTTGTTCCCAATTTATTTAGAATTAATTAATTTAAATGAAATTGATCCATCAGTTGATTTTATCCTTTTACCTGGAGTTGAATCAACTTTACATAAAGGTTTAATTTTTATTTTCTCAATTATTTCAAGGATAAAAATGACGGTTGTAAATTATTATGAAAATCCAAATCATCATTTAATGTTTGAAACTGATCCTAATTATAATAGAAAATTTAAAAATTTAACAAGATTATTTTATTTATTAGAAGAAGTATGTAATAATTTTATTTCAATTACTAGTATAATGAGTAAAAAATATTATTATAGTTGGATGATATCAAGAATGTCAAAATATTATTTAGATATGGTTAAATCCAAGACATTCAAGGAAAAAATTTATACATCAAAATTAGAGTTTGAAATTTTTAATGACAATTTTAAAGTTGAACAATTAATTTCAACTTTAGAACAATGCTTAATTAAAAAGAAAAAATTTGATGAAAATTTAAAACATTTCCAAGAGGAAGTTGCAGAGGCTGATGGTGAAGATGAAGTTGATGATGATTTATTAGCTGACGATGATATAATGAGAGTGGAAAGAAAAGAATTAAATAAAAGTATGAATAATATGAATCTTAATGATATTAATTCATTTAATAGTAGTGGTATGACTAGTGAAACTAATAATAGTAGTGGAAGTTATAATATTGAAAATGCTTATGGATTGAACGATAATAACTCCAATATGAATTTTGAAATCATATCACCTGAGATTTTTTCAGTGGTCAATCCACCATCATCTAAACAACCAGTTAATGTAGATGAACCACCATTTATATTTACTACACCAGATTCAGATATTTTTGAAACTACAAGTTCATCAAAATCATCAAACAATTTAAATCAAAATTTTAGCAATAATGATAATACGGTTGATTCTGCTTGGATGAATTTATTATCTCAAAAGGGAACAAATAATGGATTAAATGGATTAAATGGATTTGATTTTAGTAATCAATTAAGTAATTTTACATTTACCGCTCCAAGTAGTACTACCATTAATAACAATAATATTGGTAATAATGTACGTAATACTGTCAATACTGATGGTAAAAATGTTAGTATGAATGTTGATGTGAATATAAATAATTCAAATACTAATAATTTATTTGATAATGAGATGGATGTTTCATCAACACCAAATTTTAATTTTGGAACACCAACATTTTTAAGTGAACCATTTAATTTAGAGACTACAACTCCCGGTGGTGGTCCAAAGGAAAGTGAATATGTTACATCTTTTATAATGGATGAACTTTTTAAAGATATTGGGAAATAAGTAAGTGATTAAGTGATTAAATGATTAAATGAGTGATTTGAAAGTTTATTTGCTTATTCTTATCTCAGATATCAAATTTGTATATAGTGTAAAGTAGTGATTTTACGATGTTTAGTATAAAATAAAAATTAAATTTTATATCCCTATGTGTATCTCCATATCTATCGATTATCAAGGTATAAACTTGGTATTGATATTATTGAGTCGCATTGAATTACCAACTGGGATGATTCCTCATTAGGCTAATCTATCCCCCAAACCTAAAAAATAATATCATTAAAAATTACGAATGGGGTAAGATTTCGATAAGGAAGTATGAAATATAAAGAACGTAACTGGCATGAAAAAAGACAATAAGATTTTAATTAGCCTCAGTGCAATCAATCAAATCAAATAAATTCAAGTCAAACTCAAGTGAATTGATTAGTTTTCAGATGAGTGTAATTATCAGACCAGTTGAAGAAAATGATAAACCTGAATGGCTTAAATTGTGGTGTGATCCAGAAGAATCATATTTAAAGTTTTATAAATCAATTGATAAAGTATCATCAGAAATAACCGAATCCACCTGGTCAAGATTTTTCCAAAAAGATGAACCAGTTTATTGTGCAATTGCTGAATATCAAGGTAAAGTTATTGGGTTTGCCCATTATTTAACCCATAGAGATACATGGATGATTAAAGATACTTTATATTTAAATGATTTATACGTTTCACCAGAAAATAGATTGGGTGGAATTGGTAGAAAATTAATTGAGTACGTTTATGATGAAACTGATAAATTAGGTGCTGGAAAATGTTATTGGTGTACTCAATTTGAAAATCATAGAGCTCAATTATTATATACTAAAGTTGGGGTCAAAATGGGGATGTTATTATATCAAAGACCTTAATCTAGTTTTTGTAGTTTGAATTACTAGTCATTTAAAATTAAACTCTAAAGTTCTCGAATTACTTATCACTTTATAAAATGACAATTGTACGCTTTAGTAATCAAACATTTGGCAATTCTACCCATCACTATGGTAGTCAACTTGTTAGTCAACTTGTTAGTCAACTTGTTAGTCAACTTCTGTTCTTCAACTTCTGTTGGTCTCTAGATTACACTATCTTTCTTGTGATTTTTCTCAGTACCTGGTAATTTTGTTTACGCGCTATGCGGTATACTTGAGCGGCGGGCTGATGACTCAATTATTGACTCAGCCAATGACTCAACTATTTTTAGCTTGTATCAGCTATCATATGATACCTAGCGGGTCTAAATCATCTAGTGGACCTTCTTATCATACCAACACTAAGTAAATTTTACAACTATAACCTTTTACATATAAATATATATGGGAATCGATATCCTATTTATTGCTGGGTTACCAAATTTAGACTATCGCGCTAGAGGCAATATAAAGGTTCTCACCAATTCGTAGAATTTACCTAGTAAAACTGCTAACTCCAACTATGAAAGTTAATATCAGACCAGTTGAATTAGATGATAAATCTGAATGGTTTAAATTATGGTCATCCCCTACCGATTCATATTTATCATTTTATAATGCTTTAGATAAAGTTAGTGAAGAAGCTAGTGAACTTACATGGACCAGATTTTTCGATCCTCAGTGTCCTGTATTTTGTATCGTAGCAGAGTACGATGGTAAAATTATTGGATTTGCAAATTACTTGACTCATAAGAATACTTGGACGGTGGAAGATGCATTATATTTAAATGATTTATATGTATCCCAGGACAATAGATTAGGTGGGGTAGGCAGGATGTTAATTGAATATGTTTATGAAGAGTGTGATAGATTAGGTTGTAAGAAATGTTATTGGGCTACTTCTCATGATAATCATAGAGCTCAATTATTATATACCAAAGTTGGAATTGAATCCGGTAAGAGAATTTACCTTAGAAAGTGAATATGAAAATGAAAGTGAATATAAAAATGAAAGTGAATATAAAAATGAAAGTGAATATAAAAATGAAAGTGAAAGTGAAATGATAGTGAAAGTGAAAGTGAAAGTATATTTATATTTATGCTACAAGAATGGGTGGGTGTGGTTATGGTGAGTTACAAATTTCTTACAATTTCAAGTTATTTGAATCAACAGTTTTAACCTTTTTAATATTCCCCTTAACATCAGTTTTGGAACCATCTTTACCAATAATGGTTAAATTCTTGTTACTTGATAAAGTATCAATAACAGAATTATTTTTAGATTTCTTAATATTATCATGTTTAAATTGTTTTGATTTCTTTCTTTTATTAGCTCTTCTTAATCTTTGTTTCTCATCTCTTGAAATTTCATCCCTTGAAAATGATAATCCTGATTTTAATGATATGTCATTATGATTATCACCACCATTGGATTTAGATTTAGATTTAGTGTCTGGGTTGAAGATTTCTTGAGGTGCTAATCTATTATTATCACTAACAAATTCTGGTTGAGAATCTTCCATGGAGATAGTTGAATTTTTAACTTCAATAATTTTATCTTCGTGTGGTTTTGGTACAAAATTGAATGATGTTAAAGAATCAAGTTTATAATTCAATTTACTTACTAATGATAAAATCTCTTGATGATTTTCATTCAATTTTTCTTGTTGTTCATTATTATCTTCAACTCCATTATACTTATCCTCATATTCTTCCGCTAATGATTTACTTGATTTAGTTTCAGATACTTCGACTCTTTGTCTCAAAGGCTTTAAAATTTCATTCAATAACCTTTTAGGTAAATCGTTAAATTCTTCCTTCTGAATTCTGGACCTTATTACATCTTCAATCAGATCAGTGATCTCTTCGGTTATTATTGGCACCGGTTTACTAACTCTATCGAATTCAAAATTATCTTCATCCTGTAATAAGGACCCCTCGGGTCTTTGGGATTTATTAATTTCACCTTTCATCGACCACTTCTTTTCAGCTACTAATTCATCTTCTAATTCACTTATTTGTTTTTGTAATTTTTCTTGATTTTTTTCATAGGTGGATTTTTCAATTAAGTCTTTTTGAATTTCTCCCATTGCATCATTGAATTCGTCATCATTGAGACTACCAATGTCACTTAATTCGCCATAGTCTTCGACATCTTCATCAAGATCACCTAATAATTGTCTTTCCTCTTCTACTTGCCCTTCATCATCATTCTCACCATCCATATCTTCATCCCCTTCATCATCATCTTCTCCTTCATGATCTTGTTCACTTGGTTTATCAAAAAAATCATCAAAATAATCAACTTCTTCATCTTCACTTAATTCTTTATTATAATCAACAAATTCTTCAACGTATCCATTATCTTCCATAGATAAAAGTTGTTCATTAAATTTATCAATATCGAAAAATCCATCATTTAATTCTTTCGTTATGTTATTTACCTTCCCTTTTTTTTCTACTTTTTCTTCATTCCTTTCTTCGACATCTTCCTCTTCCTCTTCTTCCTCTTGGTCATCTATATCTTCTTCTTCTATATCTTCTTCGTCTATATCTTCTTCGTCTTGTTCAAAGTCATCTTCTATATCTTGCTCATCTCCGAATATTTCATTATCTTCTTCATCTTGATCTTCATCTTCTTCTTCGTCTTGATCTTGGTCTCCCTCGGAAACTTCTCCTTCGGACACATCAGAATCGCCTTTCAACTCACTCAACCTCTCCATAGAATCTTGGACAGCGCCTTCAATAATAATCTTAGTTTGACCAAAAATTTGACTTGAATCCAATCCATCAATAAAAATTTCATCTAATTTTGAAAACTTGGAATTCTTATCTCCAAAACTTTTAATTAATTTATTGAAGTATATTTCATTATTGTTTAGCTCCTGTTTGGTGAAGATTTTAGTTGGATCAGTTAGTAAATTCGATAATATATTTTCCATCTCCTCTTCTCTGCTCTTCTCTTCTCAGATTTTTTTTATGATGAGATGCGAAATTTTAAAGGTAGTGAGAAACAGACTAGTGAGAAACAGCTAGTGAGAGAGTACCGCGATGATGATGATGATTAGGCTTAAGTCAACATCATCAAAAAGATGGATAAACAGACAAATGAATGATCAGTTTACAAAACAAGCTAAAGGCAATCATTATAAAAGCAGAGCAGCGTTTAAATTACTAGAAATAAACAAAAAATTCAAGATCTTTAAGACCCATAATACCACTAAACGTAACAGTGGGAATGAGAATAGCACCAGTGATAATGAGAGGAATAATGATAGTGACAATGATAAGGATAAGGATAATGATAATGATAAGGATAATGTGCTTAAGGTACTAGATTTAGGTTATGCTCCTGGTAGTTGGAGTCAAATAGTTAAAGAAAACACTGGCAAGAGTAAAATCTTAGGAGTTGATTTACTTAATTGTAGTCCCCCAATGGGAGTTGATTTTATTCAAGGTAATTTTTTACACAATGATATTCAATTAAAGATCATTGATTATTTTAAACAGAATAATCAGGGTGGAAGTGGGAATGGTGATGGTGATGGTGACGGAATCAGTAGTGGTAAGATAAATAGTAAGAATAATAATGAAAATGTAAATAGCAGTATTAATGATGGTAATGACAAAAATAGTAATAACAATGTAAGTAGTGATAATGTGCAAAACAGTGATAAACATAGTGTAAATGTAAATATTAATGATAATGTCAAAAACAGAGGTAATGGTAGTGTGGGTGATATGGGGAAGGTAAATTTGATATTAAGTGATATGTTAGAAAACACCACAGGTATAAAATCACTAGATCATTTAAGTAGTATAGAATTATGTGAATCAGTAATTAATATTTCTCAGAAACTATTAATTCAGGAAGGAAATTTAATTATGAAATTTTATATGGGTAATGAATTTAAAAAAATTGAAAAGCTGTTAAGTAAGGGATTTAAGAAAGTTTATAAATTTAAACCTGAAAGTTCAAGAAAGGAACTGAGAGAAATGTTTTTCGTTGCTTTAAGGAAGAAATAGATTAAGACTTCAATTAAAAGAAGATTAGGAGATAATTAGGAGATAATCAAGACCCAATTAAGAGATAATAAAGAATTAAAGTGAATTAATCTAAATTCGGAATTAAACATGGGGAAATAATCAATTATAGCCAGTTAAAAAGGTTGTAAGGTTACAATTTACTGAATTATAGGGTGATAATATGGGTAAAATATACGGATAGAAATAATAAATGAATGTTATAACGAATGAATGAATGACTGAATGACTGAATGACAATGACAATACTAACTTGAAATTCGTACTTTAATTGCAACCATTACACACTATTGTCTCCAATTTCAGTTTTGTCTCTCCACAAAAATATAAATATGATTGTGATGAATGACGTATATAGTGCATAGATTAGTAGTTTATAGATTAAATTAAAAATGATGTAAGGATTATAAATAGTAAATAGTACGAGAATGAATCTTGGAAAAGAATCTCATGAATAGGATGAAATCTCATAATAATTGAGTTCCATCAGTTATTCGGCACTTTAAGTGATGGCTAATGTAGACACTTATCAATAGTTACAGACAATTTATCTTAAAGTTGTAGTAAATACTATTGTAAATCTCTAATACAGTTTATAAATAATAGATAAGATTAAGTTCTTATTAGAGAGTAATATAGTATGAAACGATATTATAATTAATAATAACAATTAAAACCTAATTTTCTTTATCTACATAATTAAGTTTTATCATTATTAGGTTGATAAACCCATAAATATAAACACATAAAGATAAACATAAAGATAAACCTAAAGATAAATATAAAGATAAATCACTATAAATAGAAAAATTCACTAAGAATCAAAATGTAACCACTAATGCGGGATTGGTAAATTGAATAAGAGGTAAATTATACGAACAATATCAGAGAATATAATAATAAGAAGAAAACTGGGAATGGAAATAAAAGGGTATTAATACGACATTTTACCAGATACCATCCACAGTGCATAACCCATAAATTACAACACCAGTATTTAACACCAGTATTTAACACCAGTATTTAACACCAGTATTTAACACCAGTATTTAACACCAGTATTTTAACCTCAGTATTTAACATCAGTATTTAATATCAGTGTTAAGTTAACACCGTGATAATGTAAATAAAAGAATAAAAGTAGCACTTTGATAGTAATAATAATAGTAATAGTAATAATAAAAGAGTCAAATACTGCTTAAAAAAGGGTATTTGTGTTAAATAACGGTTAAAATGGGTATTTTCTTTAAATCTTGCGATTAAGTTTAATCACTGCACTGCCATTTTGAACTGCCATTAACATTTTCAACAGCCATTAACATTTTGAACTGCCTATCGATCAGAGTTCATCACAATTTTATCAATTTACACTAACACTTACGCAATTAAACAGATATATACCCTGGACACAAATATATACACTGAACTTAAATTTTTCTTAATTTTGCTATTTGCAAATTTAGCAAATCTATTCTCTTTTATAATACTTTTATAATACTTTTATACTTTAAAAAGACTTCAAATGATCATTCAAAGTCTTTAATAAGACATTTATTTAATTGAATGGGGATAAATTATTGAAATTATTAGGAAATTATTAGAAAATTATTGGAAATTATTAGGCAATTATGCCGTCACGTGATGTTTACAGTTTCTTTTATTAGACATTTATGCCATTAATTAACCTTAAACCGACTTATTATTAGATCATACTATTAGTTTAACTCCTTATTTTCTTTAATTTATAAATTAGTATCCCTTATTTTTACCTCCTTTAATGTCTCTTTAACCCACTTTACAACATTAAAAAAAATATTTAGAAATTGCTATTAAATAGTTTCTCCATATATTTTATAGTATTATCCTTATAAGCAATATACTATATTATTACTATTAATGTTACTGTTATTATTGATATTATCATTAATAGTTATATACTCACGGTACTAATTGCTGCTCTGTGTTGTTCTCAGATCAAAAAATGTCACAATGTCCCAGTGTCAAGTCTCATGCAATTAATTAATTTTCCCAATACGGACAGTTGTAACTAAAAATAAACCTAATAAACATCCCTTAAAAATGTCATCATTTATAATTTAACACAGTAATGACAGTTTGGACATAATGTTGATCATTCAACTTTATTATAAATATCCATTAAAAATTCCCTTTTTCAGTAAAGTTATTAAAAAAAAAAGTAACTTAAAACAAAAGTAAAGTAAAACAACAGTAACTTAACAAAAAAGTAACTTAACAAAACAAAGATCTGCTAATTTACTGAATACCGTTTTTATATTCAACTTTACTGATTTAATTTTACATTTTTTTATATATAAATATATTCTTTAACAATCGCTAGGATGAAATTTACCCCAATTATTTTTGCAAGTTTAGCAATTGCTGCTTTAATTCCAAGAGATGAAAATTTTACAACTTTAACTCCTTCAGGTACTTTACCATCATCTGTTGCAACTTCTTCATTACCAGGTACTTATGCTTTAAGTATTAAAACTATTGGATCAGTTTCTGCCAGTGCCACTCCATCAGCCACCAAGAAAAGAAGAGATGTTGAACAAGTTTCTGATGGTCAAATTCAACAACATACTGATGCTCCTGTTGAACAAATTTCTGATGGTCAAGTTCAACATCAAACCACCGCCGCTGCCGTGGTTAATCAAATCAGTGATGGTCAAGTTCAAGATCAAACTGCTGCTGCGTTAGTTAACCAAATTGGTGATGGTCAAGTTCAACAACAAACTGCTGCTGCGTTAGTTAACCAAATTGGTGATGGTCAAGTTCAACAACAAACTAAAACCGTTGCTGCCGTTAACCAAATTTCTGATGGTCAAGTCCAAAAGGCTACTTCAACTGCCACTGCTAATGCTGCTTCTCAAATTAGTGATGGTCAAGTTCAAGCTACTGGTACTACTGCTGCTGAAGCTAATGATGGACAAATCACTGCTACTTGTGTTGCATCAGATTCATTATTATTAACTTTAAAAGATTCAGTTTTAAGAGATTCTAAAGGTAGAATTGGTTCTATTGTAGCAAATAGACAATTTCAATTTGATGGTCCACCACCACAAGCTGGTGCGATTTATGCTGCTGGTTGGTCAGTTGTTCCAATTGATTTCGAAGAAGATTCCAAAACACAAGAAGAAGCTGAATCTGATTCAAAACCTTCTAAAAGATCAGAATTATTTAAATTAGCTTTAGGTAAACAAACTACCTTTTATCAATGTTTATCAGGTGATTTCTATAATTTATACGATGAAAGTATTGGTGGTCAATGTTCAGAAGTTGAATTTGTTATTTTAGATGCTGTTGAATGTTAAACTCCCTAAAATATTTTTGTTCCGTTGATGTGTTTATGGTGTTTATGAGTTCAGGTGTCGATGTTTTATGATTCCCTAATTAGATAATTTAAAAAAAGTTTAAAAAAAAAAGTAATCACAAAAAAAGTTGATTTTCGATTTTCGTTAGTTTTATTGATTTTTTCTGCATTAATATTAATAGTCATTCCTTACTTACTTCCTTCTTCTCTCTCTTCTCTTCTAGCTCTACTTGTTTCTCTAGCTTTAGTTCTAGCGATCTCAACTTCTAACGATGTTAGCAGTGGTATCTATCAAACTATATCAAACTCGGGCTTTTGACAAATTGTCTAGCTAAATATGTATATGAATCTTCAAACTCTTAAAATTTATATCAACTTCAATTTATTTAATCTGATCTATAAATGCAATATTTCTATAATCTTAGATATTTATTTTAAATACTACAATTGATAAATTTATTTCATTGATACTCTAATGGTAGGTTTTATGGGTAACAAAAGAGGGATGAGTATAATTGATTGGATGACTTTTTGGACTTAAAATCAAAAGCATTGGAGTAATCTAATTGTAGAAGAGACAAAATAACAACCTTGCCATATACAGGTAACTACTTTTAGATATATAGGAATAACTGCATTGTCTATCGATACATATAGACAAAGAGATAGAAGAAGAGAAGAGGAACCTAACCATTTATGACCTATAACTCCTATCTAATTTTGAAATTTTTGTTGAAATAGTAATAATATTATTATTAATTTGATTTTTCAATTTATCAATTTTAGTTAATTTACTTGAAATTAAACTTAATTCATTAATTAATAAATCATTCTCGTCTTTTCCCAGTTCCATTTCCTTCTCCAATTCTACTTTTTTAATCACTTTAAATTTCTTACTTAATTGGCCTAATTGATTATTTATTTCAATCGTTAACTTCAAATCATCCAAGTTGGTATTAATGTCTAAATGATTTTTAAATTTTATTAATTTTTCAAGTTTAGAATTCAATTGTATTAGTGAAGTTAATAAATTTTTTTTAAAATCAGTTAAATTTTCATCAACTAAATTCTTATTTAATTGTATTGAATTAATTGAAATATTTTCAATTAAATCATTATCAATAATATACTTAACTTCACAACCTTTTTTAAACACCTTAAACTCATGTTTCAAATTATCATTAGAAACTAAAATATATTCAAAATTTAAAACACTATTGATATGTTGGACTTTTCCATAATCAGTGGTTAATTCATTATAATAAAGCCCAATAGGTTTTAAAGTTGGTTTTAATACTTTATATTGATTTAACCTATCTTTATAATATTCTAAATCAAGTATTTCAAATGCATCAACAATCACATCAGTATTGGTACCAGTGCCAGTATCAGTACCAGTACCAGTATTGGTAACAGAATTTGAATCTTCAGATAATAAGACTCCTAGGTCGCCGTTTACTATGGTGAATAATGGCAATGATTTAATATGAATCATTCTATTCTACCCTGCGTCTGTCTACTTGTCTCTGTCTGCTCGTCTGTCTACTTGTCTGTCTACTTGTCTGTCTACTCTGTACCTCAGTCGCACTTTCGCACTCAACCTCAAGTTGGATAGAGTCGCAGGATCAACATAGGTCGCAATCTCATCACACGACATACTTAAAAATTTTTTTAGAAGACTAAAGGTATGATTATGACGATTGAACCAAGGAAACGATCATTTGATGCCATAAACAACAACAGTGGGGGTAACGACGCCAACATAATAGGCACCAACATCAAGAAGATAAAGAACAATCCGGTTCGAGATGGTATAGATAATGATAATGATAATGAAAGAATTAGTAATGATAGAAATGATAATGATGTGAATGGGAATGGGAAACAGATTGGTAATGGTAATGATGAATTGAGTAAACTCAATCACATTGATGAATTTAACGATAAATTATATGAATCCTATATCAAAAAAGCATTAGATTCAAATAATATTGAAAATATAGACAATTTAACCAGGAAAATTAATTTAAAAAGGACCGAATCAGGATCATTAAAGATTAATGAATTTTTGGCAATTTTAAAATATTTGATTTCAAATATAACTAAGCTAGATAATGATGATTGTTCTTCATTGATATTATCACTTATCAAATATGAATTTAAGAGTGAAATTGACAATGGAAATGAAACCAGTGGAAATGAAACCACTGGAAATGAAACCACTGGAAATGAAACCAGTGAAAATGGTAATGAAATTAGTACCAAGGAGAATGAAATTTACTTGCAATTTATGAAAATTTTAGTTTCTTCCATTCCTAAATTTTTATCTAAAGTAATTAATAATATTTTCCAACAATTTAGTAATTACCTGACAGACACATTAATTTCTAAAAATAATCATAATTTATTAAATTTTATAATAAATTATTATCCTACATTTAATCATAAATTACCTGATTTCTTTACCAAAAATTTCCCACATCATTTATCATCCAGTGTTAGTTTAAAAAATTATATTTCTAATTTACTAATGATTTTAAATTATTTTAATAGTTTGAAATACGATGTTTGGAAATTGGTAATTGAATGTTGTATAAAATTAGATGTGGAATTACAAAATGATTTAGATGATTTAGATGATGAAGAAATTGATAATTTAATTAATGGTGAAGATGTAGTTGATAGTGAGGATGAAAGTGATAATGATAGTGATGGTGATAGCGATGAAGATAATGATAGTGACAGTGATGAGGATAATGATAATGACAATGACAGTGACAGTGATAGTGATGATGACGATGAAATAGATAGTGATATTGAAAGTGAAGATGAAGGAAATGAAGTTTATGCCCCAACTACTGATGTAAAAGACGTTAAATCCCTAGTTCATAAATTAGATGATCTTTTAAGTTTATTGATTGATTATACTGATAAAATCTTTACTAAAGATGAAAATGATGAAATTAGTGAAGAAGCAACGGATTTACATATTATGTTTAAAAAATTATTTCAAAGTCATATCTTGCCTACTCATTTCACTAAACTGATTCAATTTTTAATTTTTAATATTACGCAAAAGGATCGTCAATTGGCTGAAGATTTCATTTTTTCATTAACCAAAATAATCTTTGAATCAGACAGTGCAAGTATTGGTAGTGGTGGCAGTGGTGGAGGTTTGATTGAGAATAAATTAAAATCAATGCAATATTTATCATCATTTATTGCTAGATCTTCCATATTAAATAAAACTCAAATTATGGTAATTATTGAATACTTAATCAATTGGTTGAATAACTATGTTAGTGAAAGAGAACATGAAATCTTAAATGATTTAAATAAAGATAGCAATAAAGGTGGTATGGAAAGATTTAAATTATTTTATTCTGTTTTCCAAGGACTTATCTACATTTTCTGTTTCCGATATGATATGTTGAAAATCACAATTAATGAAAATAAAAACAATAATGAATTCTGGGAGTGCAATATTGATAAATTCTTCCAAAGGATAATCATCACTAAATTCAACCCATTAAAATTTATAGATGATACAGTTTGTTTCATATTCGCTAAAATTTCAACAAAATTAAATGTTTGTTATTGTTATTCAATCATAGAGAACAACAAGAGGGAAAAAATTTTAAATAAAAATAATAATAACTATAATAAAATTTTTAACCTTAATTTTAAACAAAAACAAGAATTTTTAGATTTACAAGGTTACTTCCCCTTTGATCCATTAGTTTTACCAATTACTAAGGGGAAAATAGGTAAGAAATTTATTGAATGGTCTCAAGTTAATCCAAATATTGATGATGATGAAACTGGTACTACTGATGAAGATGAGTTATGAATATACGCTTCCGACTCCTTTCCTCTACCTCTAATATTCTAATATTGTAATATTGTAATATTTTAATATACTAACATTCTATCAATCTAAGATTATGCTCTAATACTCAATACTTTAACCCTCTTTAAATCTAATACTATTTTTCTCTATTAATTTAATACTATATTCTAATATTCTAACTCTGACACTCTAATACTCTATCATAACCCCATCACATTAACGTTATCAGTATCTTCAACCTTCTATCACATTCTAAACATCTTTCTAATGGATTATTTAAAACAATCTACTATATCACCATCAAGTTCCATATTCGTCATTTTCTTCTTCGTTTTCTTCCCCAAAACCAAAAAATAAAGTAATTATACAACACCATCGCCTAATATAGATTAACCATTCACTAAAAAAACATAAAACCACAAACTCATATTCAGATCGATTACAATTTATTAATTATATTTAAAAATAAAATATAAATGATTCCATCGAGGATCGAACTCGAGACCTTCTCTGGGTGAGAGAGACGTCATACCGCTAGACCATAGAACCAAATACTGCGAAATTTGGCCCTTCAAAACATGGGACTCGAATGTCCTACTTTTATCATTAAATATCTCCTTATTTTCATATAGTACTTATACTTTTAAATTACATTTTTGAAATCTGCAGGTTTTGAAGTTTATGTTAGTCGAAAAAAAAAAAAATTTGAATTATTTTTATAAAGATACCAGACTGTTTGAAATGTGGGATAGAGTTGCGAATTTATAAAACAATATATTAGTAAATTCCTGATCAATACACTAAAGGTTATTTGAAATTAATCAATTTAGTAAAAGAAGATGATGCTGATTTGAAATCCATTATTATTATGAAAAGGAAATGAGAGATTGCAAAACAGTGGTTGATTTTACTAAAATTTATGAATCATATTTAGATTTCTTAGAACCTAATGAAAAAAAAAAAGATTTTGAAATTGATAAATGTGAAGAATTAAATGACGAATAGAGATTTATTAATTAATAATATATTAATTAAGAATGATGCTAATAATTTAGATATTTGGTTTAACCGATTTAAAATTTTTGAAAATGATAATAATTTAAGTAATTATTTGAAAAATTTCGTTGATTGTATACCTTCAGTTAACCTCTTGATATATAAATCTAGTTGTGGAGTTTACAAGATGTTTGATGTATGAATTAAGTATAGTGAAATTTATGAGTCAAAAGGCGATTTGTCAACATTTGATTTAATATCGGTTTCGGATTGAGTTTCATGGTTGTAAACATCATTAGAGTGTGGTGATAACATAAGTTTTATTAGTTTTTGCAACGTCACTTTTGATATATGCTATTCATATAGACTGAAAGGTTTAAAACAATTTCTTTCGCAGCCAAATCAATTTGTAAAGAATCCAATCCTTTTCGTACTTCAATTATTTCAGAAATTAACTGGCACAATTTTTCAGTATGCCTACTCATTAAAGTATCTTGAGAATTGACAAAGTAAAAAAGCATAAAAAAGTATATACTATACTATATTATACTGTACTATACTATACTATCTCTGAGTCTGAGATGATTCAATTGTCGTGCGACACGACATCGCAAATTTCTCCACAAAATAATTTAAAACGAGTCAAATGGATGAGATGATTACAACTATTAGCTTATTCACTATTACCATTACCATCACCATCACTACGTACTATCACCATAACTATCACCATCACCATCACCATTACCGTCTACCATTGCTGTCTACCATTAGTAACTGTTACTACTACACCAGATTGGTGTTACTAAATCTTAGATTGGTGGTTGTAACGTTGTAAATTATCTAATTCCTAATTCATCCGATGGATTAATCACTTCCATTGACTAACGTTTTAGTCCACTGAATTTCTTTTTCCTCTTATACTATCACTACCATACTATCACTATACTACACTACTATACGATCACTACCATACCACACTACTATACTATCACTGCCATACTATCAGTATACTATATTACTATACTATCATACTATACTACCGCTACTACTTTCTTTACTTGATATCTCAACTTTTTAATTAATCCGAATTTTTATTGCGACAATATTTGCATATTACTATCACTCCTATACTACTCTTTTCTGCTACTTCTTTTCTCTTACTCTTATATATCACTCTATACTACTCTTTTATATCACTCTATATTACTCTTCTGTATTATCTATATTACTTTCTTTGTATTATTTATTTTACTTTTTAAGGATTTATTAATCACCACACCAGTACACCCATGCTTATGGTGGTTTGTTTTGGCACGGGAAATGTCTCAGCGACATTTGCTAGACAGACGACACTGTCATGAGAAATAATTTTTTCTCTTTTCTCTCCTTCGAGGAATACTCGAAAAATTCAGCATTTTAATTAAGATCTTATTTTTACTTTGTTATTCCCATTGGTAGATTGTAATAGCCATTCTAATTAGAGATTAACATAGGGAGGGTCATAGATCTCACATTCATACTCATATATTCAATTATTCATTTATTCAATTGAACACTGTCATTTTTTTTCCCATAAATTTATTTGCATTTTTTACTAATTAATTGTCGGTTAATACCAAGTAATCCATAAATACAGAACAACTAAAGCACTACTGAAAGAAACAATTAAAGAACTAGTTAAAGAACTAATTAAAGAACAAGTAATTGGATAAAAGAAAGAAACACAAGAAAGATGTCGAATGAAGTATTTACAGGAGGTGCAACAACTTCACAACATATTGAAGCCACTGATGATGATCATTTTAATAATACAACTT
This sequence comes from Yamadazyma blattariae, assembly GCA_030581595.1. Taxonomy (NCBI): domain Eukaryota; kingdom Fungi; phylum Ascomycota; class Pichiomycetes; order Serinales; family Debaryomycetaceae; genus Yamadazyma; species Yamadazyma blattariae. Next base: position 55,525 of record JAKTTU010000006.1, on the reverse strand, counting down.
TCCAATTAAAAAGAACAAGATCATTAGGTTTATTAGATGAATTCATCCCCACCAAATTAGAAGATTCCAATGATGATGATAATACTTCTCGATATCATCAAAATGAAGCTAATGACAATGAGAATAAGAGTGATACAAAGGACAATAAAGATCTTAAGGATAAGGGTAAAGATGGTAAAGAAGACGTATCAACATTCAAAAGTCCGGAGTTTATACCGCTTGATGATAATGACATTGAAGCCGAACCAGTAATACACGTTGATTATTTCAGTCATCAATGGGATGTAGGAGATATTTCAAAATCATGGAGATATATAATTCAAAAACGTAAAGATGTTGCTAATTCTGCTAGATTAGAGAATGCATCATGGAGAACTTGGGCTCAAAGAAGATTGAATTTGAAAACTATTAATCCTGAAAAATTAAATTGGTCTAAAGAAAATGATATAACTTGGCTTTATGGTCCAATTTTAAAAGATGAACATAATGAGATTGAGAATGAGAATGAACATAATCATGATAATCATAATGAAAATGAAGATGAGAAAGTCACTCATCATTCAAATACTGCATCATCTGCCGTGGCAGGAGATATTTCAATCCCATCCAAAAAACCACCACACAATAAAGGGATCTTGAAAAAAAGGTCAGTAGAAGATGTAATGATTAGTCATGCAAATTTAGTTAAATTAGAAGCAATTGAACAAAGATTAAAATTGAAAAAGGAGAAACAAAGGCAACAATTAGAAAATTATAAAAAATCTTTAGGTCATGGTCATAAAAGAAATTCAAGTAATGAACCACCAGAATTTGATGATTATGATGCAATTTCTGAAAAATTAAATTCTCAATATAAATTTAGTTCTTCAAATCTAAAAGATTTAGCTAATCAAAGTCAAAGTCAAGTTAATTCACAAACTAATTTGAAGAATTTTGATAAAAATTCGAATTTGAATGATTTTAAACTTGATGATGTACATGATAAAAATAATGATAATGTAAAAATAGATAATGATAATAATAATGATAGTAATAGTAATAGTAATAATAACGGTAATAATAATAATGGTAATGGTGATGATAATTTAAATTCTTTAAATGACATAGATAACACAATTTCAATCGACTCAATTTCAAATTCAAATTTAAACTCAATCTCAAATTTAAATTCAAATGATTCCATCGATTTAATTGATAAAAAATCAAGACATATCCATTTCAATACTGAAGTTCAACAATGTATCGCCGTGGATCCAGATGATGTAGTTGGGGGTAACAATAATAATGATGATGATGAGTACGATGATGATGATAATGATTATGAGTATGATGATTATTCCCAAAAGAGTTATATCTTTACCGGTGATGACTTGGGTGATCAAGAATTTAACAACGATAATGATGATAACATAGTTGAAGTTGGTGAAGATGAAGATGATAAGGAGGATGATGACGATGATGACGATGATGATGACGACAATGGTGGATTTTTCCTTAAAGTAAGATCACCATCTTCTTCAAGCCTTGCCCCACAATTCAATAGATTCAAACTGGACGCTGAACCATCACCTCCCACCACGTCTCAGAAAACCGATGATACTGATTCAATATCAACTAATAATTCCAAGATGTACCGGACCATCCAACTTCTCCCTTCCACAAACATCAATTGGGGCAGTGATGATGAGACCAGTGATGATGAGAATCCATATACTTCGTCAATGTCCCATAACGTGAATAATAATACTAGTAGAGGATACGATTACTATTATGACTATAATACGGTTTATACATGTGATGATAATGGGATTTACCATCAAGTTAATCAAGATCTGCCCGATGTGGTTGATTTACCTGAAGATTTAGCAAAATTTGGTAATTTTGATAATGTTCCAATTATAGATAGTCAAATTATTCATAATCAAAATTATGATCAATTTGAGAGTAATAATAGTGGTGGTGCAAGTAATTCAGGTACAAGTGCTAATACTGATACTAATCCTGGATCTGGATCTATTGCTGGGTTTAATTCTAATACTAATTCAGGTAATATTGCTGATCCTCCAAGATCAAATTTTAATCTTGATGATTCGGATTCTGACGATTCTGATTCTGATGAAGGTTTGTCAATTGGTACCAGATCATCTAGTCAATCACTAGCACAGCAAATTTACGGATCAATGACACCATCAAACAATAATAATCCAAGTAATAATGCCACCGGTGCTGGTGCTGGTAATGTTTCAGGGTTCAATCCATCACCAATAACTCAAAACATTAAATCAATTAATCCTCGTCATTCATCCACTGGATTATCAAAACAATCAACTTCTTCAAATTCACTTTCGGATCAATTTTTCGGTACAACACCAATTGAAAAAGATGATTTAAGTAGTCAATTCTTTGGCACCACCACATCAACCAATACCAACACAACAAATACAAATTCAAATAGCCCTGGTGCCGTGCCGGTTCCTGGTAGAGTCTCACCATTACCTCCAACTACTACTCAGACTAATATTTTCCTGGGTAAAGGATTTTCATTCGATTCTGATTCTGATGAATATGTTGAAGATATAAGTGATTAATGAAATTAATGATGTAAATAAAATATTTGGAAACGGAACCTATCCTGTTCTCTATCTATATCTCTTCTCTATTTGTTACATACTCTCCCACATTTATGCTCACTCACATTTCTAACATAATTCACCCTTTACATTTCCCTTTTTTTCTTCCAAAAAGCTACATTTTAACTATTAAGCTCTACTACCTCTATTCCACACTACTCATCTACTACTTTAATCTGATAAATCTTAACTCTGGGTAGTTTAGTTGCCGTTGGTTGCTGGTAACTTTTGTTGTTGCTGGTATCTCAGTCACACGTGACTGATAAAAGATGATGATGCGCAAAGGTAATCACCAATTTATCAATTAAGGATGACTGAAGAACCAAAATGTGAATTAATTGGTACATTTTCATTAATTACTCAAGCATCATTAGGTTTACTTTGTTTATCATCATTAATCATTAAACGGTACTATGAAATTAATCGTCGATCCTGGTCAATTTGGTTTTTCGATGTTAGTAAACAATTATTTGGTGCCTTAGGTGTTCATATTTTTAATGTTATACTTTCAATACTAAAAACTAGAAGAGTTGGATTGACTATGATATCAATAATGTCCCTGGGCATTGGTGGTGGTGGTGGAAGTGGTGGTGGAAGTGGTAGTGGGGATGACAGTGATGGGTGGGAAACTGATGATGATGATCCATGCGTTTGGTATTTTCTTAATATTGTATTTGATTGTACCGTTGGAGTTTACATCTTATACTGTGTATTCCGTGTAGCTAATCATATATGTAAGAATTATTTCCATATGACACAAATTAAATCAGGGGAATATGGTGAAAATAATAATGGTAAACCAAGTTTAACAGCTTATTTTAAACAATTATCAATTTATTTTACGTCACTAATGATTACGAAAATCATATTATATTTTGCCATGAACATTTTTTCAATTCAATTGGTGTGGATAACCAGACATATCTTATTAGGTTGGTTAAATGATTATCCTGATGAATTTGAAATATTTATCGTGATATTCGTAGTACCGATTTTTATGAATTGTTTACAGTTGATTTTAGTTGATAATATAATTAAAAATTTTAGTGGTGTTAATGAAGTATCGGAAGAATCATCTATCTTGGTGGTTGAAGACAATGATCAGAGGAAATATGGTAGTACAAATTAATTTAATATATACATTTTCATAGATTCTATCTTTCTATTTACAAAAGTCTCATGGACCCTAAATCTTCTTGATATTCAAGATGATATTCAAGATGATATTCAAGATGATATTCAAGATGATTATTACATTGCTTACTCGGTTTAGGCAATTTCAAAACCAAAACCTTTCATACAAACTTTATATTGGCTGATAATTTGGTCACACTTACCATCATCTTGACCATGTTTTAATAAACAAGCATCTCTAGTTTTCTTTTCATCAAGACAAACACAACATGGTTTAGGTTTGCTTTCACTCTTAACTGGTTCACCCATCTCTCTCGTACTTCTTTTTCGGGCAGTTGGGGGTTGTTCTGATGGTTTCTTAGTAATTCAAAACTTTTGAGAATTTTCTCAATTTCGCGAGCGATTGACATTGGGAAACAAACTAGAAAGAAATCATGGATCAATTGAATATTGAAAATGATGATAATCATAGAATTTCAATTGATTTAAATGATGATTTACAAGGATCCGATTATTCAGGCTCAATTATTTCTCAACCTTCCAAAAATTTAAATAAAAAAAGGTTAGGAAATGGTAATGATAATTTAGGTAGCGGTAATTTAGGTAGCGGTAATTTAGGTGTTGGAGGTACTAATTCAATTCGTACCAGTATCGATGATTCATTCCTGTCGTCTGCATATTTCCAGAATTTCATCGAAGATGGTGGTAGTGAAAATGAATTTTCTCCATTGGGGCCTAATTCAATTTATGAATTAACTATAGCTAGTGATAATAGTCGTGAAAGGAAAAGAACAACTAAATATCAAGTTAATTTAAATGGTGGGAATACGGTGATTTATAATGTTAAAACACCTACCATCAAGGATATACCGCCAATTCAATTATCGAAAATTGAAAAAGTTGATAGTAAGAAATTTATTCAAGAATTTGCATCACTGGAATCAGAATTAGAATATAAAAGGTTTGATGAAAGTAATAAATTAACAATTGATAGTTTGACGAAATTTAATCAGGAGTCGAATAATAAAAATGGTAATAATAATAATAATGGGGATGTTTCTGATTTCGGTAGTTTGAGTTCAGTTAATGAATTAGATATAATTATTCAAGATACTAATGAAACTATACCAGAGATTTTCTCCGATGAAAATTTCAGATTAGATGATCCAAGAATATTCAATAAAGTTATAGGGAACTTTGATATTGATAGTGAATCAAGCAATACATTGAATAATAATTTACAAGAGAATTTATCACATTATTTAGATTTAGTTGAAATTTCATTAATTAGTGAAATTTCCAAATCTTCAAATTCATTTTTCAGTACCATTGAAGACATAAAATTAATTCAAAATCAAAGTAAAGAGAATAGTGAAAAATTTAAAATTGTGTTAGATGAATTGAATGATTTATCCAATAATAATAAACAAGGTTTAAAAATTTTAAATTTAATAAGTAAACGTAATAATGTTGAAATTTTAGAAAATTCAATTATTGAATTATCTTACATTAAGAAGAACTTTGAATTATGTAAAATGATTTTTGAAATGGGTAATGATAATGATAATTGTTTAATTAAAATTTTAGAAACTGAAAAATTAATTTATTCTTCAAATTCTAATTCAAATTCAAATTTTGCCAAATTGCCTGGTTTAATCAATATAATTAATGATTTACAAATTTTAAAGGATAAATGTTCAAATAATTATATTAATGATTTTATAAATTTACTTACTGATGATTTAAGAAATCATTATAAAAATTCAAATACCATTAATGAATCTCTAATTAGACTTTACTCAAATCGTCAATCAGGTATTCAAAAATATCAAATCATGGATCAAGAAATTAAGAATAAATTATCTGGGTATATTGAGAATCTTATAAAGTCAAATCATTTAATTAAAGCTTTCCAAACTTATCAAAATAAAATTATTTTAGAGATTAAAGATATTATTAAATCTAATTTACCAAAAGATGATAGTTCTTCATCGGTGACATCTTCCACTGCTCCTTCAAGATCTTCATCAGTACCACCTGAACAATCACAATTTCAATCACAATCACAACTGGCAATTTCACATACTTCAGCTGGATCTGAATCAATTTATACAATTATTAAAAATTTAAGTCCAAAAGTTTTCCAAGATTTACTAATTAAAACATTTGTTCAATTATCTGAATGTCTTAGAAGATTAACATTACATGCAAAAATTTTACTTGATTTATCATTAAGTAATTTAACAGAAAATTTAGATGTAATGTCATTAGATCTATCATTAACTATTAATAAAGGTATTGAATTAACTCAATTAAGATTATCAAAAATTATTAATGTTAGATCAGAACAAATTGCTGATTTATCAATTAATTATTATTTTTCTTTTTATTCATTAGTTTCAAATTATTTAAAAGAATGTGAATTAATTAATCCTTCTTATGTTTCAACTGGTGCTGGTAGTTCATTAAATGATTGGATTAAAAATCATGTAAATTATTTTGTTCATAGATTTCATCTGAATCATTTAAAATTAATTAGCTCGGAAATTGATAGAGAAATTTGGAAAGAAATTGTTAATTTAAATAATACTCAAGTAATTATTGGAAAAATTATAAATGGTGAAAATTATTCAAATTATTTAACTTATCCGTTTGTTCATATTGAACAAGATGAATTAAATCCTGCAAATAACAGTAGTGGTGAACAATCAGTTCTAATTATTAATGATGAAAAATTCTTAGTACCAAAATTTATTTCAACTATTGTTGAATCAGTTCATGATTATCTTATAATTGGATTAAACTTTAATCATCATAAAAAGACAATTGAAAATAATATTTTAAATTTTTTTAAACTTACAAATTCCAAAATTTTACAATCGGTTTTAAATGCTGGTGCTACAAGAACTGCTGGTTTAAAACATATAACTACTAAACATTTAGCTTTAACTATTCAAACTATTGAATTCTTAATTAAATTTATTGAAATAATACTGAATAAATATGATGAATTAAATAGTGGTAGTGGTACCAATGATAATAGTGGTAGTAATGATGATCATAATAATTCTGATGATGAATTAACATTTAGTAAATTAATTGATATTTATAAAGATCATGAATCCCAACTAAGTGCAAAATTAATTTCAATTATGTATGATCGTACAGTAAATCATTGTCAAGCAATCATTAATATAAATTGGTCACAACCTTTAGAAAAAGATCAACAATGTCATAAATATATGGAAATTTTAGTTAAAGAAACATTAACCGTTTCAAAAGTTTTAACAAAATATTTATCACAAATTAAATATTCAATTATATTAAGTGAAGTTTTCAATAATTATAAAAAATTATTAGTTGATTGTTTTATTAATAAATTACCTCAATTTAATGATTTTAATGAAAAATATTTATTATTAAAAGATATTGATTATTTTAGAGTTAAATTATGTGATTTACCAGGTTATAGTCAAAGTGGTCAAGTTATTTGGGAAAATGTTAATAGTTTACCAACTATTGAAGATACTAAAATGGACGAAATTATGAAAAATAATATTGAAGGTGAAAGACAAAAACAACTGAATGAAGTATTATTTGAAACTCCTTCAATTAATGAATCGCAAAAGGATTCTGTTACTGGACAATCAAAACCTGATGAAACAAAAGCAGATGAACCAAAACCAGAACCTGTTCCAGAAAAGGAAGTTGTTACTAAACCTGAATCTATTACCGATCCTAAACCTGGAAACAAATCTGTTGCAGAAGTTCCTGAAATTGTAGTTCCTGAAGAACAACATGCCTCACAAACTAATGAACCTAAATTAACTGAAGATATAAAATCTGATATTGATGAATTAGATCCAAATGAAACCGAATCAATTAAAATTGATAGCAGAGATGAATCAATTGAACCAGTTGAGAAATTAGAAAATGAAGTTGAACAAGAAATTATTGATGCTGAATTACAAGAAAAGGAATCAGTACCAATTGTTGAAGATATAAATGAGCCAGTTATACCTACATTAGAGACAAGTAAAGAAGGAATTAAGGATGAAGATGGGAGTAAAGTTGAAGAACCGAGTGAAGTAGTACTTGAAGAAATTAAGGAAGATTCTAAAGAGGATGTTGGTGAAGAAGGCAAAGTAAATAAAGAAGCACCAAAAGAAGAATCAAAAGAAGAATCAAAGGAAGATTCAAAGGTAGAATCAAAAGAAGAATCAAAAGAAGAATCAAAGAAAGAATCAAAGGTAGAATCAAAAGAAGAATCAAAAGAAGAAGCAATCGAATCAGAGGCTCCTATTGAGGAAGATGAAGTAACTGTACAAGATACTCAAACAAAAGATGATCTTACCGAAGTAGAGGTTAAGGAGGGAGTGAAAGATGAAGCAGATGAAAAACCTGAGGAATTACAAAAATCTAACGAAGTTGATGAACAAACAAATAAAGAAGCATCAAAAACTGAGAATAAATCTCCTAAAAAGAAGAACAAAAAGAAAAAGAAGAAAAATAAATAGATCATAAGATTATAAAGCCATTATCATATTAAAACATTAAACGCATATAGAACTTCTAATAAATATAATTAATTAATCAATTCTTGTATTTCTATCTTTTACAAGCTATATTTTAATATAATTTAAATTTAATTTAAATTAAATTCACCATTAACTTTTGTGAAAACTTTTGGTAATTCAGTTACTATACCATCAATTAATGAATGAGGAGTAACATCAAAAGCAGGATTCCAAACTTGAATACCAGGAGTTGCAATTCCAACCACAACTTTTTCACCAATTTCACCAGAATTTGATAAAATTGGGCCTTTTAAAGTAGTTAATTCATTTGAAGGTCTTTCTTCAATAATTATATCTTCGCCAGATTTAGTTTTATAATCAACAGTAGTTAATGGAGCAGCAACAAGAAATTTAATTTTCAGATGATTATTAGTACTATTAAAATAAGAAGCAATAGTTGATAATTGGAAAGTACCAATTTTATTTGCAGTATCACCATTTGCAACAATTCTATCAGCACCAACAATAATAAATTTAACTGGACTTTTATTATTTTTAACATTCACGGGTTGTTTTTCATTATTTAAATTATTAATTAATGAAGAAGCCATATTATCACAAATTAAAGTAAATGGAATTTTTTCATAATTTAATTCATAAGTTGTTAATTTTGCACCTTGATTATAAGGTCTAGTTTCACAAGGATAAACATGATCTAACCAAAATTTTTCACCTGATTTTTCATTTAATTGATTATAAACTGATCTAATAATTCCTAAAGCTGTACCATGACCTGAAGTTGCTAAAGATCCAGTATTACAAATTGTCATAATTGAGAATGGTCCTGTAAAAGATTCTTCCTTTAATGATTCAATAATGAAATTAACACCATTATCACCAAGAGTTTTATTATTAGATAAATCATCATCATATAATTTAATAGCATAATCAATAATAATTTTAGTAATTTCTTCATTAATAATTTCGTTATCTGAATTTTTTGAATAATTTGATAAAATTTCTAAAATTTCATTACAAGCATTTGAAAGATTAACTGCTGTTGGTCTGGATGTTATAAGGTACTTAATCCTTTCAACTAAAAATTCAATTGTTTTACCTTGTAAATTATGAGTTATATCAACTGCAATAGCAAATGATCCAACTATAGCTATAGCTGGAGCTCCTCTAACTTGCATTTTTTTAATAGCATCAAAAGCATCTTCTATATTTTTAATATTGAGATAATGAGTTTGGTAAGGCAATAATAATTGATCCAAGATCTTCAATTCAACTGTGGTTGAATCAAACTTGATTGCTTCAAGAGTTTGTTCCATTCTGTCCAAACCGTTCGAATTTTCAAGTTTCAGATCTCGCGAAGAAAACGTTTTAGAGATGCTGCAAAATTTGGGTGCAAAATTTGGTGATATTCATTGAGAAATCAAGTCACTAAGGACTTAAAAGGACCCTTGCTATTTATGATAAAGTATCCATGAGATATGGGGCAAACAGTGGGACGATTAAAAGATAAGCTTCCTTATATTATCAATTTCCCATTCATTTTTAAGTTCGTTCCATTTGCATCCAAGTAATTTAACTCCAGTTATGGGACATCTACCACCTTTATTTATATCTATTCTTTCTTCTTTCTTTTTCTTTCTTTTTTCTTCTTCATCTTCATCTTCATCTTCTTCATCTTCATCTGAATCAGATTCAACTTGCTTTTCCTTCTTGGAAGCTATTTGATTCACAATCTTATGAGAATTAGATAAATAATTATAAATACAAGTATAACAGAAAACATAACCAGTTTCAATAATAGCAGGATTGGTTATTTCTTCGTGACATAATGGACATAATTCTCCTGATTTATATACTTTTTTGGTTCTTGAAATTGGAGTTTTCTCTGATACTTTATTGTTATTATTCTGTGGTTTATATTCTTGATTTGGTGCAGGTAAAACAGTATCTAAATTATCAGATTTTTTTAATTGATGACTAAAATCACTACCATTCCACCATTCTAAAAATTTTAATGAAAATATAGCCACAGGGAAGAAAGTACCTAATAATAATTTTAATGATTTTAAAATTGGTTTTGTAAAATATTTCATTAAATATTTAATAATTAATTCTTGATTAGTTGGAGGATTAACTCTTCCATGTTTTTCACGAGGAGCTTTAATGGTTTCATTTTTATTATAATCATATTGATTTAATCTTGAATAATCAATACCGAAAAGGAAAGTTAATAATGATGGAGATTTTGAACCATTTAAATAACTTAATAAAGCAATAAGATTTCCTAATCTTATACTACTTTGTAAATAAGGGAATAATTTAACAAATAAGATTTTACATTTAATTTTAAATTGTTCTTTTGGATCAGTTTCATTTGATGGTATTAATTGATTTGTAATATATTTAGGATACCATAATTCATACCAATAATTTAATTTTTCACTTATATATGAAGAACCAGTTATTTCAAAAATTGATACCCATTTTTGTAAATTACTTAAACTTCTACGTTGTTCAACCATCAGTGGTGTGATTTGAGTTAATTTACTAGTTTTAACCGGGGTTTTATTAACTCTTTTTAAACCATAGAAATTTTCAGTAAAACTACCATGCCAATATTGCATAAAATACCATTCAATAAAAGTTCTTAAAAATAAATTAAGTTCATCAAAATTATTAACTACTCGTAATAAATAATATGGATATCTACTAGCATAATGAACCAAAATATATCTAAGTGATGGTGATAAAAGTGATTCTAATTGTGATGATGATATTATTTCAAATAACGTTGGAGTTTCAGAATCTAACTGAGATGCATCAAGTGATGAATAATATTCCATCTTCTCTTAGTCTCTTAATCTAATACCGTCTCTATATATCCTACTGTTGACAACTTGACTTGCTTAACTTGCTTGCTACTTGCTTGATTAACTGGTGATTGTGGTGAACTTTCCAGCTATTCTTACCTCCAGTGACCTTCAGCTTGTGATATCGCGAACTTTTAATCTGGGGGAACTCACAGAAGGCTGCAAAAAAAACGATGAAGAGTGTCGATGAAATCATTGAAGCAACTGGTGGTGGCAAAGGCATAAGACCGGAGGTGTTGCGGGTGTTTGGGTTGGAATTGGGGGCTGTTCAAGTTGATAATGGCGAAGTCCCTGATTTTACCACATTAGAATTGGTTGATTTCTATATTGATCAAAACCAGCGGTTACCAAGTCCAAAACCATTTCAAGCTGTGGATATTGAACCACGTATAAAGGAACAAGAATCGGAAGAGAACACTGGAGATGAAAGTATGGTAAAGGAGCTGTCAGATGAGATATTGTCAGATGAGATATTGTCAGATTTTGGATACCCAGAAACTGCTGAAACTACTAAAACAGAACCAATTGTTAAAATACTGAAAACTGAAAAGCAAGATGATCATGATGATGATTCAGATAAAATACCAAGTTCAGATGAACCTCTGATATTATCTGAAACTACAGAAGATGAAATATTAAAGTCAGAGGATTGAAAAACTTTCATTTTTCCTTACTTACTTCATACTTACTTACTTCATACTTACTTCTACTTTTGCTTCAACTGCCACTTTTGCTTTTGCTTCAACCTAAGCTATAAATTGGATACCATTCATTTCTAATAAATTATAATCTAATTTAAAACCAATTTTAATTTGATATTCCCAACTATTTAAATCAAATACTTGATAATCAGTTTCAGATATATTTTTAAACCAATATCCAAATCTTTCAGTATTAAATTTATTTGATGAAGGTTTAACATTATAAGGTCTCCAACCAATTTCAAATAATGATTTTTCAGCAATTAAATTTTCTAATGGGGTTATACCATAATAAAATCCATAAAATAATGACAGATTTAAATCATTTACTTGTTTCCAGTTTGATTGAGAATTTAATTGATTACTTAAATTTTTAATATTATTAATAAAATCTTCAAAATTTCCTGAACCTCTAAGACTATTCCACGACCATGAAAAATTTGATAAATCTATTGAATTTTTAAATTTTTCTCTTTCTCCTTCTCCTTCTTCTCCTTCCATTGAACCTTCAAAATAATTGAAAAAACTACTTTGAACGGTTTTTGGAATGTATGGTTTCATTATTGGTGACAGAATTGTTGATGAACAAAGGGAAGCATTTGAAATTGGTTTTAATAAACTATGAAGACCTGGTGATGATGCAGTAAATGAATATAATAAATGTTGAATACCTGGTGGAAGTCTAATACTTTCAGAATAATCAAATACTTGTAACTCACTAGATGGAAGATTCGAATTATTAAGTACATTTGCAAATTCTCCTTTAGCATCAATTTTTGATTCATTATTTATTAATTCAGATTTTAATGTATCACTATTGGTACTGTTATTATTATTATTATCATAATTGTTGTTAGACAAACCAGTAGAATCCAATTGGGGAGCAGAAGTAGGAACTTTAGTTGATGGTGATTGTGATGATGATTCTGGTGATGAACTGGTATTTGGATTTGGAGCTGATGATGGATTTTGTGGGGCTGATAAATTAGTTGAACTTGAACCAGATGCAGATGCAGCAATTGAAGACCAAGCTATTTCACCAACTTTTGCAGGTGTTAATGCTGGTTTTAATTTATGAACTATATCAGGACTTGAAACATCAACTTTTTCAGATTTTTTAGGTGTTGAAGGTTCTGGAGATACTGATTTTTTATTATTACCATCGGATGATGTTGACGGTACTGGTTGGTTAGATGTAGCAGCGGCCGTTGTGGTATTGTTGGTTGATCCATGAGATAAATCAGGTACTGGTTGTGAAGTTGGTGGGGTTGTATTAGCGGTAGCCGTACCGGTAGTGGTAGTTGTAGCGGTAGTATTAGTAATATTACCATTACTTGTATCAGCAAAAGAATCATTAGCTTGTTCAGCTTCAAGTAATTCTTCAATATTACTTTCCTTTGGTTTATATTTATAATTACTGTCAGCTTGTTGATTTATTTCATCATATAAAGTATCATCATTAATAAAATCCGGATCTTGATTACTTTCAATTATAAAACTAATATCATCTCTAATTTTATCAACTAATTCAGGATCAATTTGATTTGATTTTAAATAATCTATTATATTATCAAAATTTTCAACATGGAAACGAATAACTGATAAATAATTTTCAATTTCTTGCTTTTCAGATTCAAGTGAACTATTTTTTTTAGATCTTTTACTACTTATTTTTTCATATTCTGTTTCCAAGACTTCGATTTGTTCAGATAATTGATCTTTAGAAGTATCTAAAAATTCAATCATTTCAATTGCTAATTTACTTAAATCAGCAGATTCTAAACTTGCCATCATTATACTTTGATTTGAGAATGTTTTCATCTTACTACTTTTTTCAACTTCTTTATATTTTTCCATAGCTTCTTCCACAAGTTTCCTGAACTCATTTAATTTCGATCTATCAATTACAGCTTCAATAGTATCATTACTTTGCCAATTCTTAATCAGTTCTCTATTTTTTTGTAATTTTTTAATCTCTCTTTTAAGATCAGTTTCTAGTTTTTCCTTTTGACTTTCAAGATTACGATCTAGCACTTGATTATTCAAATCCTGTATTCTATCGTAATGATAATTAAATGATTCTAACCCTTCATTGATCTTTTTGAAAGTATTTTCAATTTCTCTAAAAAAAATGTTGTTAGTACCCATTTCATTTGGTCCTCATAGACGCATTAAAACCCAAATATCAATTCAATCAATTAAGTGATTCACGTCCTAGTTCAACTATATTCTGGTAGCCAAGGGGAAGCCTCTGTTCCTTAATTCATCAAGTCTACAAGCTGTATAGCTTCAGCTTGAAAACTTAACTGTTCCATCTTTGTTGATTGTGTGGTTGAAACCATCACTACTACCCGCTTTGGTTTATTTCATGACGTCAGAATACCTAAAACTCGATGGAAACCAGAAAAAATCACCATTGGGAAACTCATAACTTGTCCATTACCACATGAATATTAAGTTAATTGATGATATTGATACTTTAAAGTCATTAATTTACCTAATTTTTACATACTTTTGCAACTTTCTTGAACTCATGTTAGTTTGAAAAATTTTCGTCCACAGTGAGAACATCATGTGACCTCGATTGTGTTAAAGTTTGAACTGTTGCAACCCAAAGGACAGCGATTTGAAACAGTTCAACAGTTCAACAGTTCAAGTGTTCAACAGCTAAAGAGTTCAACAGCTAAAGAGTTCAACAGTTAAAGAGTTCAACAGTTTAAGAGTAGAGTTTCCAGTGATTGATATTTTCTAAATCTTATATTTTTATAATAACTATATAAAAGGTGTGAATGAATAAAGGGCTAGATGACGGATTAAATGAATTACCTATAATTCATCATGATCTAAATCATCATCACTATCATCATCACCAAATTGAGCATCACCACCAGCACCAGCACCACCATAAAGTTTTGAGGTGATTGGGTTAGCAACATCAATTAATTTTTGTTTTTGTTCTTCGAATTCTTCAGAAGTTGCAGAATCGAAATTATCTTCAATAAATTCTAAAGTTTCCTTAATTGCATCATCTAAAGTTTCTTTATCATCATCATCTAATTTTGAACCTAACCCAGTTTCTGAATTATCAGAAATTTGATTTTTCAATAAATGACAATAATTTTCTAATGAATTTCTTGATTCAATTCTAGCTTTAACTTCAGCATCTTGTTCAGCATATTTTTCAGCTTCTTGAACCATTCTATCAATTTCATCTTTTGATAATCTACCTTTATCATTAGTAATTGTAATACTTTCTGATTTACCAGTACCTTTATCACTTGCTTCAACTTTTAAAATACCATTAGCATCTAAACTAAAAGTAACTTCAATTTGTGGAACACCTCTTGGAGCTGGTGGAATACCAGTTAATTCGAATTTACCTAATAAATTATTATCTTTAACTAAAGATCTTTCACCTTCATAAACTTGAATTAAAACAGTTGGTTGATTATCAGCAGCAGTTGAATAAATTTGAGATTTTTTAGTTGGGATAGCAGTATTTCTATTAATTAAAGTTGACATAACACCACCAGAAGTTTCAATACCTAAAGTAATTGGATTAACATCTAATAAAACAATATCTTCAACACCATCTTCACCACTTAAAACACCTGCTTGAACAGCTGCACCATAAGCAACAGCTTCATCAGGATTAATACCTTTAGAAGCTTTTTTACCATCAAAATAAGTTTCTAATAATTCTTGAACTTTTGGAATTCTTGTTGAACCACCAACTAAAACAATATCATCAATTTCTGATTTTTTAACACCAGCATCTTTTAAAACTGATTCAACAGGTTTTAAAGTTCTTTTAAATAAATCAATATTTAATTCTTCAAATTTTGCTCTAGTAAGAGTTTCAGAAAAATCAATACCATCAACAAATGAATCAATTTCAACTCTAACACTCATTTGAGATGATAAAGTTCTTTTAGCCTTTTCAGCTTCTCTTTTTAATTTAGCATGAGCTTTTGCATTACCACTAATATCAATATCATTTTTCTTTTTGAAAAGTTTTGATAAATATTTAACAATTTTTAAATCAAAATCTTCACCACCTAAATGAGTATCACCATTAGTTGCTAAAACTTCAAAAACTCCACCTTCAATTGATAATAATGAAACATCAAAAGTACCACCACCTAAATCATAAACAACAATTTGTTTTTCTTCATTAGTTTTATCTAATCCATAAGCAATAGCAGCAGCAGTAGGTTCATTAACAATTCTTAAAACATTTAATCCAGCAATAGTACCAGCATCTTTAGTTGCTTGTCTTTGAGCATCATTAAAATAAGCTGGAACAGTAATAACTGCATGAGTAACTTTAGAACCTAAATAATCTTCAGCAATATTTTTCATTTTAGTTAAAATCATACCACTAATTTCTTCAGCGCTAAAAGTTTTTGAATCACCTTTAAAATCAACTTTAACAACAGGTTTACCACCTTTATTTGAAATTGAATAAGGTAAAGATTTAATTTCCTTTTGAACAACTTTATCATCATATTTAAGACCAATTAATCTTTTAATATCATAAATAGTATTTTTAACATTTGATGGAGCTTGATTTTTAGCAGCATCACCAATTAATCTTTCATCTTCAGTAAATGCAACATATGATGGAGTAATTCTATTACCTTGATCATTTGCTAAAATTTCAACTTTACCATTTTTCATTACTCCAACACATGAATAAGTTGTACCTAAATCAATACCAATTACAGTACCATAATTTTCTTCATCACTAACAGCTCTAACCCCTGCTCCAACACCATTATTGGTGAATGGTAAGATAATTAACACCAGTAAATATAATAAAGATAAATAAGAAATTATCTTTGGTAACATTATTATTATCCGCTTAGTATGTGATTTTAGAAATTTTTCAGATTTCGACGTGAATTTATATCAAGATGTCGCTGCCACGTAATTAAGGTAATGTCGCGGTGGTTGATTTAGAAGTTTCCAGAACAAACGACTTTTTCCACCACCACCAAGCACCACCACCAAGCACTACCACCAAGCACTACCAGTTACCACCACCAATTACCACCACTGGCGTACTGCCACTGGTTAAGTTCCTGGTATGATTACTTTTAATAACTTAAAACAAATCCCTAATATAAACTAATGATCTGTTTTACTATGTCCATGTGGCAGTAGCTGGTGGTGGTAATTCGTGGTGTAGTGCCAACCCTCGTGGTGAAATGGGACCCTTTTCTCAAAATCAGAACTATTAGACTAGATTAGACCTAGATTAGACTAGATTAGACTAAATTAGATCCAAATTAGATCCATTGGATTAGACTACTACCAGTGGGTACCAGCGGAATGCTACCGTTGTTTATTCTCTAAGTGTTTATCTACTTACATTCTACCATATTCACCATATTCTACCACCTATTCTACTATGTGTGCTACTATATACTCTACTATATACTCTAGAGACAATTTCACTATGGGGAAATTGAGAAATTTAGACTGGTATGATTGGTACCAATGTTGTACGAAGGTGGTACTACTGTGGTGCTAATGTGGTGCCAATGTGGTGGTGACTTTGCGGTGGAAAAAGAAGGGTTGATTTTATGGGGGTTCTCATTCTTTTTGTTGTTGAGACTTCGCACTGGAAGGTAATTTCAAATTCGTCAAAATTAAGGGTCAACCATGACATTTGTAACTGATGAATTAAACCAATTACAAAATGAAATCATATCCAAAAATCCAGTTGATATTATTCAATTTTGTGCCAATTATTTCAATTCTAAATTAGAATTACAAAGATCTTATTTATGGCAACAACAATCCAAAGCAAAAGCAGCAGGAATTAATTTATTCCCCAATATTGAAAATGTTAATATGGCAAGTCCAATTGTTAATAATAGGCAACCAAGTTTTAAATCTCCATTTAATGATAGTGATCCTCATCATCCAATTTCTAATGGATTTGAAATCACATCTCAAAATAAAAATAATACTAATTCCAATAATATTCAAAATTCTACTAGTGGGATGGATATTGATCCAACTTCTTCAAATCCTGATTCTAATCCATCATTTAAAACTAAAGTACCTGATTTTAGTGGTAACAATAAGGAAATAACTAATAATGATGGACCAACTGATGATCCAATTGCTCCAATTAATGAAGAATCAGATCCAATGACAATTAAATCTAAACCAAAACCATTAACTAATTCAAAAATTCCAATTAATTTTAATATTAATCGTCGTATTTCTGTTTCAGCTGAAGCTTTAAATCCTGATAGTTTTAAATCTGATAGTTGGAAACCTCCAACAAATGATTTAACTCCACAACAAAGAAATGAATTACATAAAACTTTAAGTTCAAATTTTTTATTTCAAAAATTAGAAATTTCAGCTCAAAAAACTGTTGTTTCTGCATTATCAAAAAAATTATATAAAAAGGGTGATGAAATAATTAAACAAGGTGATGAAGGTGATTATTTTTATATAATTGAAAATGGTACAGTTGAATTTTATGTTGATAATATTGAAAGAGGTAGTGCAAGTGAAGGTTCATCATTTGGTGAATTAGCTTTAATGCATAATTCTCCAAGAGCTGCTACTGTTATTGCTGCTTCAAATGAAGTTACTTGTTGGGCATTAGATAGATTAACTTTTAGAAGAATTTTATTAGAAGGTACATTTAATAAAAGATTAATGTATGAAAATTTTTTAAAAGAAGTTAAAATTTTGAAAACTTTAAATAATCAAGAAATTAGTAAATTAGCTGATGCTTTAACAACTGAAATTTATCATAAAGGTGATTTAATTGTTAAACAAGGTGCAATTGGTGAAAATTTTTATTTTATTGAATCTGGTAATTGTGAAGTAATTAAAAATGATGAAATTGTTAATAAATTAACAAAAGGTGATTATTTTGGTGAAATTGCTTTATTAAATGATTTACCAAGACAAGCTTCAGTTGTTGCTGTTGATTCAGTTATTGTTGCAACTTTAGATAAATCTGGTTTCCAAAGATTATTAGGTCCAGCTGTTGATATTTTAAAAAATAATGAACCTGAACATAATTAAAGAGAGAGAGACTTAAAACTTAAAAAAACTAAAAAAAAAGAATGATGGTTTGTTTAACTTTGGATAATGTTTGTAATGTCTATTGACTATGAAATTTATTTTACTCATATCTTTCTCTGGAAACTCTTTTACTCCCTTTACTCTATCAGTCTCCGTTTCAGTCTCCGTCTTAGTCTCAGTCTCAGTCTCAGTCTCAGTCTCAGTCTCAGTCTCACCAGATTCTCAATCTTCCATTCTAAACGAGATCAAAGAAAAGAACAAATAAAGCACAAGAAGATAACAGAAAATGTTAGATTTCCAATCATTATTACCATTATCCAAAGGTTATTTGCCATCATGGTTATTTTTCATTTCATCAGTTTCAGTTTTCAATTCAATTCAAACTTATTTTTCAACTGATTTATCGAGAAAAGTTTATTCCAATTCAACTGAAGTAACACCATTATCAGTTAGAACTTTTGGTACTTGGACTTTTATTACCAGTCTTATTAGATTATATGGTAGTTGGTATCTTAATGAAAAACCAATTTTTGAATTATGTTTATGGAGTTTTATCGTTGCTAGTTTACATTTTAATTTAGAATGGTTAGTTTATAAAAATTGTAAATTTGATAAAGGTTTAATGGGTCCTTTAATCGTTAGTACAGTTTCAATTGTTTGGATGGTTAGTCAAAGAGATTTTTATTTAAATTAAATAATATCCGTCTTCCTTTTCATTCCTTTTGATTCCTTTTCATTCCTATTCATTCCTTTCCTTTTCTATTTCTTTCATTCCTTTTCTATTTCTTTCATTCCTTTTCTATTTCTTTCATTCCTTTTCTACTAGCTTACTCGATTGGTCTCATTCCATCACATTCCTGATCTGATGATTGAAATCCAATCAGTATTTGAAATTATCTCTATTACTGTGTCTGAGTCTGTCTGCATCGATCACTCTAACAGTCTCTCTAACAATCACTCTAACAGTCTCTCTAACAATCACTCTATCAATTTTCAATTTCAATCTCAATCTAAGTCTCAACTCTTACTATGACAGAATCACAACTACCTTTCCCACTAAGGTTCAGAATCAAATTTCTTACTGATTTCTTAGCAATAAAAATCTGTCTACGGTCCTCCGATTAATTATGGCTCGATTTACAATCAAAGACTTTACCTGTTTATTTATATAGTGTTAAAAGGAATTTTATATTGCTGTCCATCGGACACCCGATGGTGATGATCTTCAACTTTGAAATTTTTGGCCCCCTTCCTTCGTAGTCCGCCGGAGTATCCGTTGGAGATGGGAAACTAATGCGAAATTGATGGATTCTCCCTACGGAAGGGCATTAACAACAATTTTAGTATTTAAACCCTAAAATATCCACTTTTTTTACAACTTTTTAACCTAAAACTAATACAAATTATAATAGTTACTAGAAGCTTATTAAGAGTTACATAGTTATTAAGAGTTACATAGTTATTAAGAGTTATTAAGAGTTATTAAGAGTTATTATTATTATGCATTCAGATACAATTCAAATTACTCCATTAGATCATACATTTGGTTGTAAAATTAATTTACCATCATATTGTTCCAATGATCCAATTAATTTAAATGAAGAAGATTTTAAAAAATTATTTGAAGCAGTTCATAAATATTTAGTTGTTATTATTCCTGGTTTAGCTGAATTAGCACCAAAATCTCAATATTTATTAACTAAAAGATTTGATCCAACAATTCCTGAACCAAAAGCTGAAGGTTTTGCAGGTTATGGTCATGGTAAAGAATTTAGACATGAACAAAGTGTTTTAAGAAAAGATGGTACAACTGTTAAATCTCAACCTCAAGTTCAAATTTTAGGTCAAGGTATTTTCGATGCTAATGAACCTGGTAATGAAAATGGTGAAGAAATTTCTTTAACTCACCCTTCTCATACAACTTTCCATCATGATCCTCTTAGTGAAGATGAAATTAAATTAGAACATAAAACAAGATATTATAGATGGCATATTGATTCTGCTTTATATGAATTATCACCTCCAGTTGTTACTACTTTATTAGGTATTAAAGTTCCACCAGCAACTAAAACAAATACTATTACTTATGGTAAAAATGATTCAACTACCAAAGAAGTTGTTCAAGGTTCAACGTGTTTTGTTAGTGGTGCAGATGCTTTTAAAAGATTATCAGAAGAAGAGAAAAAATTTGCACTTAATACAACAATTGAATATGCTCCACATCCATATATTTTTATTTCACCTGCTAGAGCAACAAGTGATGGTTTAACAATGGTTAGTGAAGGCAAAGAATTACCATTTGATAAATTACCTCCTTGGGAAGAACAAAAAGTTAAAAAATTACCAATGGTTTGGACAAATCCAATTACTAAACAACATCATTTACAAATTCATGGATGTTGTCTTTTTAAACTTCATACTAAAGTAGATGGTAAAGAAACTGCTGTCTTAGATTTAGAAGAAAGTAGAAATAAAGTTCATTCATTAATGAGACCAGCCATTGAACCAGAAAATGTTTTAGCTCATGGTTGGGATCAAGGTGATTTGGTTATTTTCTTTAATAGAGGTGTTTGGCATTCTGTCACTGGTGAATTCAAAGGTGTTAATCATGGGGTTGATGAAAAAAGATTAATGCATCAATGTAATATTGCTAGTGGTGTTGATCCAAAAACTGTCTTTTAAATGCTTTTAAGTACTGAATTTTTGTGAAAACAAAGTGAAATAAAAATGGTAATTCAAATTGTATGTAGTTAAAATATGGGTTTATGTTGTTTTGTTCTCTTCACCTCCTCTGTCAATTCTCTTATTCTGTTGGTCAATTGTCTCTGGCTCTGGCTCTGGCTGTGGGTGTACTGGTGTGGTGATCTCATAGTTAATTTTTCTGCGCGAGGGACCAAAAGTTGATTAACCTCAACTGACTCAAAAGGACTGGACTCAAAAGGACTGATTCAAAAGAATTGACGCAAAAGAATTGACAGAAACTATATTCACATGGTTCGTTATATTACAGTTTCAACTTGTAATCTTAATCAATGGTCGCTTGATTTTGAAGGTAACAGAGATAGAATTTTGAAAAGTATTCATGAAGCTAAATCTCATGGATCTCAATTAAGAGTGGGACCAGAATTAGAAATAACTGGTTATGGATGTTTAGATCATTTTTTAGAAAATGATACTTATGATCATAGTTGGGAAGTTTATGGAGAAATTTTAAATGATAGATCTACCCATGGTATTGTTATCGATATTGGAATGCCAATAATTCATCAATCAGTTAAATATAATTGTAGAATTATTTCATATAATGGTAAAATTTTATTAATTAGACCAAAATTATATCTTGCAAATGATGGTAATTATAGAGAAATGAGACATTTCACTCCATGGATGAAACCAAAATATTATGAAAATCATATTTTACCAAATTTAATTCAAAATATTACTGGTCAGAAATCAGTAGTTTTCGGAGATTGTGTAATTACTACAAATGAAACAAAATTAGGGGCTGAAACTTGTGAAGAATTATTTACTCCTAAATCTCCTCATATTGATATGGCATTAAATGGTGTAGAAATATTTACAAATTCTTCTGGTTCTCATCATGAATTAAGAAAATTAGATACTAGAATGGGACTTATTATGGAAGCCACTAAGAAAGCTGGTGGAGTTTATTTATATGCAAATCAAAGAGGTTGTGATGGTGATAGATTATATTATGATGGTTGTGCAAGTATTATTATGAATGGTCAAATGTTAGCTCAAGCTTCACAATTTAGCCTTAAAGATGTTGAAGTTATTTCTGCCACGGTTGACTTAGATGATGTTACTGCTTATCGTAATGTTAAATCGGCTGCCTATCAAGCTGCTATGACTGAAGATTATCATACTATTGATTCGGGTATTTCTTTAAGTTTAGGAATGGATAATGATCCATTAATTGAACCAACTAAACCAATCGAAGTAAGATATCATTTACCAGAAGAAGAAATTGCTTTAGGTCCCGCATGTTGGTTATGGGATTATCTTCGTAGATCTAAATGTGCTGGGTTTTTTTTACCATTATCAGGAGGTATTGATTCTTGTGCAACAGCAACTATTGTTCATTCAATGTGTAGATTAGTTGTTGAAAATATTCAACAAGGGAATGAAACAGTTTTAAAAGATATTCAAGAAATAACTCATGAACCAAATTTCATTCCTAGAACTCCACAACAAGTTGCAAATAAAATTTTCTATTCAAGTTTTATGGGTACTGAGAATAGTTCTAAAGAGACAAGATCAAGAGCTAAAGAATTAGCCGATGTAATTGGTGGATATCATGTTGATATGAATATGGATAATTTAGTTTCTGCAGTAATTACAGTATTTGAAATTAGTACTGGTAAAAGACCAATTTTTAAGATTTTTGGAGGTTCAAATACTGAAAATTTAGCACTTCAAAATATTCAAGCAAGATTAAGAATGGTTTTAGCTTATTTATATGCTCAATTATTACCTTGGACAAGATCAAAACAAGGAGGATTATTAGTTCTTGGGTCAGCTAATGTTGATGAATGCCTTAGAGGATATTTAACCAAATATGATTGTTCAAGTGCTGATATTAATCCAATTGGAGGAATTTCTAAAACTGATTTAAAAAAATTTATAAATTGGGCAACAACAGCTTTTGAAGTCCCAATATTAGATGATTTTTTAACTGCCACTCCAACGGCAGAATTAGAACCAATTACTGATACTTATGTTCAAAGTGATGAAATTGATATGGGTATGACTTATGATGAATTATCAAGATTTGGTAAATTAAGAAAAGTTGATAAATGTGGTCCTTATTCAATGTTTATAAAATTATATCATGAATGGTCACGTCCTCCATTATCATTAACTGCAGATCAAGTTGCTGAAAAAGTAATGAGATTTTGGTGGTATTATTCAGTTAATAGACATAAAATGACAACTATGACACCAGCTTATCATGCAGAACAATATTCACCTGATGATAATAGATTTGATTTAAGACCTTTTATGATTAATCCAAAATTTTCATGGGGGAGAAAAAAAGTTTATGAAATGGTTGAAAAAATTAAAGTTAGAGAAGATGAAATTAGGAAAGTTAGTTTAAGTGTTGATTAGAATATATAATGTAATATGTATCAATCTTATTTACTTTGTTTTATTATTTACTTTGTTTTATTATTTACTTTGTTTTATTATTTACTTTGTTTTATTATTTACTTTGTTTTATTATTTACTTTGTTTTATTATTTACTTTGTTTTATTATTTACTTTATTTTGTTTTATTTTAAGTTTATTTA
The DNA here is from genome assembly GCA_030581595.1 of Yamadazyma blattariae. Taxonomy (NCBI): domain Eukaryota; kingdom Fungi; phylum Ascomycota; class Pichiomycetes; order Serinales; family Debaryomycetaceae; genus Yamadazyma; species Yamadazyma blattariae. Next base: position 31,284 of record JAKTTU010000006.1, on the reverse strand, counting down.
TTTATTGATCAGACCTCCCCATTTAGGTACAATACCTAATTCTTGTTTCATATATCCTTCAGGATCGATTACTCTTCTAGCAAAATCTTTTAAACAAATAGATAATTCTCTAGGTACATCTTCCTGTAAGAAATGACCCGCATGGAAAACAACTAATTGATATTTCCCTTGCATTTGACCAATCATTAATTCTTTATCTAAAGATTCATGACCTGCAAGAACTAATAATTTAGCAATTTTATTTCCACCACAAGTAATAAAATTTGGTGATAATTTTTTAAACCATGTATCCCAATGAGGTTGAGTATCTTTTAATTTAGTCTTCCAATATAATTTTTCACCATCATCAATGAATAAATCTGGGATACTTAATTTGGCACTTTCTAAATTATTAAGTAAACCATTTTTACGATGCCATGAAATTGCATCTTCATAAGTTAAAAAACTTGGTGGTAATTTATCTATATAACTTGGCATGGCTGAAAGTGATGAAACTGCAGTTTCTTCTACAATATCTAACATAATTAAACCTTTAACATTTAAATCTTGATAATTCATTAAATAATTTGTTAAAACACAACCTCCTAATGAATGACCAATTAAAAATAACAGATCAATGGGGAATTTCTGTTTAGCAATATCAATTATAAATTTGAAATCTTGAGTAAGTGTATTTAAGGAATAATCATTACTGGGTGAAGAATTCCCATGACCTCTCATATCATACATAAGAACTGATGGTAAATAAGTAGCAAGAACAGCGAATGACATTGATGATGATCCAGCACCATGATTAAATACATATGTAGGTCTTGGTTTATTCTGCTTATTTTCTTCTTTGTAAGGTTTATAATACACTTGTAAAGTGAGACTTCCCATTTCAAAGCGGTGTGATTCGAATTGAGATCTAGCAGCGTGATAAGCTTGTAAAATCTGGTGATGATTCTTATCATTTCTTTCTCTTTTCCTAATTCGATTGAACGTTGGTGCTCCGTCTTCACTTAACGTCAGCAACCCCATGGAAGCTTCTCTTTCTTCGACTCTTTTCAAAAACTGTTTATGTAAATCTGACATCTCCTTGTTTGTCCTATTACTATCACCAGTTCTGTCTCTCTTTCTGCCTCTCTTTAGTTCTGTCTCTCTTGTTTCTGTCTTTCTGTCTTTCTGTCTTACCTTCTACCTTCTGTCTCTGCGATGAAATCAAAAGTTCGCAGATTTTGCAACTTTGATTCAAACGACTATGATTCAAAATAAAATCCCGAAAAATGCTGGTGAAATTGGTGGGAATGGTAGAAATGGTACAGATGGTAGAACTGGTGCAGATGGTGCAGATGGTGGAAATAGAAGAAACTATGATGGTGAAGAGCTTGCTAAACATTTCAAATTCATGGGTATTGCCCTTTATGTTGCATATTTAGCTTTGAAAAATAATGAAACTCCTGTTGCTTGTTTATTAGTTAATAACGAAGGTAAAATCATTAGTACTGGTTCAAATATTACTAATGATAGTCTTAATGGTACAAAACATGCTGAATTCATAGCAATTGAATCAATAATTAATCTGATACCGATAAAAGATCGTAAAGATCATAATAAAATACAAAATTTTTTCCAAAATTTAACTCTTTATGTTACAGTTGAACCTTGTATTATGTGTGGATCAGCTTTAAAACAATTAGGTATTAATAAAGTAGTTTATGGTTGTGCCAATGAGAGATTTGGTGGTAATGGGTCAGTATTACAAGTTAATAATGATAAGTTAGCTCAAGGTAGAGGGAATTATTCATCTTTTGCTGGAATTTTAAGATGTGAAACAATTCAATTACTTCGAAATTTTTATGTTCAAGAAAATGATACTGCTCCTATACCTCAAGTTAAAAGGAATAAAGATTTAATGAAATCTTACCCTGCAAATATAAATTTCAATCAGTATACTGAAGAAGAGAAAGAATTTTATGGTCCGTGCAAAAAGTTTTTGCAATCAGGAGAGGTCACACCAACAGCAAGTAGAAGTTACAAATTAATTGACATCGTTAAACCTGAAGATTTAGCAACACTAAGAGATGCAACTTTGGGAGATGCAACAGCAGAAGAAGTAGATTTACAATTTTATGACTATTTTTATGATATTGTTGATGGGAAACCCGATTTTTCCAAAACCATCCAAACTTTAGGTGCCAAAAAAAGACGAATTTCCTAGAACCACACCACCACCACCACCACCAACCCCAAACACCACTTGGACAGGGGGTTTCCGTTGTATGTAGACTTGAGTGTGTAGTTGTAATAATACCAGCTTTAAAGTGAAAAATTCTGTGAGAAATTCTTCTGATCGCACCCTAATGGATATGGATACTTCAGATGAAGAGTACGTTGAACCATCATCATCTAGACCAAAAGAAGTAAAACCCAAGAAAAGGGGCACCAACCAAGAGGCCCAAGGTTATTCGTGGGAAGATGAGTATCAACGGACGTGGGATATTGTTAAAGATGATGATTCAAGATCATTAGAAGCTATTATTCAAGGTATGATTGAAGGACGTAAAAAAAAGATTATGAAACATTCTGGTTCACCCTATCAAAGAGGGATTATTAGAACGTTGGTGGTTGTTATTGATGGGTCGCTGATGATGAGTGAAAAAGATCTTAGACCAACAAGATTTAGTTTAATGTTAACTTATTTACAAGAATTTATAATTGAATTTTTTGATCAAAATCCAATTTCACAATTAGGGTTAGTACTTATGAGGAATGGGATTAGTCATGTTATAAGTGAAGTTAATGGATCACCACAATATCATATAGATAAAATCAGAGGTTTAAAAGCTCGTCAACATAATAGATTTGAACCAAAAGGTGATCCATCTTTACAAAATGCTCTTGAATTATCAAGATCAATGTTAAAATATAATTTTGGTAATAATATGAATGATAATAAAAATTCTAAAGAAATTTTAATCATATTTGGTGCTTTATTTACTTCTGATCCTGGTGATATTCATAAAACTATTGATTCTTTAGTTAGAGATAAAATTAAAGTTAAAGTAATTGGATTATCTGCACAAGTTGCAATTTGTCAAGAATTAGTTAATAAAACTAATAAAACTGCTATCATAGCTATTAATAATGATAATAGTATCAATAGTGTCAATAATGATAGTAGTGCCAATAATGCTAAAACAATTGGTAGAAATTATGGAGTTATTATGAATGAAGTTCATTTTAAAGAATTATTAATGGATTGTGTTATGCCATTACCAATAACTAAAGAAATATCAGATAATGAAAATAATGAAAATAAGAAAGTCCCATTAATTAAAATGGGATTCCCAACAAAACTTCAACCAACAACAACCTCCAATCTTGAAACTTTAGATTTTTGTGCATGTCATCCAACTAAAGGTTCAGATGAAGCTAAAAATATTGTTGAAATTCAGCAATCATCTACATCAACTTCAACCTCATCACATCAAGTTGGTTATAAATGTCCACAATGCTTTAGTAAAGTATGTTCATTACCTACTGTTTGCCCAGTTTGTGGACTAATGCTTATATTATCAACTCATTTAGCTAGATCATATCATCATTTAGTCCCATTAGGTGAATTTAAAGAAGTTCCAATTAATGAAAATGGTGAATATGATAGTCAATGGTGTTTTGGTTGTTTATTAAAATTTGAAGATGGGTTAGGTAGTTCAAGATACAAATGTGGTGAATGTAAAAATGATTTTTGTATTGATTGTGATGTTTTCGTTCATGAAGTTTTGCATAATTGTCCTGGTTGTCAATAGAAAGAAAGTTAAAGTAGTATGTGTAATATAGAATTTATAAATATATAATAATAATTATCTTATTCTCTCTAGGGAATTACAAAAAAGATAGAGAAGATATATTTCATTTACTTACAATTTTTAAATTAATCGACATACATTATACAAGATGAAAAAGGGAAAATTGATAAAACCTAATTACTTCCCCAAGTACTGCCACCTCCAGTTTTCCAAGAACTTCCACCACCCCAAGCACTTCCATTACCTCTCTTATTTTGATCTTTTTTCCAACTTGAATTTCCACCCCAGGCTGAACCATTTCCACCCCAGGCTGAAGAATTTCCATTAGCATTATTATTATTAGTATTATTGTTATTACCCCAAGCTGAAGCATTACCACCTTGTTGAGGAGTTTTACCACCCCAAGTTGAAGTACTTCCATAAGCAGTTTTACCACCCCACGCTGAACTATTACCATAAGCAGTTCTACCTCCATAAGCAGTTTGTCCACCACCATAAGCAGTGTTACCACCATAAGCAGTATTGCCACCTTCATTATTACCCCATGAAGAAACCGATGCTGCAGAAACTGGTCTTGAACCAAATGCATTATTATTACCATTATTATTATTGAAATTATTATTATTATTATTTTGAGATAAGTCAGGAGTTTGTAATTGTTGTGGAGCATCAATAAATCTAAGATAAGGAATTGATTCACCTCTAACTAAAACACTTAATTGATTTTTAAGTACTTTAATTTTTTTAGATTTAGTATGTAGTTCAATACGAGCGTAAGAATCATCAGCATCAGTAACTTTACCCATAAGACCTTTATGATTACCACCAGTTACAACAACATCTTTATAAATTAATTTATCTCTACCACCAACTCTTGTTTTTAAACCTTGCATTATTGGAGTTTTAAATAAAGAAGGATTCATTTTAGTTAAATCAGGACCTAAATTTTTGGAAATAATTGAATCTTTTGTTGTAATTGTGCTAACATTCATACAATTTGCTGTAAAAATACCTAAATTTTCAATTATATCATGAGAAATAATAAATAATGTAGTTTTATAAATATGTAAAATATTACCTTCTCTATTTTTATCACCTTTAATTTCTTTAACTGTATCACCAACTTTAATTGTCGAACCAGATTTATCAGTTGCAACTTGTTCAAAACCTTTTAATTTCAATTTTGATGAAATACCTGAAGGTTTCACAGTTATAATTCTACCATCAGTAGTCATAATTGAAAATAAATCTTTATCAGTTTTGATTATAACACCAACATTTGAACCATTTAATTCAACTAAATCTTTAACATCATAATCATTTTGATTACTTGTAATATTTGTTGACGTATCAGTTGCTTTAATTAAATAATTTGCGAAAACTTTAATATCTTCTTGAGATTGATCACTTAATAAAATAACTGAATCATTTTCAATTTTAATAACTAAACCAGTTTCTTCAGAATGTTTACCTTCAGTAACTTTAACATGATCACCAGGTTGAAAAACTTTTCTTAAATCTGACATTGGTACAGTTAATTCAGTATTAACAAAATCTGGATCACCAGAATTTGTTATATTTATTGTAACTTCATTTAATGATGTAGTTAAAACTTTACCAATAGTTTTTGATTGTTCACCTCTTCTAATTTCAACTTTATCACCAGGTTGGAATGCTGAACTACCTAATTTTTTATCTTTTAATGATGATGCAACAGCTGATAAATCAAATTCTTGATTATTATTATCAGATTGAAATCTATCTAATTCTTCTAAAGTTGGATGAACATTAGTTGTTTGAATATATTGAATTTTAAAATCTTTAAAAAGAAAACCATTGTCATATTCTTCATTTTTATAAATATAAGAATTTACACCTCTACCAGGTTGTAAATGTTCATTATCATAAACTCTTGCTTCATATTCTGAAAATAATTTTGGAATTGGTCTAATTTTTGATTTTATACGTCTACCTTCTTTATCAAAATCATCATTTTTACCATAATCTAATCTTGGTACTAATTTACATCTAACATCTAAACCATTTTCTGATAAATTATCAACAATTGCTAAATCCCCTTTATATTTCCCACGACTAATTCTTATATAAATTCCAGGAACAATTTCAACGTCAGTTGATTTAATTTGTTTTAATAAATCAGGATATTCTTTAACTGGTACTAATAATTTTTGTTTTGAATAAACATTAACCATACCAGTCAATGCAACTTCAATAGCTTCAGGTTTTTTAGCTTCAATATAAATATAACCTCTAAATGAATCACGTTGAAATACTGTTAAAATTTCTAATGGACGACTCAGTTTTGATAATGTACGTTTCTTTTCATATAATTTACGAACAAGTTCCTTTTCACGTCCTGGTGAACATCTAATTGCATAAATTGATGGATCATTAATTGATGGCATTAATAATTTTTGGGATACAGTACCAGTTGCTGTAGTGTCACCTCTATAAACTCCATGAGTACGACGATATCTTTGTTTTAAAGTTTCAGCTAATTTTTCAGCATCTTCATCTTCTTCTTCTTGACGACGACGATCAAATTGTCTATGAAGTCTATCATCGTTATCTCTACCGGCATCTTCAACATCATCACGATGGTCATCGGAAATAAATTGTTCTCTTAAAAGTTCAGCTTCTTCATCATCTTCTTCATCATCATCTTCTTCATCATCAACTTCAGCTTCAATATCTAAAAATTGATTGGCTCTTCTTCTTTTTCTTCTACTGACATCATCATCCTCCTCTTCATCATCGTCATCATCTTGTCCTTCATCATCGTCATTGTCATCATCTCGTTGTTGATCATCATCTCGTTGATCATCATCATCATTATCATCATTTTGTTCACCTTTTACATTATCAGTATCATCATTTGAATGAGGATCTTGGGAATCAGCAGGACGTTTGGAACCAGAACCAAAATCATCTGTTTCTATAGATTGATTATCATCAAAGTCTCTTTCATCCTTTATTGATTCTGACATAATCCCTTTCTTTTTTATAAAAGTGTTTAACCAACTGAATTAAAAGATCTTTCACTTTCGTTGAAAAATGCGATACTTTTTGAAGTCGTGCAGGTATCATAGATGAGTGCGGTACACCCATAGTTAGTGGGATAATATTTTAGTATATGACTTTAAACAATACCTTAGTTCTTCTAGGGTTATACTAGTTCTTTTAGTTCTTCTAGTTCTACTAGTTGTCACTAGGTCATGTCATATGATAGTGTATGTAATGAGTAACTGGGGGTGGGTTTAGTTGTGAAAATGGTGAAGTCTTTTTAAGTGTTACAGTTTCCTTTGAGGCTGCAAAAAAATAGCATAGTATACAAATGTATATATGCAATTCTTATATTTTTGTATAGCATATTGCAATAAAAGTATAGAAGAAGTGGAATTCAAGTTTAAAAAAATTCACAGAATTAAAATTCACAGAATTAAAATTCACAGAATTAAAATTCACAGAATTAAAATTTACAGAATTAAAATTTACAAAGTTTCCCAAGGATGAATTTTTTAAAAATCTTAGCTTTCTTATTAACTTTCCAAAAAGGATTAGGTTATGAAACGATTAAAGGATTAGGATCAACCAGAACATCAAAAATCATTGAAAAAACAGTTACTAGAATCAATGTGGGATCTATTGATGATATTGATTTCAGTGCAATCAATATCGTTTATGTTCTTTCCCCCACCCATTATTTTATTCATAAATCGAATTTAGACGGTAGGGAAAATTTTAATGACGATTTAATTAAGGGTAAAGAAGGGGACGATTGGATTGAATTTGAATTTGAATTTGAAAGAAAATTTAATGGCCCCCCTATTGGATATATTTCAATGGATAAAGGTAATAATGATGGGACAATTAAATTAAGTAGAAGTATTAATTTAGGAATTACATTTAGTATAACTAGTCCAAGTTATTCAACTTCATTTTTATATTTTTTCAGTTTAAGTAGATCATATACTTTTGAAATTTCCAGTGGGGTATCATTATCAGTTCAAGCTAGTTGTTCTGTCCCCAAGGGGAAAGTTGGAGGATTATACGTTTTTGAACCACGAGATTTATATAGGGTTAAGAATAGAATTTGGAAAGGTAGTAAAAAAAATGGTAAGAAGAATAAGGGGAAATATAAACCAATGGAATTTGGTACTATGGAAAGAGTAATGATTAGGACTTTCCAAAATAATAAATTCATTTGTACCGTTGATGAAAAATTTATTAATGATATTGAAACTGATTTATTTACTAGTGAAAGTAAATTAACTGATTTTTCACAGTACATTGAATAGAGATATAAGAATATCTAAAGATGATTATTCTAGGATATCTGTTTCAGGACTAAAAAGTCAGATTTTCTGATTTTAGTAGTTACACCTAGACTTGTTGTGTTAAGACTTATCTTTGACAGTTATCTGTTAAAAAATAAAACCTGCCATATGAGAAGCCAGCCAATATAACTGTATTATTAATATACATATTTTCTATTACCATTACATGCTTATAACTATTTTAAGACCAGAGGAGTTAAGTAGAAATATAGGTGATTATAATGGCAGAAGTAGTTTATTTAATTTAACATCTAACGATGTGGCACCAAAATGGTACCACCATTTACTACCAGACTGCACCAAGCGGCGCACCAGCCCACCGCGAGAGGTTTTAGTTTCCCAGTACTTCGAAAACGAGGGTTTAGAAAAAAAAGCTCATCGTGGGACTTCGACTTGAAAGGTAGTAAGAACAGAGAACACAACAGGTATAAAGTAAAAGGGATGTCATTATCAGAATTATCAAAAGAATTAAAAACTCATTTAAAACAATTCCCCAATTTTCCAAGTGAAGGTATTCTTTTTGAAGATTTTTTACCAATTTTTGCCAAAGCTGAAACATTCCAAAAATTAATTGATGCTTTTAAATTACATGTTGGTGATGCTAAAATTGATTATGTGGTTGGATTAGAAAGTAGAGGATTTCTTTTTGGCCCAACGTTAGCGTTACAAATTGGAGCAGGTTTCATTCCAATTCGTAAACCAGGAAAATTACCTGGTCCAATTTTTGAAGTTGAATTTAAGAAAGAATATGGTAGTGATAAATTTGAAATTCAACAAGATATTATTCCCAAAGGGTCAAAAGTTTTAGTTGTTGATGATATTTTAGCAACCGGAGGTAGTGCGTTCGCTGCTGGAGAATTAATTAAAAAATTAGAAGCAGAATTAGTTGAATATTGTTTTGTTATGGAATTAGATTTCTTAAAGGGTAGAGATAAATTATCATCCCCAGTTTTCACCTTATTTGGTGGTCAAACTGAAAAATTATCAAATTAAGATATAGAATATAATACCATTTACCTACATTTTTCTTATATAATCTTTTCCTTATATAATCTTTTTCTTATATAATCTTTTCTTATATAATGTTTTCCTTATATAAACTTGACGTGTTGATCTCAACCACTTTTGAATATTAAAAACGCTAATTCACCGATATAAAAATAAGTGAAAAACCCTTGATCATGAGTGACATAACTACCGAAACTCTCACCCACAATGACATGCCAAGTTGGACCGTACAATTGATCCAATTCTTTTTTCAAATAAGTTGCAATATCTTTTTCAATTTTATAATTGGATATTGCATCCTGGGACAATTCAAAGATTTTAGTTTGAATATCATCTGAAATATCAGATGCTCTTAAGACTGCTATTGAAAAAAGTTAGTATCTTTCTCTGTGTATCACCATAATCCCCACCCGATCTCGGTTGCTATCCAGTCGATACCAAGGGTTAAGTGGTTGCTGTTGTTGCTGTTGTTGTCATACGAACTTCACTCATGCGTGAGATTTTTCTCACTGTCTGAGGCTCAAGACATTGGATGCAAAACGATTGAGCTAAAGTGAACAGGGTGAACAGAGAGTGAAGATAGTGAACAGCATAAGAGAGCACAACGAAGCTGACTTAAGACACCACTAGATGAACAACAACAATGTTATTCTGTTGTTGTTATTCTGTTGTTGTTATTCACCGTAGGATATTGGCATTCAATTTAAAATGCCTGTCATAATACAAGTCTAGTCTCGCAAACTGTTACCAATACCACGTAAGTACCATGGAAGTACTATGTAAGTATCAGGAACAACTGTTGCCGGAACAAGTGTTGCCGGAAGTGTTGCAGTTTAAAGGAGGTCAGTGGAAGTCTCTTATCCTATGGTGACATTGAGGTATTATTCATATGTTCGGCATTAAGCCCAAATGGGGCCCTGTGATTACTCCAACTTTATTCCATTTTGCAGCTGGAAAACATAAAGAGTTCCATTTCCATAAACACCAAGAAGTACTAAAGAGTAAAGAGTTAAGTACTAAGGAATACAGTACTAAGTAGAGAGTTAAGTACTAAGTAAAGAAAGAGTTAAGTACTAAGGAATACAGTACTAAAGAATACAGCACTAGAGAGTAAAAAAAGGGTAAGTATGAATGGATTTGAAGCAATTAAAAGAGATTTCAATAAAGCCATCCCAAACCCCCAAAAACCAAATTATCATCAATTTTATCCATTACCTGAAACTCCCTTATGCAAATTTATTTTAGATTATGTTACTGGTAAATTATCCAAAGAAACTTTAAACCATAGTCTTAGAGTTTATCAATATTGTTTATGTATTATTAAAGATCAATTTACTTGGGAATTATCCAACGAAACTTTATTTATTACTTGTGTTTTACATGATATTGCAACCACTGATGAAAATTTAAATAATACAAATTTATCGTTTGAATTTCATGGTGGTATGATTTCTTATGATTTAATTTTAAATTTTGCTAAACAACGATCAAGTAATGTTAAAAATTCTACAGAAGTTGCTTCTAAAGAAATTGCTTCTAAAGAAATTGCTTCTAAAGAAATTGCTACTAAAGAAGTTGCTTTTAAAGAAATTGCTGAAGCTGTTTGTGAAGCAATTATTCGTCATCAAGATTTAGGTACCACTGGTTATATTACAACGTTAGGTTTAATTTTACAATTAGCTACGGTTTATGATAATATTGGTATGAATCCTCATTTATTGCATAAAACCACCGTCAAGGAAATTAATCAAAGATATCCAAGATCTGGTTGGTTAGATTGTTTTGCTAATACTATCGACAAAGAAAATAAATTGAAACCATGGGGGCATACTTCTTCAATTGAAACGTTTGCCCATGATGTTAAAAATAATAACTTACAATATGAATAGGTATCTGTTACTGTTACTGTTACTGTTACGTTACCTATTAACTGTTACTGTTTCGTTGGTTTGAAGTTTCGGAGTTTCAGAGTTTCAAGACCTTTTCTGTTTCAATATACTGTTTCAATATACTGTTTCAATATGTTTCAATATACGCTATTTCAATATACGCTGTTTCAATATGTTTCAATATGTTTCAATACGTTTATATGCTGGTTCTTACCACCATTCACGGCCCCAAATCCATCTCAGTTCTCTCATCTCATTTCTCTCAAATCATTTGTGAGACTGGTAAGACCTGTGAGACAGACGAATTCTCAGATCAGGTTAACGATAATGGAAGTTACACCATCTTTGATAAATACCCATTATTTCAAGATCGGTCATGTCAACACCATCAATTACTGGATATACCAACACCACGACGACGACCAATCTTTATTGGAATTGGAATTGACCATTAGATACAAATATCCAAAGATTTTAATCACCTATTATAATAAATGCTTATATTATTTTAAATTTGGTAGTAATATTGATATTGAAAGTACTAATATACTTGGTGAATGGCCCTTGACGCTTAAAACTAGTGGCAAAGTGGGGGTGGATGTAATAACCAATCCTAGACCGGTTAGTGGTTCTTCAACTAGTAGTAATTCAAATGGTAACGCTAATGGTAATGGAAATGGTGGTAATGGAAATGGTTCCAGTGGAAATGGTTCCAGTGGAAATAGTAATGGCAATGTCAATGGTACTGGTATTTCGGACAAAGAAACTAAAGAAATCGAAACTTATTTAAGTGTTAGTATACTAAAAGCTATCAAGAAATGTATAATTTACAATTTATGTAATGATAAAATTAAAATTTTTGGAAATTATTTAATTTATAATAAAACGGAAACAATTAATAATATGATTTATCTTGATTCAATTATACTAAATAATGGAGATATATTATTATCAGCAATTAAAGATAAAAAATTAAAATTATATAATTCTTCAATTTTAAAAATTAATGAAAAATTGAAAAATTATCAAGAATTAAATTCAAATTTTGTAATTTATTTAGTTCCTTCAGGTATAAGATGTCATTTATTTGATAGTTTAAAAATTTTAAATAGTTTTACTAAAATTCCACCGAAAAATATTGATAATATAAATCATTTAATTAAATTAGCTACTGGTGTTGATATTTCATTAAGTCGTCTGGGATTATGGGTTAAATTAATTCCAAATTTACAACATTTAAATAATCAAACTTCCAAAATACTGAAATTTATTCATAATGTAGAGAATAAAAAATATATTTTATGGCCATGGGATTTATGTGTATTACAATTTGGTAAATATGAACCAGAACCAGATCAACATCAACCTACAGTTGGGTCAGAATCATCAAAAGGTGAAATTAATTTCGATGATAATTTAATTGAAAAATTTTTGAATTTTAAAATTAATATTAATCACAAGAAAAATTTACCACAGGAGCCAAATCAGGAGAAATTCGATTTTGATAAATTTTTTGAAGTTCCTGAAGAATTAAAGAATCAAATTGATTTAGATGAAATTATTAATGAAGTTGATGATGATGATAATTATAATGATAACAACCAAGATAATGATCATAATCCAATTGATGAAAATCAATCTAATTTAACATTAACTATCGATGAACAAATTCAACAAAATATTCAAGATGAAATGGAAGATGAAGATTTGTTTGGTGATGAAAGTGATGAAGATCAACCAGAACAACCACCACAGGAACAAATTGAAGACCCTGATGTTGAAAAACCTGATGTCGAAGACCATAATGTTGAACAAGTAGGTGTAAACGATCAAGTTCAATTACAATTAGATCCAATGAATGATATACCAAATGTTGCAGGAGGACTGGATTTATTTGATATATTCCCCATAGATAATACAATAAATGCGTTTGATATACCCAAAGATCAAATGATTGAACCAAATATTGAACCATATGATGATCCGGGTGCACCTTTACCAACTACAACAACTCCATTTATAAGTAATAATTTCCCTAATGATAAAGATAAATCATCATTTTCACCTATTGTTTTCAATCCGTTAATTAAATCTAATATAGATAATAAATATGGTAAAGGAGGGAAATTTTATGTTGGTAAAAAAGATGGAAGTAACACCGGTACCCCCAAATTGCGAGCCACTAGTGTTAGTGGGATTGAAATTAGGAAAGATATAAGTGGTACAGGATCAGCTATTGGATCAGCTATTGATTCTGATTCTGAATCAGGTGAAAGTGATGAAGATGATGATGATTTACTGTCACCTTTAAAATTAAATGATTTACTTTTCCAACAATCTCAACAACCAGGGTTTGGTACTAGTCAAATCGTCCCTCAAACTGTTCAAGTTCATGGATTTCTGGGTAATGGTGCTGGTGTAGGGACGAATACTGGGTTAGCAACAACGAATACTGGATTGGGAGCTAATACTGGTGGTGTAGGTGTAGGTACTGGAGTTGGAGTTGGAGTTGACGATAAAGATGATATATTACCACAGTCACAATTCCCATCACCAAATATTTTTATGTCAAATAAATTAACTAGTTTATCAAAATTTGAATCACCGTTTTCACCTGATAGATTAAAATTTAGTCCTATGGATAATGATGAATTTAAAGCAAGAGCTGGTACTCTGATGCCTATGATGACACCAATGTTCACCCCTGGATTAAGTAATAATCAGAATAATAATCAGAATAATAACCAGAATAATAATAATATTAATAATGCCGCTGGTACTACTACTAATATGGGAGCTCCAAATATGTCAATGTCAATATCTGGTATTGGAACTACACCTATGGTTATTGGTTCTACACCAATGATTGGATCTACACCTATGGCTGGTGGTGTTGGTGGAGTTGGAACTGTTGCTACTCCTGGTATTGGAATTGGGTTAGGCATGGTTAATGGGAATAATAATAATAATAATAATAATAATAATAATAATAACAATAGTAATAATAATAACAATAATTCAGTGGCTAATAATAATTTAACATCAAATAATATTACTAATAGTGAAGAATCATCAAATTGTTTACCATTAATCTTAAGAGGTATAAATGTTTCAACTATCCCTGAAGAATTTTTATTGAATAATATAGCTGGTGCAGTTAAAGTATTAGCATCAGCAAGTGATTTTGAAATGGAAGAAGATGATGATGATTTATTTAAAAAAAATGAAATGATTGTTAAAGATTTAGACTTTTTACAATGTCTTGTTGATAATATAGTATTTGATTTAGGTTTTAATGATTTTAATGTAATCACTAGTTTACCTGATGATTTACTTACTGATAATGATGATAACATAAGTGGTTATAATAGTGATGAGAGAGAAAGAGAAAGAGAAAGAACAAGAGAAATTTATAGAAAATTTAGTGATGAATCAGATACTAGTGATTATGATAGTGAGTATGATGTTAATGATGTTGATGACGATGGAGGTATTGAAGAAATAATAAAACAATCATTTAGTGGATATAAAATTAAATTAGATGAATTTTTAATTGATAGATCACAAATTGAAGTTGATAGTCAATTTAGTTTTCTTGATGATCTTACGAATGATGAAATTTATCCAAAATCTAAATTGAAAAGATTAGATAATATTGAATGGGATACATTTGATAATTTAGATGGATTCCCTAAATATATGGAAATTATTAATGATATTAATAATAATAAAATTATTGATGTTGGTAATAGTATTAAAACATTACCTGAGACTAAAATTAAAGTACATAAATCAGGAGAAGAAATTAATTTAAATTCAACATCAATAAAATTTTGGAATTATCTTAAATTCGAACCAAAATTAAAGAAAAATTTTAAAGTATTAATGATTAGTGAAAAACCAAGTGATTTTTTAGATTTATTAATTTATAATTATAGGGAAAGTAATTTAGGTGAAATTGAAAAACTTGATGACGAAATTATAATTAATGATGATGATCATAGACAAGTTTTTAAAAAAATATTAAATAAATTAACAAATTTAGAAATTGAAAGTGATATACCAATTTTAATTTTAATTATTAATTTTAATTTAAAATTAAATTCAATTCTAGAATTAAGTAAAATTTCAACAAAATTAAAATTTAAAAATTCTTTCATGAAAATTTTACCATCAAATTCAATTTTTAATAACGATAGATTAAAATATTTATCAAATAATTTTCTTTGTAAAATTAATTTAAATTTATATAATTTATGTCCAACATCAAATAATAATTCACATAATAATTTACATAATAATTTATTATATTCAAATATTGTTAAAGATCCATTAACTAAAGTTTCATTTAAATTTGCACCTAAAAATGATAGTGATGATTATTCATCAGATGATGCATTTTTACACTTAGCTTATGAAAGATCAATTGATAAACAATGGTTTAGTGCATCATGGTCTGATCCAACAGGATTAGTTACCAGAATTAAATCATGGAAATTAAAAGATTTAAAAAATATTTGTGATGAAGTTTTCGATATTTCAATTGGATTATTTAAAATTTTAAATGATGAAATTATTTCTAGGACAAATGGTTTAGGTGGTAAAAAATTTTTAATTTTAACTAGATTAAATAGTGTTATTCCTGATGATGAATTAGTTAATTGGAAAAGATTAAGTATAAAATTTAAAGATGTTTCATTAATTGTTTTATCAGTTAGTGATAAGGCAAGAAACCCATTCCATGAGATTGATAATAATAATAATAATGGAATGAATAATGATAATAATAATGATGGGGATGTTGAAGGTGGTAATAATAATAGTAATAATAATAATAATAATAATAATAGTAATAATAATAATAATAATAATAATAACAATAATATTGAAACTAATACTGTTGAAGGCAATATTAGTACAAATAATTCAAATGGAGCAGTAAGTTCTGGTAATGTTACCGGTAATAATAATCATACCACCACTAATAGTGGAGTAATTGGATCAGCAGGACCACCAGGATCAAGTTTTAGCCCATTTTCACCATATTCATTTCTTTCACCAGATCCTAAAGAAATTAATAAAGATGTTATATTACAACATTCAAATTCAATTATTTCAATTATACCACAAGCTCCAGTACCATCATTTAATTGTCCAACCAGAGTTGGAATGAAATTAGGGATGTTAATGCGTAAGATTAAAAATAATTATGAAATTTATGAAGTTAATTTACTAAGTTGTTCAAATTATTGGAATGTTAATAGTTTAATGAAATTAATTTTAAATCATTATAAAAAATTATGTACTTTAAGTGAAATTATGGGAGTTGGTGATGGGTTAGTTCCATGGCATGTAATGGCTGTAACCAAAAGTATTAAATATTTAGTTTATATAGAAGTCGAAGAGTAAAGAATATGGGCATTTAGCATTAACACTCTCGTCGTTACTAAGACTCTTTCATAGTTATTCATAGTTATTCATAGTTATTCATAGTTATTCATAGTTAAGGTCTCATAGTTAAGGTCTCATAGTTAAGTCTCATAGTTAAGGTCTCATAGTTAAGTCTCAGTAGAATCTCATACGCGTTTTGTAAACACTGGTACAAATTGAACTGTTACTCGTTACAAATAAGAATCAACAGAGATGGATGATACACAAGATATTATAGACAAATACGACATATCATTGTACTCCGATGATTCGATGTTCAAAGAGAACATATCACCATTTAAATCACCATCATTTAAAACACCTAAGAAATTTAAAACCCCTGGTAAATCACCACTAAAGAGTTCAACATTTGGTGATAAACCCCCCTTTAACATCAATAACATCAATAATAATAATGTCAGTGGAAATAATAGTGGTAGTCCTTTCAATCGGTCACCATTTAAGGATTTCAATGATGATGGAACTGAATTATTAGTTAAAGAAACTCATAAATTAATTTCTGAAGTACCAAATGACTATCAAGCATCAATACTTGCAAAATTACTTGAAAGATTAGAACTTTTAACAATAGAGAATGAAAATTTGAAATTTTATAAACTGGAGAAGGAATTTTTACCTAATGAAGATTTAAAAGAAATTAATAAATTAACTGATAAAATTAAAAGTTTAGAAATTAATAATGAAATTATTTCTAAAGATTTAAAATCTTCAAGTGAAGATTATATGATAAATCTTGACCAATTAAATGAAGTTAAAAGGGAGAATGAATTATTAAGAAGTAAATTAATTAAGTATAAGAATTTATATGAACGTGAAAGAGGTGGTAATGGGAATGGGAATAATTTAAAACCTAAATTTGAGGTTAAGAATGATGGTAAAAAGAAACGAATTGACAATTTGGTTAAGATGTATAATGATATGGCGGGGTTATTGAATAAAGAAAAGAAACATGTTAATCCGGTTGAAGGAGGTTATGAAAGTGAATTGTATGATAAATTACTTGATGTTTTATCTCAGCCGCATAAACCACCACCACAACCAGTACAGCAATCTGTACAGCAACCTGTACAGCCAGTACAACAGCCAGTACAACAGCCAGTACAACAGCCAGTACAACAGCCAGTACAACAACCAGCTTCACAACCTTATTACCCTGTTTATGCAAATCAACAAGTCCCTCAAGTTCCTCAACAATCACAATCTCATCAACAATATCAACCTAACACTAACCCAGTGCCTGTATCACAACCATCATCACAAGAGAAACAAGATGTGATATTCCAATGTTATTTATGTTGTGAGCACGCAACTCATCAAGATCATAAAAATCATCAACAGTCACAATCTAAATTTAAGTCTACAAATCCAGGCACCACTACAGGAACCACAACAGCAACCACAGCAGCCACTACAACGGATACAGCAAGTAATAAAGGTAATAGAGGTCATACAAGAAGAACATGCACGCGTTGTTCAAGTTCTGAATCTAATGGAAATCATACATTGGATTTAATGGGTGAATATAAATGGAGTCTTTAATATATAAACCGTGGCATACCTCTAGCTTGGAAACCGTCTTCAAACGGTAGCTTAACAGATTTGAAGATTTTAGTAGAAATAGACAGATCTTGTAGAGCCCAGAAGCTCCAAAAAAGCTCAAAAAGCTCAAAAAAGCTCTAAAAACTCTCTGAAAAAGAACTGATTCTTTTATGCTATTCCTGCCACCATGGTAACAGCAGTCCTGCGCATGGCAGCAGTAACAGCAGTGGTTGGCAGGGCATTTCCTCAAATCTTGAAATTTGATGTTTGTTTACACCTTTTCCTAAAAAAGGTGCAAACGCGATGTTTTCCCAAAAGCGATTGAAAAACAACAATTAACACAAATCGTCCATAAAAGCTTTTTATAAATTTAAAAACATCCACAGGACCCTTACAGACTCCGTTTAATAGACACCCCAACACACACACACACACACACACACACACACACACAACTCATTGCAGTTCAAACAGGTTCACGGTTTTGGTTTTAAGTTTTGATACCCTTACATACAATTGCTGATACTTTGAAACATCCTTTATTTGCTGAAAGTTCATACAGTTCATAGTTCATAGTTCATACAGTTCATAGTTCATACAGTTCATAGCTCATAGTTCATAGTTCATACACGTTACGATATGGTACAAGTTGTCAATGATGAAAATCAATTCAAAGTTGGTGCTGGGAAAGTAGAGAAAAAGAAAGAAGCTAGAAGTTATTTAGGTGATATATCGAGTCATTATGGTATTCATAAACCATCGGTTGGTACTACCACCGCCACCACTACAACAACGATTATCAATTCTAACAATACCAATAATAATACCCACATTGTAAGTTCGAATACAGATACTAAAGATAACGATAAAACTAACGAAGTTCACGAAAATAATAATAATAATAATAATAATCATAAAGCTAGTAATAATAAAAAGGTAAATCTTTTAGTTCCATCAAGATTACCAACAAAAAGGCAAGCAACTGAATCATCAACCAATTTAGTTGAAAAATTATATATTAATGATAATTTAAAGAAAACAAAAATAATAGATTATGAATGGGATGATTTAGATGCTGAAGATTTTGATGATCCATTAATGGTTAGTGAATATGTTAATGATATTTATCCATATTTACATGAATTAGAATTGAAAACTTTACCTGATTCACAATATATTTTTAAACAAAAACATTTAAAACCAAAGATGAGAAGTATTTTAGTTGATTGGTTAGTTGAAATGCATTTAAGATTTAGATTATTACCTGAAACATTATTTTTAGCAATTAATATAATGGATAGATTTATGTCATTAGAAATTGTTCAAATTGATAAATTACAATTATTAGCAACTGGATCATTATTTATTGCAGCAAAATATGAAGAAGTTTTCAGTCCATCAGTTAAAAATTATTCATATTTTACAGATGGTAGTTATAGTGAAGACGAAATTTTACAAGCTGAAAAATATATTTTAACTATACTAAATTTTGAATTAAATTATCCAAATCCAATGAATTTTTTAAGAAGAATTAGTAAAGCTGATAATTATGATGTTCAAACAAGAACTTTAGGTAAATATTTATTAGAAGTAACTATAATTGATTATAAATTTATTGGAATGTTACCATCATTATGTGCAGCATCATCAATGTATATATCAAGATTAATAATGAATAAAAAACCAATTTGGAATGGGAATTTAATTCATTATAGTGGAGATTATAAAGTTGAAGATATGAAAGATTGTATAAATTTAATAATTCAATATTTAATTCAACCAATTGAACATGATGAATTTTTTAAAAAATATTCAACTAAAAAATTTATGAAAGCTAGTATTCTATGTAGAAGCTGGGCTAAAAAAATTATTGCTGAAAAGACAAATATTTTTGAATAAGTTGCATGGAGAGGATAATAAATAACTAACACTAACACTCACTAACACACCACTATCACTAACACACACTAACACACCACTAACACTCATATAAGAGTCTAGTCTAGTCTAGTCTGTCTAGTCTGTCTAGTCTAGAGTAAACTGCGTAACTAATCTCTTCACTAAGTCTTCTATCGTCTTCTCCTCTTCTATCGTCTTCTCCTCTTCTATCATCTTTACCTTCTATTATCTTTACCTTCTATTATCTTTACCTTCTATCGTCTTTCTTCGTGTTGCTGACGTGGTCGCTCATAGTGGTCGCTCATAGTGGTGATGATTCTAAGAGTGGTGATTCAGATTCGCATTCTTACGCGTATGTTTAAAGGTTACAAATTCTTGGTGCTTGAAAGTGAACCATCGATATCACTTGAATTACAATCCCTTGGCGGCAAAGTGTATGAAGGGTTTGAAATCAACAACAATAATTTCAACAATATTAATCATATAATTTCAAATTCAATTCATTTCCCCCAATATCAATTATCTATCGATAGAATGATGCCAATAACTACTACCAATTGGATTAATGATAGTATTAAATTGGGTACAAAATTAATTACCAATAGTTATAATCCTAACGATAAGTTTTTTTTAAAAGATTGTTATATTTGTGTTGCTGATGATATTCCAACTAATGATAAAGAAATTATTTATGGTGGAGTTAAAGCTTTTGGTGGTAAATATCTTGATGAATTAACTAGATCTACCACTCATTTAATTACGTTGGCTATAGATAATGATAAAGCCATTGTTGCTAGTAGTAGTGATATTGATATTAAAATAGTTAACCCTCATTGGATTGATAATTGTTTGAAATTAGGTAAAAAAATTGATGAAATTAGCTACCTTGTAGAGACCACTGAATCTCAAAATATCAATTCACATTTAAATCCCAATTTAAATGTAAATCCCAATTTAAACGTAAATTCTGATTCCAATTTAAATTCCAATTCCAATTCATCGGAAATTGATGATTTTAGTGATAATTATAACACTATACCACTGATTTATAATAAATCAAATTTAAAAGGTAAGAAAATTTATATTTCAAATGATTATCAGTTACTGAAAAATTTAAAAGATTGTATAAATTCATTAATCATTAATAATGGAGGTGAAATTACTAAAAATAATAACAATAGTAATATATATTTAGGTAAATATCGTCAAGGAACTGAATTTGTTAATAGTTTAGAATCATCACTGAATAAAATAATTGGTAATTTACCATGGCTTTATTCAATTATAATTCATGGATGGAAATTACCTGAAAATTTACTTCATTTCCCAATACCTCCAACACCATTACTGAGTTTTAGAAATTTAAAAATTGGTATTCTGAATTATGAAGGTAATTCAAGATATTATTTATCAAGATTAATTACTATATTAGGAGCTACTTTTACAAAAAATTTATCAAAAGATAATGATATTTTAATTTGTGGTAAAGATGAAGGTAAAAAATTTCATGCAGCTACAGAATTATGGTTAGATAATAATGATAAACCATTTATAAAAGTTTTAAATCATTTATGGTTAGAAGAAAGTTTTTCAAATTGGGAAATAATGAATTTTGATTTACCAAAATATAAAAATTTTAAAAATATTGATGGTTTAATTGGTATAACTAAATTAAATTATGATGTTTTAAAATGGATTATTGATGATAGTGTTGATGATGAAATTTTAGATTCTGATGGCGATGTTCGTGGTAAGATTATTAATGAAGTAGAGGAAAAGGAAACTGAAATAGAAGTTGAGACAGGTGGTGACACTCAATATTCTGAAGAGGAAGAGCAAGAAGAAGAAATTCAAGATCAAGAAAAGGAAGAAAAGGTTCAAGAACAAGAGAAGGAAGAAAAGGTTCAAGAACAAGAAAAGGAAGAAAAGGTTCAAGAACAAGAGAAGGAAGAAAAGGTTCAAGAACAAGAGAAGGAAGAAAAGGTTCAAGAACAAAGTCAAGAAGAAGAAAAATCTTCAGTTTCAATTAATCAAACTAGCAGTCAAAGTGGTCAAACAGGTAGAAGTAAAAGAAGAGCCGCATCAAAAGCAGCATTAAAACTTCAAGATGATATGAGTGATCTTAATAAATATCAAAAAATGAGTAAATCAACCAGAAAAATGGATGAATATATTAAAACTTTAGATCAAGAAAATATTAATCCTAAAAGACAAAAATCAAGCCGTGAATCAACACCAATTTCAAATAATAATAACAATAATACCAATACAAATAAATCACAATCACAGAATTCATCTCAAGATGTAAATGTAATAAATAATAAAGATCCAATAAAAATTTCTAAAACTGATTTATCACAAGAGAAAATTATTGCTGTAATCACTGGATGGGATGAATTAGATAAAGAAGCAATAAATAAATTGAAATTACAAAATATTCAAATTCTGAATGATTTAAGAAGAGTTAATACTTTAATTGCACCAAAAATTTTAAGAACTGAAAAATTTTTAACAAGTTTAAGTCATGTAAAGTATATTATACATCCAACTTTTTTACTTGATAGATCAAAAGGATTAATTAAAGATATAAATGAATATTCATTAGATAAAATTATTGGAATTGAAGAAGTAAATAAAGAATTAGGAATTGAAACATTAATTAATGATAAAGATTTTAATGGTATAGAAAATATATTAATTAATCAAACACCAATTTTCAAAAATTTTAAATTAAATTTATCATCAAATTTAAATGGAGGATTTGAAGTATTAAGCAAAATATTGAAAAGTCATGGTATAAATTCAACTGATTTAAAATTAATTGATAATAAAAGTTCTAAAAAAAGTTTTTTGAAAAATAACAGTAATATTAAAAATAATAAGAATAATAATAATGATAATGATAAAATAATAGTTATCTTAAATACTAAAAAAGATGATAAATTAATTAAATCATTAGAAAATAACGATGATTTTACATTAGTTGAATGGGATTGGTGTGTTAAATCAATTTTTAAAATGGCAATTGAACCATTAGAGAATTATTTATTGTAAGTAGGAATCAAAAAAAATAAATTGTACATTTCTAAATATCAATCAAACTTGGGCCATCTTTTTGAGGTTGATTACCGAATCCATACCCAGTATAAGCCGGTTGTTGATGTGGTTGTTGTTGTGGTTGAAATTGTGGTTGTTGTTGAGTTGATTGAGGGTTAAGGAAAGGATTGCCAGTACTTGCAGGAGCTAAGTTTCTATCAGTTGTTTGAATACCAGTATAATTTGAAGTAAGCATTGATGCTGATTTATTATAATGATGAGCAACTCTAGTATCACCAGTATTACCAAAAGTATCAATTCCTGTACCCAGAGCAAGTAAGTTATTTAATTCAGGATGAGAATGATTACCAAATTTGGATGATGAAGTATTCTGTTGATCTAATGGTTTTTGTACTTGTTGTTGTTGTGGTTGTGGTTGGGGTTGAGTAAAGAAGTTTTGTGATAAATCATTCAACGAAGGTTGAGTTGGTTCTTGTGGTTTTGATTGATTCATTGCAAATGGATTATTTGAACCAGTTTTTAAAGGAGTTAATTCTTGTTGAGGTTGCTGTTGTTGAGCTTGATAATTAAATCCAGTGAAAGTAGGTTGTTGCATTGGTTGAGGTTGTTGTTGAAATTGAGTATATTGAGGTTGTTGGTAACCAGTCATCATTGGATTTTGAATTGGATTACCAAACATATCATATTGTTGTTGATACATTGGTTGTTGTTGTTGGTATTGAACATATTGTTGAGGTTGTTGATAACCGGTAGCCATAAAATATTGAGGTTGTTGATCATCTAAATCTAATAAATTATCATTTTGTTGTAATTTTAATTTTCTCATTTCTTCTTCTTCCATTGATAATTTTAAAGCTGCTTGTAAATCATTATCATCACCATCATCTACTCTATGTTGATTTTCTTGTTGAGCTGTAATTCTTGATAATTCTAAAGCTCTTTCTAATTCTGCATCATAAGGAGCTTCATTATTATTACCATTTCTTCTATTACCATTTCTATTATTTCTACCACCATCATTAAAATCATCATCATTATTATTACGACGAGAACCATGATTATTACGAGCCAATTCTCTTTCATGTTGTAATCTTTCATCATCTCTTAATAAAGTAACTAATTCTTTTGCTTTAACTCTTATTATTGCCCCTTGATCATTATTAGATTCATCAAAATGAACAAATTCTCTTAAAGTTTTAACAATATAAACATTATCTTTAGCCCACATAACACATTTTTCACTACCAAATCTAACTAAATAATCTAAAACAGTTAAAGATTTAGCAACATGTCTCCAATTTTTACCCTTATCATTTAATCTTCGATCTAACATATCCATAATTTCTAAAAAATCCGTTTGGGATTGGAAAGTATAAGAACTAATTTGTTCCATTTCATAAGTGGTGGGACCAGTGGCATCATTGGAGGTAGCTTTTCTAACTAATACTTGTACGGTGGAATAACCATTAGCAACATTTTTAATTGATCTTACAATCCCCATTTCCAAATGACTACTAGCTACTGACTATCACGATTCAATACTAACGGTTCAATGCTGACTCAATACTAACTCAATACTAACTGTTCAATACTAACTGTTCAATACTGTAACTGTTGGCGGCTGGGATAATTGGGAATTTGTCAGTCTTATCTGGGCTTGCCGAGTGAGAATTTGTGTGATGACAATTGGTGACCGCACTCTTGGGTGCAAAATGTACTGCCAGGTGCCAAAGGGATTGTAACAACCGATAGGTGGGAATTGGGGTGAAATGGGTATCACCATTGCAATGGTGGGGGGTGAGTTTATATATCTACTAGAAATTTGCACCTTTTTACCCCTGATATTGATGGTGCTGGTGGTGGTAGTTTTACCCCTATACTCTGAGTTATTTCAAATTTATCAATTGCACTGCAGTGACTACAGTGTCAATTGCAGTGTCTGTGGTGTCCTTAGGGTCTGTAGGATCTGTAAGGTCTGCAGTGTCAGATGCTGTTGGCAGCACATGCTGGAAAGATGTAGTCTCAGACCTTTGTGAGGCATAATGCTTTAGGTATTACTGTCATTACCACAAGCATTTGAACTTTTACTGGGACTTTACTATGTGATGTTGGAAGGGAGAACTGATGATTTTTAGTTGGTTTCAGATGTATTGACTCATCACTGATTCAATGACCTTTTGTAAACCGATGGTGTACTGGTGTACCAACCACTACCGACATTAGTAATTAGAAATCCACGACTCTTTAGCTATAGCTAGCGATAGCTAGCTATAGCTGTTATTATAGCTGTTCTTATAGCTGCTATAGTTATAGCTGTTATGGTTAGACTGCTATAGTTAGACTGCTATAAAGGATCTCAAGCATGGCTGCAAAACCAATTCTCACAGATAGGATTAGGTGATATAGGTGGCAGGTGAAACGACATTGAAGGCAATTAGTAATCAGGTTCCTCTATTGTTCCATCATGTTCTACACCTATGCCTATGAATTAGTAATACCGTCACCGATAAATAGTTGTACAGTTAATAGTAACTGTAGTGAGTTGTTTGTGGATGTTACAGTGGGTGTACCGGCGTGGCGCCCCATAGTTAACTCTTTCCTAGAACGGTGCACGTGACGCGTCTAGATGATAAATTTCGCGCTTCGACAATCTCAACAAAATTTTCTTACAACACCCTGGATAGAAGTTGAGAAGTTATCATGAGTGAAGTTAGAAGATGTAGAAGATGTAAAAGAAAGAGAATGGACGACGAGCCACCCGAGGTCAGGCAGTACAAGACATGTGCCAAGTGTAGAATCATTGAAAGACAGAAAAAGAAACTGAGAAAACCATTGGCGGAAGAAACAGTGTTGTATGGAATGAAACAATTCCAACAACAAAATCAAAATACTTCATTTTTAAAAGATGATATTGATTTCGATAGTTATAGTAAGTTTGATGGTACTTATGGGTCGTCACAGAAATATCAATATCTGTATCAATATGATCAAAATAACGGTAATGGTAATAATAATGGGAATGGGTTTAATAATAATCATAATATGAATAATACAAATGGTGGATTAAATGGTGGATTTGGTAATAATCCAAATAATTCAATGATCCCTGGTATGGGGGGTATGAATCCTGGTATGAATGGTGGCGCTGGTGGTGCTGGTGGCACTGGAATGGGTGGTGGTGGTAATTCAATACCTCAAACTTATAATTTAAATTATCAATTAGTTGCACAAAAGGCTTTACCAATTCAATCATCTAATTTACCTTCATCATCATTATCTGGTAATACCAATGGTACCACTACCAATTTACCAATTAATTGTGATATTTGTAATAAAGATATTGATCCTAATGATGAATTAACAATTAATTATAAATTATGTATTGATTGTTATTCAAATCCTTTTAAATTATATAATGTTTTTGAAGATTATAATGATTTTTTATTAAAAATTAGTGAAAATAATGAAAAAGATATTAAAAATTTTATATTTATTAAAGAAATTGATAAAAATTTTATTGATAATTTAAAATTAATTCAAAATTTTGATAATGATTATAAATTTAAAGAAAGTATATTAGATAATTTAACAAAAATTTATTTGGAACCAGTTATTGCTTCAATTAATTATAAATTTACTTTAATTCTGTCAAATCTTAGAGAATGTAGTATTACAAATTCAACTACACCAAATTCTCAAGGAAATAATAATTCAAATTTAATCACTTCAACTACAACAACTACAACTAATACAATTACTAATAATGATGATGAAAAAAATCAAATACCAATTAAAGTTTATTATAAATGTGAAGAAGAAGTTAATAATAAAATTAATTGTCAATCAAATTTATTTATGGATTATAATTTATCAAATAATATTTTAAAAATTAAATTTAATCATAAAAGACATAATTTTTTCAATATTTTACCAATTAAATTTGTTAATAAAATATTAGAATTAATGAATAAATTAAATTTAGATTATTCAAATAATTCAAGTAAATTAATATTAGATGAATTAAATAAATTAAATGAATTTAGAGATATATTAAATACAATTAATAAAGATGAATTTATAACGAATTTCCATCATTTACAAGATTTATCTGATAAAAAGACTTCAAGTGCTACACCAAGTGCTGCTCCTGCAAATGTTGGAATCACTACTGAAGCCAATGAAGCCAATGAAGCCACTGAAGCCACTGGTGCTACAGAAACCACTGCCACTGCCACCACTGGTGGTGAATCTGTTAATGGCAGTGAATCAGGTCCTAAACCTAATGAATCAAATCCAATGAATCCAATTTCAAATGAAGAATCAGAAGCTTTAAATAATTCTTTAAACCTCCCTGTTGATCCTGTCATTCCTGATGAACCAATTGAAAAAATCTTGGATCCTGCTTTTAATTAACGCGTTGTATATTAAATGTATTGTTTTACTATCCTTCTCTTCTCCTATACACACTGCTAACTACACACTATTAACTACACACTGCTAACTGCAGATTGCTACATACTGCTAACTGCTAACTGTTAACTGCTAACTGTGCAAAGGTAAACAAAGATCTATTTATAATTCCCAGCCCCATCATGAAATGCGTACAAGGTGCGATTGCAGAGAAGTGCGAGATTGGGAAAAAACTTCACGTCGCCATGATCTGGTTATTAGGGTTATCACTTTCAATCGTTAAAACATCAGGATTATTCTTAGATCCCAACAATTTAACCAACTTACAACAAGACACCGCGTTGATTGCTGATGGGTTATTGGATTATTATGATGGTGATAAATATGGTGGAACCATTGGAATGTTTACTTGGCCTTATTATTGGTGGGAAGCCGGTGGTGCTTGGGGGTCATTAATTGGATATAGTTATTTTATGGAAAATGATACTTTTGATGACATTATAATGGCTGCTATGACTTATCAAACTGGTGATGATGATAATTATATTCCTTTAAATCAATCAACTACTGAAGGTAATGATGATCAAGGGTTTTGGGGGTTAGCAGCGATGGAAGCAGCTGAAAAAAATTTTACTAATCCACAAGATCCTAAAAAAGCTTGGTTAACTTTGGCTCAAGCAGTTTTTAATACTATGTCTGCAAGATGGGATACTGGAGAATGTGGAGGAGGTCTTAGATGGCAAATTTTCCAATGGAATTCAGGTTATGATTATAAAAATTCAGTTTCAAATGGTTGTTTATTTAATATCGGAGCAAGATTAGCTCGTTATACTGCTAATGATTCTTATATTGAATGGTGTGATCGTGTTTTTGATTGGATGGATGGTGCAGGTTTTTTAACTGAAGGTGATTATTGGTTAGTTTATGATGGTGCTCAAGTTGATAATAATTGTACAAATATGACTAAATTAGTTTGGTCTTATAATCAAGGATTAATGATGTCAGGTTGTGCATATTTATATAATTATACTGGTGATGCCAAATGGTTAGAAAGAACTGAAAAATTTTTAGAAACTGCTGGTGTTTATTTTTTTAAAGATGATATTATGTATGAAAGTGCTTGTCAACCAGTAAATAATTGTAATCAAGATCAAAGATCTTTTAAAGCTTATTTTTCAAGATTTTTAGGTCAAACTGCAGTATTAGTACCTCAAACAACTGATGTTATTATGAAATATTTAAAAGCTTCCGCTATAGCTGCAGCAGAATCTTGTTCTGGTGGTTATGATGGTCATACTTGTGGTCTTAATTGGACTAATGGTACTGGTTGGGATGGTCAATATGGTTTAGGTGAACAAATGTGTGCATTAGAAGTTATGCAAAATTTAAGAGTATTGGATCGTCCACCTCCTTATACTGCTGCTGATGGTGGTTCATCAATTGCAAATCCTGCTGCTGGTTATGGTACCACCTTAACTAATGCTAGTCCATTGAAATTAGGTACCAAGGATAAAGCAGGTGCAGGTATTATCACTGCTGTTATTGGGGTTAGTTTAATTGGTTCTGTTGTTTGGTTAGTATTATAAAAAAGCTTCATCACAGATCAAGCTTATCGGATGTTGTTTAAAAGAGATAAAAAAGTGAAAAAAAAAAGTTTGTACAATTGTGGTTTTATTTTAGGTATAGTTGAATCATTAGAATTTCTGTTAGTCCCCTTGGTCTACCCTTGGTCTAACCTTGGTCTACTCTTAGTCTGCTCTTACAGTGTGAGTCTTACAGTGTGAGTCTTGTTGGGTGAGTCTTGTTGTGTTATCTCTGTGGGTGTACGGACCTTGTTTGGTTTATCAAGAGTGCGCATCATCAAAAGAATACACCAAGGATGTCAGAAGATCAGTTTACATCAGTTCAATGGGATAGAGAGAGTAAGATTATTCAATCTAATCCAATTGAAGACATTAATGAAGATAATGAGTACAATCATACCACAAATGGCAATTTGCTAGAACCGGCAATGAATGATGATCATGGAAAAGGGCAAATTGATCAAGGAGCAAATGAGAATGATAAGCATGATAATATTGTTGATAATGACGAAGATGGTAAGAAGGACGTGACAGATATGGGCAATGGTGATGTGGACAATGGTGACGTTGTTAAAGAAAAGTCACCTACTGGTGGTGATAATATTGATGAAGTTGGTAATATGGGTCAAATTGGAGATATAGGTACTACAGGTACAACTGGTACAATTGGTACAACTGGTGAAACTGGTACAACTGGTGAAATTGGAACAACTGGTGAAATTGGTGAAACTATTGGTGATAATGATAAAGTTGGTGATAATATAGAGCATGATAATAATTACCTTTTAAAAGTTAATATTTCTGAACCTATGAGAGATGTTGATCAAGCATCAAAACCATATATTTCCTATTTAATAACTACAGAAACTGATAATCCATCAATTCTTAATTTATGTAATGATTTATCATCAATGAAAACTAGGGAACCAATTAAAATTAATGTTAGAAGAAGGTATGGAGATTTCCGTAATTTATATCATTGTTTAATGAATGATTTTCCAACAGTTTTAATACCATCATTACCATCGAAAAATAATTTAAAATATCTTACAGGAGATACATTTTCAAATGAATTTATAAATAAAAGATTAAATTCTTTGAAACGGTTTATAAAATTTTTAAATAATCATAAAGATTTATCAAAACTGTCAATTTATTATTTATTTTTAAGTGATTCTAATGATTGGATTACATTTCTGAAAAATTTAAATATTAATATTAATGAAATTGAAGGTAATCAAGTAGGGAATAATAATGGTAATAATGGTGGTAATGGAGGAGGAGTTTTACCAACAAGTATAAGTAAAGTAGTTAATGAAGAATTAATTACAGAAACAGTTATGAATTTTTTAACTCCATCAAAACATAAGAAAGAAACAAATAAAGAAATATTAGAAATTCATGATAAATTAAATAAATTATATGAAAATTTAAATAAATTAGATAAAATTTTTCAAAAATTAAATAAGAAAAATAATGATTTAAGTTTAGATTATGAAATATTTTCAAATCAAATTGAAAAATTAAGTAATTTAAATGAAGATTATGAAATTATTTCAAAAAATTTTAAATTTTTTAGTAAATGTTTTAAAAATTATCTGATTAATTGGCTTAATTCATTTAAATTTATTGATGAATCATTTTTAGTTACTTTAAAAGATTGTTCAAAATATATTTTAAATTTAATTAATTTAATTAATTTACAACATAATAAAAAAATTGATTTACAAGTTTTACAAGATTATTTAGATAAAGCAAAAATTGAATATAATAATTTACCACCAGAAATTAATTCAAGATTACCTCCACTGCCAATTAAAAATAGAAATAATGGTTCAGGTGCTTCAGGATTAGTTAATAATACAACTCAATTAATTAAAGATACTTTATCAACATCAAATTTACTGACGGTTGATCAAAAAAGGAATAAATTAAAATTAAAAATAAATCAAT
Organism: Yamadazyma blattariae; assembly: GCA_030581595.1. NCBI lineage: Eukaryota > Fungi > Ascomycota > Pichiomycetes > Serinales > Debaryomycetaceae > Yamadazyma > Yamadazyma blattariae. Next base: position 346 of record JAKTTU010000006.1, on the reverse strand, counting down.
TAGAAGATGAAATTAATTTACAAAATAAATTAGTTAATGATCTAATTAATAAAATTGTTAATGAAGAATACCCAAATTGGGATAACTTTAATAAAAATGAAATTAAATTAGGTATGATTGAATTATGTGATAATCAAATTGATTTTTATAAAAATTTGGTTGATGATTGGAATGATGCTGAAGCTAGTTTGTCCAAAAGGATTGATGAGTTACTGTAATGTACACCTTCTTCTTCTTCTTCTTCTTCTTCTTCTTCTTCTTCTTCTTCTTCTTCTTCTTCTTCTTCTTCTTCTTCTTCTTCTTCTTCTTCTTCTTCTTCTTCTTCTTCTTCTTCTTCTTCTTCTTC